>UNPT01000006.1:0-337654 GCA_900536445.1 Hymenoscyphus occultus
GGGGGGGGGGGGGGGAGGGGGGTTATTAGGAAGAGACTGGGGAAGGGGTTGATGGATTTTAGTACTAGTTTTTAGGTAGTTATAGTGATTATGTTTGTGTTAGTATGTATAACTAGGTGTACTAGCGTGGGAACAAGCTACTTAATAAACAACTTGAGGAATACTTAGAGTTACTTATGGTTAAGTTGTTTTAAGTATAAGTGGTAGATTTAGTCAGTTAAGTTAAGTTAAGTTAAGTTAAGTTAATTTAAATTAAGTTGAGTTAAGTAGTAGATTTGACTACTCGATTTAACTTAATTTAACTCTGTTACTTGCCAAGTTTAGGTTAAGTTAAGTAGGTGCTACTACTTAACTTAACCTAACTCAACTTAACTCGTTTCCCACGCTAAGGTATACTCTCTAGCTATTATACTATGTAATTCTACGGGTATGAATAAGTGGGAGTGTGGTTTTGACAGGATGAAGGTCTCCCTAGCTGGAATACTTTGAGGATTGTCCAAGGTTGATTGGAATGGAGGTGGAGTGAAGTGTGAAGTCTGTTGGGTTTGGGTGATATGTACTATAGTATAGTACAATTGAGTCTTGGGGTGGGGTCAGTCTCTGGCTTTGAAGGGATGGTTGACATTTGAGGTTAAATATCTATCTCTCTATCATATCAGGTTTTAGAAACTCAAAGGAATGCAGTCTACACTACACGCTTAGCGTATTCACAAAACTACTAACTACTTGAGTACTACTTCAGTAGAGTAGAGTAGAGTAGCGGATTCCACTGATTAAGTTGTGATAAGTACTAATCTAGCCACTCGAGTAGTACTCAAGTAATACTTAAGTACTTGGCAAGTAGAGTAGAGTAGGTGCCACTACTCTACTCCACTCTACTCATTTCTTACGCTGCTCCACGTTGTGTTGCAGTCGCGTGAGGGAATTCTGAATAGCTTCTTATGTTTCATGAAATAAGGCTTGATTGAGCACTGAAAATTGGAATTTCTGGTGTATTCCGTTGGCTTTTGTTGGAGCTGAAAACTCTTGGGCCCCCTCTGTCTTCACTTGTTATTTATATGGTTTCTGCACAAATATCGCAATGATTCTGTTCACTTCTTGGAATGAACTTCAACTATGAAAGTGTCACTGAAAATTGATGGCAAAATTCCCTGTTGGTTCTGAGAAGAGATATATAATTGTCCCAAAATGGTCTTGTTATTAATGAGATAGATGCGTATTGTTGTGAGATCATAAACCTTCAATAAGAAGCGTGAGACGTGAAGACCAATCCAGCTTAATTATCTATTGCCCAGACACCATTTTCATGTCTTAAGCCATACACCATTTACGATATTGATAAGATAAAGCCCATTCTTGCATCGACAACGATTGACCATTGCGGACTCATTGCAATCTTTGAATTCCATTCCCTATCATGGATACGTTAGCACACTATTCTTTCCCAAAAACTCCCACAATTCGCTTCTCCGTTATGAAGCTCTCAATATGTGTATTGAGAAAACTTACTCCATTGTTTGGCGCTCCAGGTGCTGATGCGAGACAGCCATGATTACACTGCTCAGTGCTCATTGGACACTGCCAACCTTGTGCCATAGCGGTGGCAGTAAAGCTGAGTGCGACGATGAGGTTGAGGAGACGCATTTTGACAAAGTACGTGGTGGTTGATGTTTTGAAGTTGTCAAGGGAGGAAGAGTGATGTAGAGAATCCAACTAGTGCGTTCACACAGGTGGATATTGAAGTGAATTGATATGAGTGGTATTCAGGTGAAGTAAGTAGGTATGAGAACACTCAAAGAGGTGAGTTGATTCCTAACTACAAAGGAAAGGGATGGACGAACATATTATATAGACAAAAATCTCTTCTAGCTAGTACGACATAGAATCCTGCTGAGTTACGAATCGGTATACGTATACGGACCCGTATACGAAGGTCATATACGGAGGTAGTGACATCTCAATTTAAGACTATGCGATATAAGGATGACTTAGTCTATTTCCTTATTCTTAAGTCTTTCGGCCCAACAAAACTTGCCGAACCTAAAGGATCTGCGCCTGATGGTTATCCTTGTTTACACCTTCCCTAGGGACGGGTTGCTTAAAGGGCGAGAGGGTGTATATTATGTATGCACGTAAAGTAGAGTACTTCCTCTCTAAGTGTGGCTACGTGGCGGATTGGGGTGCTGAGAAAACAATTTGGTCGGTCTTTTGCATGATAAGTTTACTTGTAGAGAGTAGAGATGATTGCGATGTGTGGTGCGAAGACATATCACATGTGTGGTGTACTGTAATGTATTCCTGTACACAACTCAGTACTCCGCCACACTACTTATGTATGTACAATCTACTGAAATTCTTGTCTGAAACGGTTCGTGGTACGGTGTGATGTAATCTGTGGGAGTTCAGCGTTCAATAAGAGGTTCAATGCTTAAAGAAAACTTTGCCTTTGGCTTCCGCGATGTAAAATTCTGTACCCGGTAGCCTTTTGGGTGAACACTTGGTCTTACTCTTCTCGGGTTCCAAACTGCGCTTTCTGGTTTTCTGGTCTTCTGGTCATTTTCTGGTTTTTTTGATTTTTGGTACCTTGTTTCAAAGAGTATAAGAAGAACTCGATACAGGGATATTCGCTATAAGAACATCGGATGTCCTCGGTTATATTCTTGGGATTTTGGTCCCAACTATTATTAGAAGGATCTTAGTAGATTTAATTGCCACCTGCCATAGAATAATCGTAAGTTTTCAGGGTCCGAAAATCCCTTCTTATATTAAAGATATTCTTGTCTTTATTCTTTTTCTTGGGACTTTCTTAGAACACCTTAATTTAAAGTAAAACCTTGGGTAAAATCTTACGATTTTAAGTTAAGAATTAGACATTGGACTTAAAAATTACGGAGATTACCGTATAGTACCTTTTGTATTTAAGCAACTGGATTGTATCTTTATAATACTCATATATATATAACCTTGTTGTCGCTCATACTGAGGAATTCGCTATACGAATACTCTCGCTTATATCCTCACCTAGTTCATCGAGCCCTACCATATTCTTGTCACGAGTTTTCACTTCAAGGGATCAGAAATTCAAGTGTTAAGTACGAATTATACAAATTACCGATTTACTATACCACTTCGCTTTGCTTAGGAAAGGGTACTTAAAGACCTCGAGGAGAAACTTAATTATCCTTAGCTACTAGGAACATGACATATTCGAAGAGGGGGTTATCCGAATTAATACCAAAGAGTCCTTTCTTGTTTTCCTTACCTGACTCTGTTAGTTACAACTTAACCTCTTTGCGAGTACGTAAGCGAATTCCTTAATTTCACCTCATTTTCTCCGGCGATTCCTAGAACCTCTCACTAGTAAACTAAATCCCTCCTTGTCAGAAAACGACGACACACTATGAGAATTTAGTAAGTATAGAGAGAGAAGCTAGCTAGGACCGAGCAGCTAACTGATACAAACTAGTAAGCAGAAATGCCTAATCAAATTTGGCCTTAGTACTCTCGCCAATCAAAACTGGCAAAAACTAATTAAAACTGGTAGAACGCAACCTGCCAAACCTGATTAGGCGATTCAGCCTATCTGTTTGTGTCAGCTACGGAGTAAGGGATAGGCTGTCTGGCCAGCTAGAAGTGTTCGGAATCGGACTATCGCCTGCCATAGATTATACTAGTGCCAGACAGAGAAGCCGAGAGTACTAGTACCATACCGAGAGCGCTCGTGTTATGAGGATCATGAATTTTACGGATGGAGGAGAATGGACAGTGGGACTTTACTAAGATGGTTCGAAACTCGTCGACTCGGGCGAGACTCGAGCAACATCGCACCGCTCTATATTTTACATTTCTCTTGTTTATATAGAATTATATAACGGAAAGTAAATGTCTTTTTGTTTCCTTTCTTTTCTTTCCAGGTAGTAAACAAGTAGGCTATTAGTAATCTCTTGCAATCTATTTGACCGTTAGAATATATAAGGGATTTAATTTGTTAGAGCGATTACGGAGGTCTATTAGCTTTTAGGAATGTCACGTTATATACTAGATAGTTAATATTACATTAAGTCTAGAAAAAATATATCTCTATAGAACTAAGCCAGGAGCACGAGTAGCAAGTACCATCTTTAATGAATAGTATACTATATCGATTATAAATTCATAGTACTATCCCTTCCAGACGCTACAGTTACAAAAAAAGGTGTATCCAAAGTAGAGAAAGTTGTCTACTTTAACGACGTTTTCTCCGTAAAACAAAGACGGTTAACCAACCAGGTGACGTTTTCAAGCATTTAAGCATTAACTTAACCTAGTTATCGCATTTACTTATATACACTTCGAGCACATAGTCTTTTTAAAACTCTGGCCTGGAAGGGATACTTGCTATTTACTATCCTCAAGATATAACAAAGGCGTAGTATATACTAGAGCTTTACTGTCCATTCGTATGAGAGGCTTATTGTTGGTTTTATTTTGTATTTTGCTGGCTAGCTTCAAACGCTTATACTTCAGCCACATGCGGACCAATCAGAAGGCTCCATTTTGTGGGATAATTGAAGGATCAAGCACTCTCGGCCCGCGTCCTGTAAAGGGAGTAGTAAAATTATCTACAAATAGGCACATAGACAAGAAACAAGCATAATGCTAAGTAGTAAAATAGGCACAAAGCCAAAGGAAAACACACAGTTTTAAGGCGAGCAATCCGCAAGGGGCAAGTAGGTGGGGAAAAGAGCTCCAGTAGTGTGACTAACGATAATATTGTGGTGTTAATGATTGAGGAGTTACTGTACGAGGGGGAATATAATATGTCCCCCGCACTTACTCATTCACTATAAATCCTTGCTATATATAAACCAGATACCTGCCTTGGAAAGTAGCTTAGTTCTTTGGTTATCGGAATACAACTCTCTTTCCAGTTATCTTAGTACGCTGGACACTCTACGTATACTCCCTTCAACTGGTTATAAGCCCAGGTGTTACTAATGTGTAACGAAGTCGGAAAGCTCGGTTAAGTCATATGAAGGATCGTTCTTTCTAATCCATCAGAGCCAGGAGCTAAAGCAAAGGATCTAGTACAAAACGCCAGAGCTAGATAAGCTAAAGCAAGGAACTAGGGCGGTATACAAGACCAGAAATGAAGCCCACTCCACGACAGAGCTGCGTCTAAGTCAGACACGCAGTCAGGAGGCTAGTATACACCAAATTAAAGATCCTCCACAAAACATACAACGAAATCAGATTAAAGTCTCGCTAGAAGACAACTCCAACTTCAAGCTACTTCATATGAAACCCAAATCATCACCTCTCATCCCTAAACCCATAGTACCATTCACTATCTCAACATATCACACATGCCATAGTAAATCGGTATTATCAAATATACTATCTCCTCGTCGCGTTATATGTACATTTCAATTTTTGAGTTTGCGATTTCCTATTTAAGCGGTCGGACAGGTCGGAATAACGCCTAGACGCACTACGGGGCTTGGTCCGATATACTCCGCACCAATTAGGTTATACTCTTCTATAGTACCAAGACTTAGAGTGGGTATTCCCAACCTTAAAATTGAAATGTACATATAACGCGACGAGGAGATAGTAGGGTAGTAGAGTGGAGTAATAGAAGTTAGCAAGACAACTTTGGGGCCACTCCACTCACAGAACAGCGGTCCCTAGGAAGAAAAGTGTCCTACCACCAGCTACTAGAGCTTATTATCCCTTCCATACGACAAAGGGGCCATAAAAACGTGCACCAAAAATGGAGACAAGTGAATAGGATAACTAGGTCAAATTAAGGCTTAAATGCTTGGAAACGCAGCCTAGCTGGCTAAACGACTTGGTTTTATAGAGAAAATGTCGTCAAAGTGGACACTTTTACTCCACTTAAAAGACACTTAGAAGTGCACGTTTTTTCAGCCCCTTTGTCGTATAGAAGGGATAATTTCTATGTATAAGAAGGACTTTTACCTAATAGAAGCCTTTATTTTACGTTTTACGTCGCGCCGCACTCCGCTCTGCTATCCTAGTATCTTTAATAACGTCGATTTATTACTGTATATACACACACATACAAACGTACCACCTACCTCCGAAACCCTATCACCCAATTTCCAATCATTCCTCCACCTGCGAATTCCCCTAAGAACCTCCTCTCCCTTCCCTCTCCCCCGCACCCTTTCCCCTTATCCTTTTATTCCTAAAACGAAAATAAAACAATCACACAAAGAAACCTCGCTTACTTACTTACTTACACTCTAGTCGCAAAGTGACAAGTCTCAAGTACTAACCTAGCTATATAAAACAAAATCTATATAATATAATGTAATATAATACTGTATAATACGAAGAAACCCTTGGTACTTACTTCGATCCTTCAAATTTCAATTCAGAACTCTTCCTCTTCCTCTTCCTCTTACTATATATGACCCTTCCCTTCCTAATCCATTAATCCACCAATCTATTAACAACCATACCACTACCACCACGAAACACCAATACAAAACACCATAAGACCTACTCATCATCTCAACTCTCCACAATACCTGGATATACAACAAAACCCTTTAAACCCTAGAATCACAGTATCCTTTCATCAGCGTTCTAACATCCGAGTCTTTTGACCCAGATACAGATACTCAGCGTACGTACGATATTACATGTAAAATAACGTCTAAAAATAAGTTAAACAACCTAGCCAAAACCATTTGAAATCCATATCTAAACCGCTATATCTAACTACCTCGAGAAACACAATAAGCCAAACTCTCCCCGTCTATCTAATAATGTAGCAAAGTCTCTTCCTTTACCTCACCTTCGCTTCCTTTACCTTAACTTCAAACCCAGAACCCAAAAGATCATCAATCAATCAATCAAATCAACTCAAAATCCCCCTTGCCCCTCCCTCTCACCCTCCCCCTCTCCCAAAAAAACGGGGACCTACAAGTAGATACCAAAAACCTCTTCTGTAAGCGTAAGAAGATACTTACTTAGCTCCAAAGAAAAGAGTCAAGGTACAGTAGGTAGGTAGGTAGGTATTAAGAAAAGTCAAACCAAGGTAAGGTAAGGTAAGGTCAAGGTAAACACGTACTTTACTTTCCCCTATCTCTATAGTAGCCCTATGAACACCTACCTACCTACCTGCCCTCCACAAACGTAAAAGGTCACGTCCAAGTCCAAGCTTACATCCTCAATACCCCAAACCACCCATTTTCAAAGAGAGACTACGAAGTAGAAGTAGAAATAGAAATAGAAGAAGCAGGTATATAGTATAGGTACCATACATCTCCTCATCCAAAAAAAATCAAAATCAAAATCTAAAAATCATACACCCACCACCCCTAATCATTTCGTAAGAAGCCCTCAGATTGAGATTGGAATTTTCTTGAATTTTTTCTTATTCACTTAGCCACTAAAGGCAGGCCAGGCTTAGGCGTAGGCTTTCTTCATCATCAACCCATCAACCCATCAACCCATCAAACCCAGCCAGCTAGCCACCAACCAACCAACCAAATCATTCAACCACCCGAGAGCTACTGGTACAACAAAGGTATCGCCTCTTTCCTCCACAGAAAAACAAGGCAACCAAACGGTAAAATAAGCTAAAAAAGAGAAAAAGAAAAAGAGAAGAGAAGAGTTGTGATTGCCCCCCTCTCTCAGTAAAGGGGGGGAAAAAACCACACAAAGTCAGTATGCTCTTCCTGACTAACGGACGCCATGCCTATCCCTGGAATTTCCCCATCCCCGTCCCCCAATTTTGAAACCTGGGAAGCCAAACCGTGTCCCCGTAAAACAAGAAAATGGAAACGCTCAGAAAAAAAAAGAATCACAAAAGGAAGAAACGTCATGCGTTATTAGCAAATCGAAAGAAGATACGAACAAACGTCTAAAAGTTATGTTACATGGTGTTGTTCGCGGGTTCGGATAGCACGCTATCTTTAGAAGCAAGTTTCGATGCCGGAGTCGACATGTTTTCGACGTTCTCTTTCCCGCGAGTTTGATCATTAATACGCGGGCCCTCGAAAACACCATTGGGTTTCGATTCATCGATGGTAGAAAGAGATGGTTTGAGAACAGCCGGAGAAGTAGTGGGACTGCTACCTCCTTGCGGTTTGCTTGAATTGGCATTATCATTCCTCCTTGCTTTATAATCGCTTAAAGAAAGCTTCTTCGTGGTCTTTGCAGGACTGGCTTGTTGACCGACACCATTGACTGCTGGACCTGAAAACGGAGATGGGAAATGTACGGTGCCAAATGGAGATTGGGCGAGTGCTCCAGAAGCAGAGGAAGGAGTGGCCGAGCCCGATACAGGCCCAGCCATATTTGGGTTGGTAAATGTGGGTGTAGCGGGCATCTGCACTCTGAGATCGGGAGATTTCTGCGCCGGTGACATAACACCATTGTTGTTTGATTGACTTGGCCATGGTGGAGGTGGGGGTTTGATTGTATTTCCAATCATAATCGCAGGAGCATCAACCATATGTACGTCAGCTACAGTCGAAGCGAGGTCCATCGACGGTGTTGAGGATACGACACTGGCATTTCGACCTCTCGATTCTGTAGGTGATTGCGGGGATTGTTCTTCGTACTTTATACCACTCATTTCCATTGCAGCTACAGGCGAAAGTTGCTCAGGTTGGTCCTCGGCCATTCTTGAACGTTCCAGCTCCTCTTGTTCAAGCTGAATCCTGTGCCGATTCTTGAGGAGACGCTTCGCAAGTGGAATAATTGGTCTCTTGGGCCTCGCTGGTGGTTGTTTCCACCATGCATTCTCGACATCATCGGTTTGCGTGGCTGAATCTGCATACACAACTTTGGTCGGCGTCGGTGGGGTATGGCGTGTCTGTTTTGAAGCAGAAGTGTTTGGAGGGGAGTTGTTTGGAGGAGATGGTGCGGTAGCTGTTGGAGACGCTGCGCTATATGGTGATCCTGACTGTCGCCTTGATGTACTAGCATCAACATACTGCCGGCCCCGAGACGTGCTAGAAGTCGCAGATGGTTTTGAATTGGCCATTCTGGAGGCAACAGAGCCCTTTCTCTGTTTTTGATGCGACGGAGTGGCCGCAGGAGGGTTCGTCGTCGGATTCGTGGACAGGCCATCCGATGCCCTCTTCTTCTTTCGAGGGGGCCCTTGGTCCATTTTTCGGAAGGATTCCTCGAGCATTGCAAGCTTTCTCTTTTCGCGATCCGACGTCTCTGGGGCGGTACCATTGGTCTCGCTCACACCATTGAGAGGGGTCAAATCTCGACTTTGAGGTTTGCTTCTAGAACCCGATACGGAACGCGCATCATCTTCCTCAATAACCTCGTGTTGACCCTCGCTGGCAGATCTACTGTTACTAGCTTGGCCAGTACTCGTGGGCGAGACGTGATTCTGTTTGGGTTTGCGGCCTTTCTTGGGCTTGACGCCGTTCGACTGTGAATGTAATCTCCCGTGATAATTTCTATGGAATCGAGCAAACGCGCAGTCATTACCTAGACCGCATGCACAACCGCCATGTTCAGAGAGAACCACATCAATCAAGTTTGAGATTCGTTCGTAGTCGCTTTCGCTGATGCTGGCAGCATCAAAGGGCCCACGATCTTCTTCACCTAGATTCAAGAACTGAGACCATTGGTCAATTTCTTTTGGAAACTTGAATTCCCACGGAAGCGTTATCTGTTCGTTGGCGGCTATCGGCCGCTCGCTTATTAACCAGAAATGATAGTCCGATGGCCTCGCAATGTAGATCTCCAGGCTGGTATTTGGCCGGCAGCTTCGTCGAACATACCTACATACCGAGCCTTCCTTTCTCGTGTCGATATATAGAGGTAAGGCCGGTGGGAAGAATATGAAAGGCCGCGGGTGAACAATCTCTTTCCAATGATTGCTCTCGTCCTTGCAGTAGTCATTTTGGAAGCCAATGAAACCCATAAGCTCTCCTACATGGCCACTTTGGATGGGTGCTGGAGTGGTAAGAAATCGCCATGAAAGATGTTTGCCATCGATAACCGCGTCCTTCCGCCCGACTGTTAATTCGGGCCATTTGAGGGATTGAAAATTGTTTTTCAGATAATTCCAGAAATCTTTGCTGTCCTCTCTGCCCAAATCTTCCCGAAATACGTCAGGCTCTTGTACCCATTCCGACATTTTATTCGTTACCGATAGGCTCGCATAGGAATTGGTAAGGGTTCGTTGTACAAAATCATCGTCTTCATAAAGTTTCAAGAATGCGTCCGAGTAGGAATGAACCTGGAAGTCCTGTGGCAGGTCTGGGGGAGTATGAACCGGACTGGGAGGGTGGTTGTGTGTGTGTGGTCGTGAATTGAGGGGCGGAGAGCGTTTCATCTGCGAGCTGATCGAATGAGCCGATCGATGGCCCTTCGGCTTCTTCGCAGTGGGAGGGGGGTGGTCATGGCTGTCATGATCGCTGTAACCGTTGATTTGGAGTTCTGAAGGTTTGGCCTTCTTCTTGTGGCTTTTCGAGGGTGGCCGCTTCGTTTTCTTGTCGCCATTTTCATTAACGGCTTTGTTCTGTCGTTGAATTCGTTGTCGCTCGGTCGCATCGCGTCCGTTGAGCGGCCGCGGTTTGCAATCGGTACACGAATGATCAAAGTCTTCTCTCGAAGCGTCTTCTATGTGGCCCGGGTAGAAACATTCGATGTGCTGCCACGTATCGCATCGTTCGCAGTAAATCGTGTTTCCATCGTCGTCGGAATAGTCGCAGATACACTTGATGGTGTAGGGCTCCTCATCTACCGGCTCGTTGATGGGATGCGCATCGTTCGAAGGAGTGGGTGCCGCAGGTTTCGAGGAGGTGTGATTCGGCGTCGCGATCTGCGGTGTGATCGAGAGAGGTCTTTCTGTCATAATCTAGCAAGAGCCTCCAGATGGCTGGTGGAGTAGGGGGACAAAGGTGAGTTCACAGAATCCTAGGCCTGAGTCGCATGACGAAGACGGCCGCGACTCGATCAGGAGAGTTGTCGCAAAGCGAAGAGAACGATCAATCTCGAAGATACCTGTCATCAGTTGTTGAAGCAGAGCATGGACCTGGCAGATGGTCAAGGTGTGTCCACAGCGCGGACTCGAGCGAGGGCGTGGGCGAGACAACGGGTGGTCGACGGACGATGGCGATGCTCAACAACCCGAGAACACGCTTGGGAAGAGACGGACGGCGGTCGAATGTACGTCGAGGGCCTTGAGATCGTCGTGCCCAAAGGTGCAACGTGTGGTTGAGTCGATTGAAGGGTTTTCCAAATTGTTGGAGGCGACGTTGGGAATGAAGGGAACCGTATTGACCGGCAGGAAGGCTGTGGAGATCTCTGGCGCAGAATTCACGACGCGTCGATGGCCGGTTGGTGTCTCGAGACTGACGATGGTAGAGGGAAGGTGTTGTCTGTTCTGGCGGACTCTCGGAAGGGTAGTTGCATGAGATTGGGATTGTAAGAGCGAAGGAGGAGAGGGGGTTTCTGTTGACGGACGACTCTGGCTTCAGCAAAGGAAGAGGGTTAGAGGGCCTTGGGGGGTCAGTAAAAGCGGCGGGCTGGACAAAAGCGCATCAAAGGGCTGCTTCGTCGGCTGGAGTCTTCTGGGGGGGGCCACTCTGGTGCACTGAGAGGAGGGAAGGGTGGTGGTCTGGGTTAGCCGTTTGCAACTTTGCGCTCGGCTTGTCCTCGCCCAGAGCACTCGCCCACTCGCCCCCGCGCCCCCTCGCCCACTACTCTGGCTCAGTGGCTGCACTCAACTACACTTGCAGCTGAGGCTGCGCAGGCTGTGTAGAGTAAATTTCCCTAGGCTGCCTGAAAGCCTGTAGCCTGTCCATCCATGGCTCTCCCATGGCATCCATGCCATCCATGCCTTGGGCTTGGTCATGTTCGCATCACCGTAGCCTTCGCTTCAGGGCCTTTGCCTGTCCCAACGGCGAAGACGAGGCTGGGGAGATGAAGCTTCGTTTTGCATGGCGGTGCTAAAAAAATGTATATATATATATATAAGTCGACTTTTGCCCCTAGATGGAAAGTATTGCCACTGTACCAGTATCCTTTACCGAGGAAGGTAAACATCACCATCCCCAACCTGGTGGGCTTGGAACACTGAGCGGCTCGTGAATCTCCTACACCTACTGCGGATCATGGACCTTGCAGTGAACAGGACCGGACAGGACAGGTTGCCTGCCTGGTTGCAATTTGCGTTGCGTTGCGTTGCGTTGCGGGGAACGATAGCATTTTGGAGTGAGGATCATAGGATGTGGGATATGGGATATGAGGGAAAACCTTTCAACCTCGGTGCGGAGACGAGCGAGCGCTGGGAATTGGGGGACTGGGAGCTGGTGGAAGGATTTCTAGGGGTTGGCTTGCTGGCCTTGATGGCCTAGTTTGGCACCCACCGCTACCTCCCATCACTCACTCGGCGCACCATCACTATCGCCATCACCATCACTATCGCCATCACCATCACCAGCTGCAGCACACACACCATGCCAGTGATGCCACCGCCTGTTGCCCTAGCATCATTACCTGTGCTACCGCCAGGCTACCTACACCTACACCTGCTCTTCTCTTCTCTGGCCCTCTACGGTGTGCTCTACTCGTGGTCCGTACAATGCACGATACGTACTGAGTACTCCGTACCAGTACTCGCCAGGTCCTTCGTACCCCTTCAAGGCTTCACCCCAGCCGATGAGCAACCCAGAGCGAGGGGAGCCTTGAAGCAGCAATCCACCTGCTCTCGCACCAAGGAGTGAGCCGTACCTACGTACCTTGTACCGTACATGAGAGACTCCACGGTACAGTACAGAGTACTTACTCTACAGAGGTAAATTTACTCTACCAGAAGCTGGTGGAAGGGCAAAAGCGGCAGCGGCCTGGCCAGTCTGATGCCATACGATTGGTACATTCGACCATCAACCAATGATGCTAGCGCATGCCGGCAAGGTCTTCCGTGGTGCATTTCCACCCATTTGCCTTTGGGTGAGCCTTCCATGCTTTCCAATTGCTGGCCGGGCACGTCTGGCCTGCCGTCCTCGGAGCCCACTAACACGCTTTCCACTGGCTGAATGGGATTCCTGCCTACGCCCTGGGCCCTGGAATCGCGCTAGCACCCACTAGCGTCCTTTCTTAACCTTGTCGGAGCCAATGGCATCGTGGGGCCTGTGCCAGCCTAGTGAGCTTCTTATCGAAAGGCTCCTTCCTGGCGAGCCTGGTGCTTCCTTGGCGTTTGGGACAATTCCATCCATGGCTCATTGGCTTCGTCGATGAGACACCAACATCCTGCCTGTTCCTCCGCACACAATGTCTTTGTCGCCTTGAAGAGATCATGCTGTTGTACCAACGACCCCAAGTTCATCCATTGTATCGCACCATGAGCAAAGGGAAGCTTCCGTCTCCCGAGGTCCCGTTGCCTTCAGTCATTTTTCACGTGAAGTCGAACCTTGCGGATCACCGGGGAGTTCCATTATTGGACGTCGAGGATGGACTACGACATCTTGCGTTGCACTAGGAGATCCATGAGAAAAGGTCAAGGAGTGTTGGCAGGTTCGTACGGAGTATCCGTATATATATACTTCCAAGTAGCTTGGGAGGAGGACCAGTCTAGTCCTTGATCAACCAGTCCCATGACCCTTTCTTGTTCTCATGATTGACGCGCTGCGCTCAATCTGTTTCATTTAAGTTGCATCGATCCAAACCTCAATCAATCATCTGAAACCATTCAGAACATTTGGCACTAGAGAAAATAGAAACAGCATTTCTTTTCCCAGCTGTCTTGGTGGACTCGATCATCAAAATGTCCCAGAGCATTCGAACAATTGATCACATTATTCGAGACAATGAAAACAATCACAAATCAACCCATAACTCAGGCATCATGTTCTAGTCGTCGCAAGAACGTCATCTCTAACATTAGTCCCAGTTCTTCACCTGCTTAAGGAACGTCAAGGCAGCCGCTGCATAACAGCCTGTTCATGCGGCATTCAATCAGCACCTCTCGTGAAAGCAACTACCATTTCACCGCAATTACAGACAAGGACGATCAAGGAGAGATGGTCAACTGCTCTAAAGTGTGACGCTGTCCAGCAGGAAGTGAGTTATCGACTCATTGATGATAGAGAGCATCACCACTTCAACGTAGCTGAGGATATCTGAACAGCCTTCCGGGTCAAGCACGCAATCTCGTTGGTCTAGTTGCCGAGATTATAGAAGAACCTCTTCTCAAGGATCGACTTGCGCCTCGACTGTGTGGGAAAGTGAAAGCGGCTCTTTTCAGGTCCACAAAATCTAATAGAGTACAAAGTACTATCGCCAATAAAAAATGATGTCGGCTATTCCCTTGGTCTCGCTTACAACAATGTTGGAGGTCTGAACCCCCTATCTCCAGAGCGCAGAAGGTTTTCTTCAAATAATCGGGCATATCGTATTATAGTATGTACTATCCCTTACTCTTTAACAGGCAAACTACCAGATGGCATAATGTCCCAATTAGGCTTGGTCATGATATTCTCAGCAGTCAAACTGGCAAGATACAACTGGCCAAATCCAACCAGGACGTTCTGCCAACCGGTAGTGTGCCACCTAATAGTTCTCATCAAATCCTAAAAAGACAAGTAATTCAAACCATGCTTGGTAACTAGCCACCTTACTGTACCTTAACAACCCCAGATAAGCGAGACGAAGAACTAGGGATTTTGTATTCTCGCCTATTTCGGAAGAAGCTTACAATATGTTGTTTTCCCTTTGCAGGGAGTCCTCGATGATTGGATATATCCTTATATCCAATCATCGAGGAGTACCATGAAGAGTCATGGTTTCGAAAGCACACTGATTCGGATGAATCTGGAAGGTAACAAATAGATCTGCTAAGGAGCTATGGTAAAAATAAAAAAAATCAACACTCTCGGTTGTCTAATAAACATAACACCGATACACTTACGTAGTTTCCATCCCACCCCATCCCGTGGCTCACGCCAATGAAACTTCAAAGAAAGTAGAAAGAATCTTGAAGATGAGAATATTTAGGTATAGCACTCTGCTTTAATCGAGTTGTATCAAGTGATGGAGGAATATATATCGTAGGAATATGTTTTCTTTCTGTCGGGTGTTTAGTTTGTATCTATGATTCTGTGAGAAATATAGAGATTTCTTTGTTTTATATAGATATAGATATATAATAAGGAAATGTTTACCCGTACTCCTGCGGGAATTTTGTGTTGTGTTGTGATGAAGTACTGTTATTGAGTGAGTAGACGCCTTGGCAGTTTATTTTATTTTATTTTATGTGGTTATACGATTATGTATCTTCATATCGCCTTGCAAATGGTAGGAATGAATTGTAGGT
Source organism: Hymenoscyphus occultus (assembly GCA_900536445.1). Lineage (NCBI taxonomy): Eukaryota > Fungi > Ascomycota > Leotiomycetes > Helotiales > Helotiaceae > Hymenoscyphus > Hymenoscyphus occultus. The sequence continues at coordinate 15,302 of UNPT01000006.1, forward strand.
TTCTTCTTTGCATGAATCCCATTACTGAATAACTCGCACCGGTGGATAGAGATAGGGGTCTTGTAACAAATCTTTGTTGTACAAGTAAGTTGTAAAGACGAGATACTTCGAGATGGATGTGGGGTGGAGGTTGATGCGTGGAAGACTTGTTTTCTGGATATCCAATTGCCTACTTGGGTATCGACGCCCCGAGAAGTATAATTGTAAGAAGTAATATGGTTAGATGTCTTGATAGCATGTTAGTAGGGGATGATGGGGTTTGGGTGTGTAGGATGGTGGGATTGTATATACTTGGGAGGGAAAAGTGGAGAGAGGAGGAAAAAAGGGTATACTGAGTAGAATGTTTCTTACAGTACTCGCTTGATAATACTGTACACACTTGTTTAACATATAGTCCCTTTGCAAAGAAAACTAGATACTAGTGTATCTACTAGTGTATTCCAGGGTATTTTTCATGCGATTTGCTTTATTCCCACAGGTTCTGGGTTCGCGCAACGTTTGGCTACTTCAGGGTATAGACTGTAGTATAAAAATCCACCCTGGACCTCCATCTTCGACAAATCAACCAATGAAAGCGATTAAACTTTTGCACCTGTAGAATATTGCGGCTAGTGGACGCCAGAATTGTATGGAGAAGGATCCGGTCAAAAGAATCAGGATGAGAGGTTCCTAGAATTCTATACTGTAAGTCTGTAATGAGACGCTACTCCACTCCTCACCGGCCCTGTGATGATCATGATTGCCCCTTCGTCACACGCATGGTGTTGCGATGGCCACAGATTCGGCATATGAAAAGTCGAGCCAATAAAAACATCACCGATGATTCCACTGGTTGGCAATGGGCTGTGACTTGCATGTCCAGCACGCCCATATTCTCAACAGGAGGCCATATCCTGGGATTGTGGATAGTGATTGATGGAATTCTGCTACGTCTGAAGAAATAGATTCTTCAGCTGTAGAGATCTGTTTGGGCTTGTACAGTATGTGGAGCGCAAAGCAAACGACTAGCGAGGTTGAATACTGCTTGATGACGAACCCCTGAGTAATAACAGGAGAGAGAGAGCGACGAGCCCGGGCTTGATAGGGTCTTGTTGAGTATTACTTGTTTTCACTCGGCGGCTAATGATAATGGGAGTCATATCGATCAGGCCAAGATCGGGTCCGAAGGTTGGGTGGAATCGTAGAGATATATCCGTAGAAAATGTTGATGGGCGCTTAAGGTTAACGTTGATGTCAGTCGGCGCTTCATGCCTCTCTTCAGATCTGAGAAGGGCCTCCTAGGATCGGTGCGGTACTTGAGCACGCAGACGCGGGTCTCGAAAACGGTCACATATGTTTGTCTGTATTTTCTGCAGGTGTTTGCCGTTCCACCGTTCGGCTGCAGGCGCCTCATCGAATAATAAGCTTGACGACGACTTCATCTGCTACGGGCTCCACCCCTCCTCAGAGAAACCAGGTTCCTCAATCTCACCGTCACGGCCATCAGACTTAATTAACAACACCATATCCCATTCACTTCCAGCCCAAAGATCATGAATCGCATGCATGACGTACAGCGCACGAACTCCTTAATTGCTTCGTCCAGCTAGAAAAAAAAATTCCATCGTACAGCTGTACTGCCCACTACAACCGCATTGCATCCCCGAAGTCACCCCTCTTTTCCGCCTATCGCAAACGCAGCTTAGGTCCCGCTGGACGCTGCCCCCCACGACTTGTCAACAACGTCACTTGTGCAGAGGGGCCTACGGTAGCTGAGAAGAAACATCGACGTGGAAGCTGAGCTAGAAGAGTGCTTTGGTGCGCCGCGAGGAGGGAAGTTGAGCTGCGGCTCCCAGGAGCAAAGGCAGGATGCAGGCGCCCATGATCTCGGTACCTTTGAAGGCGACGAACGAAATAGACTGGATCCAACCTTTGAAGGGATATATTCGACAGACCTATGGAGATGATCCAGAGCGGTACGCCGAGGAGTGTGCAACGCTGAATCGGTTGCGGCAGGATATGAGAGGTGCGGGAAAGGATAGTGCTGCTGGACGAGACCTGCTATACAGATACTACGGACAGTTGGAGTTTTTGGATCTTCGATTTCCGGTGGATGAGAACCATATTAAAATCTCGTTCACATGGTACGATGATTTCCGTTCAAATATCCCGGAGTGAGGGCTAATTTGTTGAATTACAGGTTCGATGCCTTTACACATAAGCCAACCTCCCAATACTCTTTAGCATATGAAAAAGCTTCTATAATATTCAATATTTCTGCGGTGCTCTCCTGCCATGCTGCCCACCAAACTCGATCAGAAGACTCCGGTCTTAAAACCGCATACCACTCTTTCCAAGCCTCGGCTGGCATGTTTACGTATATCAACGAGAATTTCTTACATGCGCCTTCTACGGATCTGAGCCGGGAGACGGTCAAGACCCTTATACAGATCATGCTAGCTCAGGGACAGGAGGTGTTTTTGGAAAAACAGATTGCTGATGGCAAGAAGGTTGGACTTTTGGCGAAGCTTGCTAGCCAAGCTGGCTATCTGTATGCCCAGGCCGTGGAAGGGACACAAGAGAATGTCAACAAAGCAATATTCGAGAAAGTTTGGCTATTAGTTGTTCAGGTATGGAAAACCCATCATTGCCTTTTTTTCGTTTGTGCCATGTCCATTTATCATGTAGGCAATACGTTGTCTTGGGGACTCTCCATTTCTGTGTTACTGACCCCCAGATTCTTTGGCTAATTGGACCTAGATAAAATCAAATTACATGAATTCTTTGGCGCAATACTACCAGGCTTTGGCCGACGACGATGCCAATTCCCACGGTGTGGCCATCGCTCGTCTTCAAGTGGCAGAAACTGCAGCCAAAGAAGCCAACAAACTTGCAAACTCATTCCCATCCAGCGTTCCTGCAAATTCCAATCTTACTGCTGAAACTGGCCCGAATCTTTTTGAACTTTCCAAACGACAGTTGGCCAATGTGCAGGAGAAACTAGTCGAACTTGTAAAAGATAATGACTACATCTACCATCAGACTGTTCCTGTCGAAGCTGCTCTCACAGTCATCCCAAAACTCCCAGCAGCCAAGGCAATTCCAGTAAGCGAACTATACGCTGGTCAGGATATTCAGCGCATCACGGGCCCGGATATTTTCCAGAAGATTGTGCCAATGTCTGTCACGGAATCAGCAAGTTTATATGATGAAGAAAAGGCGAAATTAATTCGAGCCGAGAACGAACGAGTTGAAATTGCCAACGGTGAAATGGCAGCAAGCTTGGACTATTTGAGACTACCTAATGCTTTACAAATCATCAAGGGCGGATTTGATCAGGAGTTAACAGCAGACGATGAATTCAGGATATGGTGTGATGATGTTGCAGGCCATGAAAATCCTGGCCCTGCTTTTGAGCAGTTAAGATCGAGGAAAGAGGACGTGATCAATGTGCTGGATAAAAGCAGCAAACAACTGGATATGGAAGAGAGTGTTTGTGAAAAGATGAGGTCCAAATATGAAGGAGATTGGACTCAGCAACCTAGTTCGAGACTAACGACAACTCTTCGAAACGATATCAAGAATTACCGAGACGCACTGGAGGAAGCTTCAAAGAGTGATAGCCAGCTATACTCAAAGTTCCGGCAATTTGATGTTGATTTTGATGAGATGCGCTCAGCTGCCGAGATTGGTGAGGCCGATGTACTATGGCAAAAAGCGCTCATTCAGGTGGGCGGTAAACGAACTGGTGGGAGCCCGACTGACCAAGGGAATCTTCTGGGCGACGATTTTGAGGAGACTGGTGTCAGTGTTATGGATCAGGTCAACAAAGTAGAGGAAATTCTCAAGAAGTTGAATTTGCTGAAGCGCGAAAGAGCGCAGGTATTGAAGGATCTGAAGGAGAAGGTGTGTGACTTTTCTTTGCCATACGATTTTATGAATGCTGACTTTCACAGGTACACAATGATGACATCTCCCAAGTCCTCATTCTTAACAAAAAGGCAATTTCAACTTTCGAGACTCAACTCTTCCAAGCAGAATTGGAAAAATTTCGCCCACACCAAAATCGCCTCATATCTGCAAATCATAAGCAATCCTCGCTCATGAAGGAACTTACATCAACGTTTAACACTCTATTACAAGACAAGAGAGTTCGTTCTGAGCAAAGTAAATATGAAACCATCACCAGACAAAGAAGTTCTGTGATGTCGAGATATAAGCGAATTTATCAAGAGTTCTTGGATCTTGAGGCTGGGCTTCAATCTGCTAAGCAGTGGTATAACGAGATGAAAGATACCGTCGATAGCTTGGATAAAAACGTCGAAACTTTTGTTAACAATCGAAGAGCAGAGGGTGCTCAACTTCTCAACCACATTGAGCAGGAAAGATCCGCCAATGCAAGTGGACAAGCCGATCGGGAGCGGGAGCGACTTCGTGGTCTTATGGAGCGTATGTCGATGGATCCATCTACGTCTCCCAGCAAGCCTCCTCGGTCGAATTCTGCATCATTCCAAACCCCATCACCTACCGCTCGATATCCTGCAACCAATTTTGCTGGCCAGTATCAAGTTCCGACTTCTCCGCAACAGTCTATCCAGCCATCACAATCCAGCCATAACTCATATGTACCCAATGGATCGCAATATGCAGCTCATCAGCAGAAAAGGCATCCTCCGGACATTTATGTTGCCCAGAAACACAATCAGCAACCCCAGGGACAACCAGGAGGTTACAACCCGAGCATGTATCCTCGAGATCCCAACCAACCAATTTCTCCGCCTCCAAATCAGACGCATTTTGGGCACATGTCTCCACCACCAACGCAAACACACTTCTCACATCAAATGTCTCCTCCTCCCACCCAAACGCAATTCAGTCCGAACCAGTATGGTAGACAACCACAATCACCCATGCCCCACCAACAATTCAACGTGCCTCCGGGATATATCCCGCCCCCACCACCTCCTGGACCACCGCCTCTCGGACCACAACAAACATATGGGCAACCTCATGATCCTTATGGTGGTCAACAACACCAGAGACACAATTCACAACAACAGCAGCACCAGCAACAACAGAGCTCGTCGGCAGATCCATGGGCGGGTCTTAATGCTTGGAGATGATTTGGGTTTGGTTTGGAGCAATAAGAATGGGATATAGAGAATGGATGGATGGATGGATGGATGAAGGGATGGATGGGACAGTAGTCACTTATGGATCAATGAAAATTTTAGATGCATATTATACCTTTTTTCGGGGGATTTCTTACGAGCCTTTTTTTGTGTGTTTCAAGTCGCTGTGATAGCTGGCTTGTAGAGACTCGTCTTTGGTATCTGGTTCTCAGATAGCATTAGTTGGAGGACTCTAGTTTATTGGAGAAATTAAAATATAAGTATACAAGTAGGAAGGTAGAAAAGATTTACGCCATGGTGGTACTTCTTTGTTTTCCCTGTTAGAGAAAAGAGATTTTGGTTTCAATCATTCTTTCTGAAGCCTCACTATATCCATCATATTGCCTGTAATCTAATGGTACAATTATGAAGCGGCGGCATATCAGAAGCCAATCGGCTTACCAAATCACATCCCTGCATCATCGGCGGTATGTATCTCCGCCACTCGGCTTTGAAAGCAGCTCCAGCTCGGTTCGGTGACGGAATAGTTCTTCGACTCGCAGGTTGGTTGAATATTTCTTCCTCACGCACGCAATAATCCTCTTCTTGTATCCATTTTGTGTTTTGTACATTGCCCATTTCAATTCAGGGTAGATTGGCCTTAAACGGGTCTGCATCTGCATCGGCGCATTACAAATAGACTGCTTCACGCTCTTTCTCCACCAACTCACAGCTCGTCTTCAGACTTGAGAAGAGAAATACATCAACATGCTATACGGCCGAAACCTCCCATGGCGGCTTGCAATTCGAAAAACCTCACGAACGGTTTCGTCTGCAAACTCTGCAACTCGGTCAATTTCTAGTATTTCTCATACGAGTAGGCTTCACGCCACCTCCATATTATCGCCTCGGCGGCAGCTTTACCCTCGAGCTTCGCCAACTTCGATATGCAGTTCACAGTTCTCGACGAGTCCTCCGAGACGGAAGGACGCACCAAAGGATGCAAAAGAAACGGCAGTTGAGAAGCCCAAGGAGGAGAAAGACCGGACAGATGGGAAGGAAGTGGGGCCAGTTGATGAGGGCGTTATAATTGAAGGAAAGGCCAAGAGTTCTGGATCTGCGAAGAGTGACAATCCAGGAAGCGCTGCAGATGGAAAGGCAAGCGCTGCTTCATCCGGCGCAGGAGGCGAATCTGGAAGTGGCGGCGGAGATGGGAAGAGAGGACGAAAGTCCGATAAGGCTATTATCAAGCCCGTGGTCCCAGATGTCTATCCTCGAGTGCTGGCGATTCCCATTACCAAAAGACCTCTATTTCCTGGATTCTACAAGGCTATGACGATACGAGACCCAAATGTTGTGGCTGCGATTCAGGAAATGATTAAGAGGGGCCAACCATATGTTGGAGCGTTCTTGTTCAAGGATGAAAACAACGATGGGGATACCATTGAAAATATTGAGGATGTCCACGATATTGGTGTTTTTGCTCAAATTACCAGTGCATTTCCTGTCCATGGAGACCAGGGCGCTCTCACGGCTGTTCTCTATCCACACAGAAGAATTAGGATGTCTGAACTAATAAACCCAGCCAAGCCTGCTGGGACAGAGGCAAAGGTCGAACACATTTCTACTGAGCCACCGGTTCCAGAACCAATTCCCACCAAGCCGTCCAACGAAGAAGCGGCGCTGGATAAGAAGGGCGATGTAGTTGCCTCTTTCGAGGAGGGTACTATTCAAAAAGCAGACACACCTGCTGCACATTATGAGCCAACCTCATTTTTGCGAAAATACAACGTCTCTCTGGTCAACGTGGAAAACATTACAGAAGAACCCCATGACCCCAAGTCGCCCTTAATTCGTGCGATTACTAGCGAGATTATAAATGTCTTCAAGGAAGTCGCCAATCTTAACAGCCTATTCCGTGATCAGATCTCTACATTTTCAATGTCTCAAACTGCAGGAAATGTAATGGCAGAACCAGCTAAGTTGGCTGACTTTGCCGCTGCTGTATCAGCCGGTGAAGATGCCGAATTGCAAGAAGTCCTCGAGACGTTAAATGTCGAGGACCGTTTACAGAAAGCTCTTATCGTACTTAAGAAAGAGCTCATGAACGCCCAATTGCAATCTAAGATCTCTAAGGATGTTGAGCGATCGATCCAGAAACGTCAAAGAGAATACTGGCTTATGGAGCAAATGAAGGGAATTCGTCGGGAACTAGGAATCGAATCAGATGGCAAAGATAAGCTTGTCGAAAAATTTCGGGAAAGAGCGATCAAATTGGCTATGCCTGAAGCCGTGAAGAAAGTATTTGACGAAGAATTGAATAAACTTGCTCACTTGGAGCCAGCTGCATCAGAATTCAATGTCACAAGAAACTACCTAGATTGGCTTACTCAAATTCCTTGGGGCCAACGAAGCGCTGAGAATTTTGGAATCAAGAATGCCATGACCGTTCTTGATGAAGATCATCACGGACTGAAAGATGTCAAGGATCGCATTCTAGAGTTCATTGCTGTTGGCAAACTCAGGGGTACTGTTGAGGGTAAAATCTTGTGCTTCGTTGGTCCTCCTGGAGTGGGAAAGACAAGTATTGGGAAATCGATTGCTCGTGCTCTTAACCGTCAGTATTACCGCTTCAGTGTTGGTGGTCTAGCCGACGTAGCCGAAATCAAGGGACATCGAAGAACGTATGTTGGTGCACTACCTGGGAGAATTATCCAAGCATTGAAGAAATGTCAAACCGAGAATCCTCTCATTCTCATCGACGAAATTGATAAGCTGGGACGTGGACATCAGGGTGATCCAGCAAGCGCATTGCTGGAACTTCTTGACCCAGAACAAAATAACTCGTTCTTGGATCAATATTTGGATGTTCCGGTTGATCTTAGCAAAGTCCTGTTTGTCTGCACAGCAAACATGACAGACACTATCCCACGACCTCTTCTTGATCGTATGGAAGTCATTCAACTCTCTGGATATGTCGCAGACGAGAAAATGGCTATCGCAGAACGATACCTCGCTCCTGCAGCAAAAGCGCTTGCAGGCTTGAAGGAGGCAAACATTAACCTTAGCAAAGACGCTATTGAGGAGCTCATCAAGTCATATTGCCGAGAATCCGGGGTTCGCAATCTCAAGAAGCAAATTGAGAAGGTATACCGTAAAGCAGCTCTCAAGATCGTTCAAGACATTGGAGAAACAGAACTTCCTGAAGAGGATGCTTTGACTGATAAAGGTAAAGCTGCTCTTGAGGAGTCGAAGAAAGACGAGACAGATGTTAAGGAGACTTCTTCGAACATAGAAAATGAGACTACTGAAAAGCCACGCATCAGTCTTAAGGTACCAGACACAGTCGAGGTTGATATTGGCCGTGAAAATCTCAAGGATTATGTCGGTCCACCAGTTTTCACTTCAGATCGCCTTTACGAGACTACACCTCCTGGTGTGGCAATGGGTCTAGCATGGACACAAATGGGAGGAGCAGCACTTTATGTAGAATCCATCCTCGAATCTGCTCTCAAGAAATCCTCCCGACCTGGTCTCGCCACGACAGGAAACCTGAAATCCGTGATGCGAGAATCTACCTCCATTGCCTATTCCTTCGCCAAATCCGTCATGGCGAGCAAATTCCCAAAGAACGAATTCTTCGACTTGGCAAAGGTGCATTTACATTGCCCTGAGGGAGCAGTACCAAAGGATGGACCGAGTGCGGGAATTACGATGGCTACTTCGCTGTTGTCTTTGGCTCTGAACAAGCCCCTGGATCCTACTATCGCTATGACGGGTGAACTCACTGTTACGGGTAAAGTGTTGAGGATCGGTGGTCTGAGAGAGAAGACTGTTGCTGCGAGGCGGGCGGGGTCGAAGATGATTATCTTTCCGGATGACAATATGTCGGATTGGTTGGAACTTCCTGAGGTAAACATTTACATCCTGGCCTAAGTTTCTACAATGCATAAATACTAACAAGTTTGCAATAGAATATCAAAGAAGGTATCGAAGGTCATCCCGCGAAATGGTATTCCGACGTCTTTGACCTCGTCTTTCCAAATCTGGACGTCGAGCAAGCGAACAACCAGTGGAAAGATCAGCTGAAGAAGAAGAAGGCTGATAAGGAGAAGGACGAGGACTCCGATGATGATTGATTGACTCATCGAGTGGGATTTGCTGGACAAGCAAATGAAAGGTGTGCGCTGTATAGTACATACTAGGCATTACAACACTTGACCATTCCTCGCTCCGTTCCTCTTTCTGTAACTAGTTCTTCTGCTTTAATGCGGGTTTGCAAGTTGAGGGACGGTCGGGATGAATGGCGGGGATGTTATGGCGGTGTTTGTTGTGATGATGGATGAGAGTGATGAATTGGAATTAATGATTGGGAGGGGCATGGTATGGTATGGTATGGCATGGTCGCTGGCGTTTTTCTTCTTTTCTTCTTCTCCTTCAGAATCTTCACTTTGTTTGGGCTCTGAAATGGACGGCAGTGGAAAGAAAAGAAAATTGAGTGGGGGCACCGAGCGATATAAAAAGAATACTCTCCCCTCTTTTGTAGTATACCTGGTTCTCATCTATCTAGTCCCTGAAATTGGGAAATTAGAAGAAAGAAATATGGAATGATTTGAAGATTAAAAGATTGGGATTTGGTGGGTTTGTGGGTTTGCGTGAAAGTTGTGTTTTTTTGATTGTGATTTTTGTGGATATGGTTTGTGCTTTGTGTGGATATGAGATGAGATGAGATGAGATATCTATGTGAGTGTACGAGTAAGAGTTGTGAGTACTGGAGCTTTTAGGTAGGGAGGGGTTCGGATATTGAAGGTAGGTTGGTGGCATGTTGTAAGTAGTGATACATTGAAAGATATTCTACAGACTTATAGTACCAAAGTAGAGTGGATACTGTGTGAAAGGGGAGAAACCATGGTATGTACAGTGATGGGAGAAAGTCCTCTTCCTCCCATCCCCCAAGCCATCCCTCTCGTAGGCCTATTTTCTACGATGGAAAATCGTTCGAGGTAGAACAAATAAAGACTTGGGCTCTACATTGATGCTAGGGAAGGAATTATGATGGGTCGAATGAGGGATGCCTGTAAAGTGGTTGGAAGGGAGGGAAATGCTTACTTACTCTGGCTACCAAAGTAGGTCGAGGGACGTAGTGAAAAGGCTCTATAGACTCGGTGTTGATACCCTGGCTTTGGGTTGATGGTAGTAGTCCTCGTTATCTAAGCTACTTTCAAACAATACTTTACTTGAGATGTTGGAGTAATATTTCAGCTTCTGTTCTCTACAGTGAACTGTAATTGGCTCTCTACCATTCCTGCCTGCCCCGGCCCTCCTTGAGTCTTTATGAGCGAAAGATTTGAGGATTCCAATGAACCAGGTATTTCCACGTATTCCCCAAATATCATCCAAATTGTCTAATAGGTTTGTCAAATTATTCGAAACATAAACTACCTAACCAATAACTAGTCACCATGTCGTCACTTTAGTACTCGACCGTACTCGGTACATCCTCGGTACATCCTCGGCTATTCGATCACGACTTGCAGACTCTCCCTCTATAAATTTATCATGCTCGTCGCTAACGTTACTCTACAGTACCTTCCATTTTCAATACATACATACAACAACTTCAAACTTCTAAGCTTGAAACGAGGGGAGATATGTCGGATATGGATATTCATGAGAGGTTCCACGAGTGGGCGATTGAGGTTGCGAAGGTGGAGATTAATGGGATTGTGGCGCATCGGTTTGAGGGGAGGGGATTGGGGATTATTGCGGAGAGGGGGTTTGAGGTATGTTTGGTTCTTCTTATTTTTCTGTTGATATTGGGTTTTTTGAGGGACTTGTTGATTTCAAGATTCTCTTCGCTGCGTTTTTCTGTAGCTTTTCCTGGTTTCTTGTTGTGTGGTTACTGTATCTTATGGAGTGAGTGGTGATTTTTGTGAGTCATGGGGTTTGTAGTTATGTGGTGATCGCCCCTTTTCTGGATTTCTTACCGGGTTTTATTAGAGGAGAGATGTGGGTTTGCTTAATTTTCTTGTTCAGTTACCTAGGAAGGGCTGTTTTGGTTTGTGTGGATGGAATGGTTACTACAGGATCTTGTTTTTTTTTTTAATTACGGTGTTATCCTTTCCTTGTCAAGTTATCTGAGAATATCTGAGGAGTAACAAGCATAGGATATCTTCACATCTTGAAATCTTCTCATTACCTCTCCATTTATTCATGATATACCAAACATTTCCAAATATAAACTCACAACTCTTACTCAAACCCCACTAACCACCATCCCAGCCCAACGAAAAACTCCTAACAGTCCCCCTCTCCGCCCTCCGAACAATCCAAACAGTCCCAAAAAGCATCACCTCCCAACTCTCCAACCTCACAACCCACGGCCTCCTCGCCACAGAACTCTGCCTCGACACCTCACCCACACGCTCCCTTTGGAACGCCGTTCTGCCCACCCGAGAAGACTTTGCCGAGTCCATTCCGTTAATGTGGGATTCTGACCTCCAGACTCTGCTCCCAGAAGCAGCCAAGGAGTTGTTGGAGAACCAGAAACGGAAGTTGGAGAAGGATTGGGGGATGGTGAAGGATGTTTATGGGGAGAAGATTGAGAGGGAGGAGTTTGTTTATAGGTGGTTGATTGTTAATACGCGGACGTTTTATTATTTGGATCCGGCGTGGAAGGGGAAGGAGAAGCAGAAGCCGGCGAGGGATGATTGTATGGTGAGTTCTACATTACCCATTCCATTTCATCTTCTCAGATTCGTCATCATCATTCTCACTTCCAAGCATTGCACGTGTTACATCTCTGAACATAGAAACCCCCAACATGAATACCAAGAAAACTAACATCCATCAAAGGCACTCAACCCCTTCGCCGACTACTTCAACCACTCCTCAACCGGCTGCACCGTCTCCTTCGACACCACAGGCTACACCATCACCACCCCACACGCCCTCCAAAAAGGCGCCGAAATCTACATCTCCTACGGAAACCACAGCAACGACTTCCTCCTCACAGAATACGGCTTCATCATGCCCGCCGAGACCAACACCTGGGACGAAATGCCCCTCTCTTCATCCATCCTCCCACTACTATCACCCTCCCAAACCGAACTTCTGCAAGAAGAGGGCTTCCAGGGTAAGTACGTGTTGGATAAGGATGGGGTGTGTTATCGGACACAGGTCGCGTTACGGATTCTGTGTTTGCCTCTGGGACGGTGGAGGAGGTTTGTAGCGGGTGGGGATGAAGGGGGGAGGGATCAGGAGGTTGTGGATGAGTACTTGGTGGGGATACTGAGGAGGTTGAGGAGAGAAGTGGGGGAGAAGATTCGGGCTGTGAAGAAACTCAAGAAGGGGCTTGAAAGTCAGAGGGAGGTTTTGGGGAGGAGGTGGGTGCAGATTGATGGGTTGCTGGAGAGTGTTATTAAGAGAATAGAGGAATGAAATTTGGTTATAATCACATTGTGACTCTTTCTTTCGTAGAGGGTACAAAGTGTCCTTGCAAGTGCCTATTTTCATCATGTCTTTCATATCATGAGACCAGATCTTCGCTCTAAGTTTTATTTCCGTATGTGATTGACTTCCGCCTCTGTAAGCGACCGTTCTGGTGCGCTGGTATCAATAAATAGACGCGATTTGAATCTGTCTGCATTCGCCTTCCTTCGTGTTATTTCAAGTTCTTCTTTTCAACGCCTCCCTTCTGTCCAGTTTGATACACACACTACTTTACACATTCACAAATTACACCCTCCATTCCCCCCCGCCCCGATACCACGATCTCTTTCGAGTCTTATATATGGCTCTACCACAAAACCCTCATCTCAAAAGATCCCAGGAGTATACAAAACACCAGGAAATCGATAGAACAGAGGAAAGAGATCAGAAAAAGAAGAAAAAAAAGAGAAAGACAGAAAAGACAATCCCCTAAAAGAAACCTCAAACTCGGCGTCCTGATATTCAGATATGGACGATACATGCTGGCCACGTATCAAACGAAGAAGAAGAAAACGCCATCTATTGTACAGCCAATAAACAATTACACAGTTGGGCACGAGACCGAAAATTTTGGAGGAAAAAAGCAACAACCATTCATAGTCCCAACGCCCGTATTGATCCACCCAGATGCTTTGCTTTGAAAGAAATCCCCCATTGATCCGAAAAACCTAGGTAGTTGGTGGTCACTAGACCCATCATGTCATAAATAATAAAACCTTCCACGTCATACAAAGACGGTCAGACGATCGGCTTACTCTGGGCGAGGTCGTTTGGCTCCGTGTGGATTCGCTTGCCAATCTCCACCAGCAGCTTGGTTTTGGGGGAAGAAAGTTGGGTTGAAGTGACCTTGCATGCCTCCGAAGCCACCACCTAACAATTCATGATTAGTCCAAGGCAACACTATCTCTTTGAACAGACTTACCTGGCATGCCATTCATCTGGCCCATCCCCATTTGCATACCTCCCATCCCAGGCATACCACCCATTGGCATCCCGCCCATAGGCATACCTCCCATCATGTTGTTACCCATACCTCCTCTGCCACCACGCATCCCATTGGGCCCTCCACGCATACCGCCCATCATGTTTCCGCGGTTATTGAACCCGCCGCCGAATTGACCAGCCATCGGGTTGTTGGGAAAGCCCATTCCTGCGTTGAAGCCACCACCTCCCATGTTACCCATAGCAGGGCCTGAGAAGTTGCGATTGAAGTTGTTGTTATTCATGTTGTTGTTCATACCGCCGCGAGCATTGTAACCCGGAGTTCGTCCTCGGAAATTGCCTCCAAAATTGCCATTTGAGTTACCCCTCTCAGTATAATTTCCAGACTGTCCACGATTGCTTTGGCTTCCCTTTTCAGTGCGAGGAGGAGCATCTTTCGGTAACGTCCGAAAGGGATTGGTGTTTGGATTCGAGTAAGTAACTGTATGCTTTTTCGCGTACTGTTGTCCTTCTCCAAACGCATCAATCTTGTGCTTAGCAGCAGTTGCGGCTTGTTGGGATGTAAACTCTACATATGCTTGACTACGAGTTTGTTAGTCTTACGGGTGACCAAATTGAAGACCAAACATACCCTTTGCTTTTGCCGTTGACCTTGTGCTCGGAAAAGGTAATTTCCTTGAGTTCATCCTCGACTTGCGCCTGGTTGACCCAGCCTCGGACATCGTCGTCGGTATTCCACCAGTGCAACTCTGAGATTAGCAGGGCTGTCGTTGCTCCAGGATCTATGGGGCGATCATCTGAACCTTCTTTGCGCTTAACGCCTTGTTGCTGAGGTGCTTGCTTCGGGATTTTCAGCAGGTCAGCACCAGACTCGTCTGTGCTCTTGATCTTTTGCTGTTCGTCCATCTTGCGGTCGCTGTCGTCCTTTGAGACCTTGATATCGACATAATCGTCGTCTTGATCGTCCTGCTCCTCTTCGTGCTTGAGGCCGTTAGCAGTGTCAGCATGTCCATTGACAGCCTCCTCAACACCATCGATCTTCACATCACCCTCTTCATCCTTTTTGAAGGGAGTATCCTGTTCAGGGTTGGCATCGCCATAGATGTCGATATCGAATTCGTCGTCTGCCATTTTGGGCGCGTTGAAGAGTCAAAGGAGGGTCAACTGAGATTTATTGCTTTAATACACCTTGATATGAAAACCTGTAACCGTAAGTGGTTTCTGTAGAAGGAGAGGAGACATATCAGCGTGCGAAAACATTAATTGGGCCAAAGTTTGCGCTGATATCCAAGCGTGCGCGCTTCTAACGGATCTGAGATACATGGGATAGAATACAAATACGTACTCCTGAAAACCACAACCACCGAAATACTGCTTCAACAACTTGACTGGACCCAGAGTCTGACCGCCTTCTTTGGCAGATACAGATACAATAGAGATGAAGACGAAGCTCTGTGCTTGCAATCTTGAGGGTAAAACCCGAGCGTGATGCTTTTCGAAACTTGACTGAATTGCCCTGTCCTGTCCCAACCTTTTCTCCCTCCTTCAACCGAAGAGAACCACCAACTGCGAAGTATTGAGAGTACCACGTTTGACCTGAAAAGTAAGAAGGTTGAAGCTAGAAATCACCACGCGCAAATTCCCTTCCTGAATCCTCTTTCTCGATTCTTTTTCTGCGCGTTCTGCCCCGGAGCCTTGTTCGCTGTGCCTCCTACTTGAATCGATGGTTGGTCCTGTCGGGGGCTCCTCTGCGCAGCTAATCTATGGTCGCTGAAGTAGAATCGAAGCTGGTGGATGAAGCTAATGATGGTCGCCTCGTTGTCACTCTGGGCTGGCGTCGATTCAATGCTGATCGATGCTTAAGGTGATGCCTCGAGTTGCTTCGCCAGCGCTGAGTGCCTCATCGAGGCAAAGGTTGCAAGGGCAGCATCCGGCCCCTTGGCCAAACTGAGGCTAGTGAGAATGACGCCAAGACCTTTAAGAAGCGGGTGGTCACATGACACGGCTATCTGGCCTTTGCCAAAATTGGAGCCATTTTGGGAGCAGGGGTTTGTGGACCA
The DNA here is from genome assembly GCA_900536445.1 of Hymenoscyphus occultus. Classification (NCBI taxonomy): domain Eukaryota; kingdom Fungi; phylum Ascomycota; class Leotiomycetes; order Helotiales; family Helotiaceae; genus Hymenoscyphus; species Hymenoscyphus occultus. Next base: position 30,885 of record UNPT01000006.1, read on the forward strand.
CCAGCCTACTGTAGCATTCCACCTACCACAACCAAGAGAACACTTCTCCTCGAGCGACTCCATCCACGCATTTTCTCAACTCTCAATTGCACTTGAACGAAAGCCACTCTTTTCGCCTGAACATTACATTTGATTCCTTTCCATTTCAGCCTCCCATTTTCGCTTTCGGAAGTTCCGCAACGTATCGCAATCATGTCCGACCAGCTTCAAGAGTTTATGGACATCCCAAGGGACTTTATCAAGGATGGATCACAATTTATCACTCGCTGCACAAAACGTAAGAACCAGCATGGGGTCAAACTCTTTGACGCCTTCTGTCTAATGTGCTCATCGCTGAACATGCGCACATTGTAGAAATCGGATTGCTAACCCCCTTTCTCTGTAGCTGACAAGCGCGAATTCATCAAGATCTCACAGGCAGTTGGCGTTGGTTTCCTTGTAATGGGAGCAGTCGGTTTCATCATCAAGCTCAGTAAGCCACAGACCTATTTCATACCTGCCTACCCAACTCGACGCAGTCTGCCATGCCCCTAAGTGCTAACACTCTTTGCAGTACACATTCCAGTCAACAATATATTAGTGGGAGGCGCATGAGCTGGAGAAGGCTAGGGGTGTCACGGTTGGGCTGCGTTGAAGAAGAACACCTCGCCATATCGCTCGCATGAATGGCCATTCTGAGGATGCGACCTTCAACTTGTATTATATTGGACTGGTTCTGGGCAATGGGAGCATAGCGTGTGATACAGGAACATGGAAAAGTAAACTTGACCTGCTTTCTTTGGAATTTCCTATTACGAACCGCATATGTACAGAAACTCTACCAAAAATAATGGGAGTTGGGTTTGGGATATGAAATGAACCGTCATACCAGGATGCAACGTGTTTCCATCTTCTAATAAGCTCTCAATGGGAGTTTTGTTTCTGTGAAATCTGTTTTCAACTTCCACCTAATCTGTTTATTTCTTGCTATTATATGGACTTGTCCATGGCAATATTTATGGCTGAATCCACATGTAAAACAGTTCAACCTTATTTAGCCTACTAACAACATCAGAGTAGAAGTTTAAGCGAAGCTGTTTCTAGAAATACACTTGAATTTGTATGTGACTTCCACTTTCAGTAATCACAGTCGGCACCTAGGTTCTTTATTTATTCCCAGCTAACCTTTGTTTTGTATCATTTATTTTCATCCAATGTTGATATCTGTCACAAATTTTGGATGATTCCCTATAATGAATTTCTTGTTGTTTGGATTCCTGTAGGAGTGGAACATAAATCTATGCTTAAACTACATTTCTTAGATCACACCTTCCTGCTGTCTGTTTCTTGATTGCGTAGTACTGTACATTCTTTGAGCCTTTAGCCCAATTAGATAAGTATACAGGATCCTGGAAAGTGGTTTAGGGGACTCGTTGTTGTAAGAAACAGTGAACACAGACGGGCTTCAAGTAAACTTAAGATATGACTTGCTAGCTCTTTCTCTGAGTACACCTGCATGGTAACACAAAAAGTGATGACAGTGACATCCCTAAAAGCCGGGATAAGGTTCTTAAATCCGTTCGGATAACGCTTATCTGGGACCGAGGGGCGGTAACCCCAACTTTCTAGAAGCTATCACTATCAAGCTGTGCAAGCCTCATCTGCAACTTGCCATCATTGCATCTCAGCTAGTGGCAATCAACCATAAGGAAATGGTCTTTTGAACTATCTTCATCCTCATAGTTCAGATAGAAATTTCTCTTCATGGTAGCTGTGTCAATCACATAAAGAGACAATGGCGGACACTCAAAATCCCGCAACCACCACTACTCCATCGGAGGCCGAGAATGACGATAGTGATTATCGACCAGAAACTGAATCCGAAATCGATGATATGAATGCGCAAGCATATCTTGAAGGATTAGCTGCGTTAAGCCCTGATTCCCAGGGGGATGCTGAGGACATGGACGATGATGAGGACGAAGATGGAGAAGAGGGGGACGAGGAAGACGATGACGACGAGGAACCGGACGAGCGTAAAGTCCCTTGAAAACATCCCGTCTGTATAATGATTGTCGTTTCTAAGAATTCCATCTGCAGATGCACACTACATCGAGGTCGAAATCGAAGAAGAAGGAGGCCAGGATGCGACCGAAACAGAGGTCGAACGCAGTGAGCTCTACCGCATACCCTATATACTTCTGTTCCTCGTTCCATTCATTGATATCATCATGCTCATACTTGGAATGGCAGCGGCTCGGCAGCGAAGGCAGGTCATGCGAATTCTTGCACACTCACAATTAGGACGTCTTTTTTTTCATGCCGACCAAGGCGTGGAAGACGATGAAGACGATGAGGATTTCAATCCCATATTCAGGCGGAGAAGGAGAAGGCCTAAGCCTGACCCCAATCGATTTCCAAAAGTCCCTAGTGACGAAGGAACCCGGCTCATGGAGTCTGGAACGTTTGGTACAAGTGATATACAGGATTCTACTACAGACTTGAGAACAAGTCCTGGAAGCAGGAAAAGGCTCACAAGTAGAATCTTTGAACGGGAACTCGCAACAGAGAGCTACAATAGACAGAAAATGAATCAGAGGCTCATGGCTCAGGTATGCCTTTGGGGTAATTACTTGACGTCCTTACTAAATTCTATGTAGGATATGATACCATCCACCACTGCGGATATGATCATTCATTACAATCAGCCAGTCTATTCGGGACAGTTCTCAGATGACGGCAATTTTTTCTATTCTGTCAATAAGGACTTTCGTGTTCGAATGTATGATACATCAAACCCGTACCAGTGGAGATACTACAAAACAGTGGAATACATTGGTGGCCAGTGGTAGGTGATCGTTTTCTTGATTCTTCTCAAATCCGAGGGCAGCTTTGGCTCTCCTTTGAAAACTTCAAATTGCAAGTAGATTACATGTAATACCAATATTGAACTCTCTATAGGACACTCACCGATGCATCCTTGAGTCCAGATAATAAATATCTGGCATATACTTCTATCAGAAGTACCGTGTGTCTTGCGCCTACTGATCCAAACGATAAAGGTGATCCCTATAATTTGGATCTGTCAGACAGAGGAACGGGTCGAACAAACAACAATCTCATGTATCGATCAAGATCAGGCTCCTTTGGAATCTGGTCTATTCGTTTCTCCGGAGATGGCCGACAACTTGTAGCTGGTGCAACAGCTGGATCCATTGTTGTTTACGATATTGAATCTCGCCGTACACTACACCGTATATTCGGCCACGATGGAGATGTGAACGCTGTTTGCTTTGCAGATTCGTCATCCCCTCACATCTTATATTCCGGATCTGACGATACAACGTTGAAAGTCTGGGATACTCGTAGTATGGGTGACAGTAGAGCTGCTGGAGCCTTTGTTGGCCATATTGAGGGTCTAACATATATCGACAGCAAAATGGATGGCCGTAAGTCCCACTTTGCTCTTTATATTCTGCCTATTATTGTACTAAAAACCCACAGGATATATTCTAAGTAATGGCAAGGATCAAAGTATGAAACTTTGGGATTTACGAATGGTCATGTCTGATAGTGACTTCAATGACCTCCCACCTGTCAGGCAAGACTCCCGATTCGACTACCGTAGGTTTTCTCTGAGTTGCTTGTTCCTTCTTCATGGTGTACCAGAATAGTTGGAAATCTACCCCCTCTTAATACTGTCCTCTTCTACTGAATCTGCTTTGTATTTCTAAATCATTGATATTAGGGGCAATGCTAACCCGCGATGTATAGGTTGGGGCCCTTACGATGAAGATTCCTGGTATGTCCATCCAAATGACAATTCTCTCGTTACATATAGAGGCCACAAGGTCCTCCGAACCTTGATAAGATGTCATTTTTCGCCACCTGGAAGCACAAACTCCAGATATGTATATTCTGGAAGTGCCGACGGAAAGGTGTATATTTGGAATATGGACGGTACGATTGCTGGAAAGGTTGACGTATATGCTGCAACGGTAAATTCTCGAGCATATCATAGCGAATTCGGCATGGATGGCTGGGGCGATGATGATGAGTTCACCCAAAACAGTTGGAGAACATGCGTTCGAGACGCAAGCTGGCACCCTAACGCTCCTATTATTGCAGGTAAGTTTATTTGGAGCCGAATTCTTAGAATACTGCTAATAGAACTCAGCGTCTGCTTTGAATGGCTATGGTTCAGCTACTGGAACATGTACTGTTCATTCCTGGAATGATGGCGCTGAAGAGGATGAGGGAGAGCCTCGTATGGGCTATAGTGTCAACCAGAGATTGGAGATGGAGCCATTGTAAAGAGGGTAGGACGTTACTAAATCTTCTGTGGATTTTTCTCGTCATGGATACTTCTCAAAAGGTTGAGTTGCATTGAGATAGGATGCATTGAGATAAGAGTCGATTTGAGCGATGGGCGGTTTCTTTCTAGCGCGGAGTTTGATCGTATTCGGGATTTGGATTGTACATATGATGACTTGAATATAACGATCAATCTTCGGAATTTTATTCTTTTTTGTGTTACTATTGTATATGGAAGTACTAAGATAATTTGACGGCCAGAACGTCGGTAGTTCCCTGGAGAGTTGCTCTCTCATAAGTCAGACTTAAGAAAATCCTACCAACGTGCCGTTTAACCTTCACCATCCATCCAGGTTCCCACGTAACAAAATAACACGTGATTCATTCTCCACCTTCACCTGCACGTTTGTGACATCCTGGTAATTTCGGTTGTCTTCTATCACGATCTTGTACTTCACATCTTCGAACGCCAGATCAACCAACAAGATCATCTCAACATGAGTGCTGAACAGACTCCACCAGTAGTGGCGGCCACTCCCGCCACCGAAAGCCCCAAGACCGAGTCCAAGAACGAGGCAGCTGCAGCAACCCCTGAGACCAGCCCCAACAAAGTCGCAGAGGAAAAACCAAAAGTCCCGGAAGAAAAAGACAAAGCCCCCGAGAAGGCCGTTGAGAAATCCTCAGGAGTGTCTGAGGGCCCTTTGCAAAAATTCGCCGCTGAGCTCCCGGCTCTCATCAAAGAAACCGGCCATGGTGAGATGTGGGGCGTGGAACTTTCCTCGGATCCTAATCATGTCCCGACATCTATCGTCCTGGAGAAGTTCTTGAGAGCTAACAACAAAGTCGTTCCTGATGCTGCTGCGCAGTTGAAGAAGGCTCTCGTATGGAGGAAGGAGATGAAGCCCCGTGCTCTGTTGGAGGATGTGGAGTTTGATAAGAGCAAGTTTGGGGATTTGGGGTTTGTTACTGTGTACCCCCAACCGGATGGGTTGAAGGAGATTGTGACTTGGAATGTTTATGGGGCGGTTAAGGATAATAAAAAGACTTTTGGGGATGTTCAGGAGTGAGTCTTTTTCCTTTTTCCACTTTTCTCGATGGTCGTTGGGGCTTGGCGTTCTATGCTAATGTGTGTTATAGGTTTGTTAAATGGCGTGCGGCTCTTATGGAGTTGTCTCTCAAGGAGTTAGATTTAGGTTCTGCTACTGTTAAGATTACGGAGAATGGCGTTGATCCTTACAGTGAGTTCACCTTTTTTTTTTTTTTGCTTTTGCTTTTGTTTCTAGCCAACGACCTTCTCCTTGGTGTATGAGGGCCAAAACTCGCCGTCTCACGTTTGTAGGCGTGTAAGTTTGGGAAAACAAGTGTTCAAACTGCCAAACCCTCCGAACTTCATTTGCTAGCGCTTTCTTTCCTCCATGATGCACTATCACGAGTAGTCACTCTCTTCATATCTTGCTTTCTTCCACAAAAAACAACAACCTACAACCACCAACTAACATCCACCAGGAATGATCCAAGTCCACGACTACCTCTCCGTCTCCTTCCTCCGCATGGACCCCACCATCAAAGCCTCATCCAAGCAAACCATCGAAACCTTCAGCATGGCCTACCCAGAACTCGTAAAAGAGAAATTCTTCGTCAACGTCCCCCTACTCATGGGCTGGGTCTTCACAGCCATGAAATTGATTCTCTCGCCCGCCACGATCAAGAAGTTCCATCCGTTGAGCTACGGTAGTAGTTTGGCGGGACAGGTGCCTTTTGGACACGAGTTACCGCCTGCTTATGGTGGGAAGGGGAAGGATGTTAAGGAGGGGTTGACTGTTAGGTATGCTGGTGAGGGGCCGAAGACTGCTCCTGTAGTGACTGAGCCGGTTGTTGCGAAGGAAGAGCCGGCTGCTAAGCAGGAACCAGTTGTTGCGAAGGAAGAACCGGCTGCTAAGGAAGAACCAGCTGTTGCTAAGGCTGAACCAGCTGCGAAAGAAGAAGCGGTTGCGAAGGAACCCGCTGCTGCAAAGGAATAAGTGAGGTCTTCACGTTATGAAAGTAGGATGTCGAATTTTGCTCGGCGACGACAGTTTCTTCATTGTATGAAGGTTGATTGGAGGCCATTATTGATGTTGTTGTTTTTTTGATTGCGAGAGATATCCTGTTGCGATCATACATTTAATAGCTTCAAAAAAATTGAGTATAATTAATTCTTCACTGCCATGAAAGAATATCTACATTTACAATGATCTGTCCATCACACCCGACCCGACCCAAAACTCCAGCCCAAAGCCTCCATAATCCATATCATAATTCGTCCAAACATTTACAAACCAATACACTAACATACAACACTGATCAATGCTCCACTTCAGTAAACCCCCAAACCTTGGCAATCTTCGTACTAACAGCCTTCTGAATCTTCCGATTCCCAACCAGGTTCCCACACTTATCACTAACCATACTATGCTTCTTCTTCTCTCCCTCGGTACCCTCACCACAAGCTTTATACGCCGCTATGAACTCCGCGGGCGTCTTCCATCGCTTCTGGATCTCCAGGGCTTTCGTGCCACTTACGCCTTTTGTACACATCAGCATTTTCAGGAAGACGTCTCGCAAGATGAGATTTTTCGTTTTGTCGGAATGGAATTGGAAGAGTTGGTACGTGGCGTGGTAATTGGTTCCTGGTTGTTCTTCTTTTAGGTGTTTGAGAAGAGGTAGGTAGTTCCAGTATGTTACAACTGGGGTGGGAATTAGGTGCAGAGGTTCCTTCTCGTATTTCTCTTTTAACATGGCTGTTAGACGTGTGAGGTAGCGAATGGTCTCGTCGACTTTCTGGGTCTTCTTGAGGAAGATACCGTGGATGGCTTGAGTGGTCGCAATGGCTGATTGAACTCGATCGGCCCATACCTCCGCAGAGTCTTTGCCAGCGCTACCCTCTTCGAGAAGATAAATTACATTTTTTAGACCACTTCTGTTAAGCCTAAATTTCTGTTCATAAAACCGTCCGTCTTTGATAGAACTGATCAGATCGTCTAGGCGCTTTCTTTCGACGATATAATCGAGAACCACTTCGTCACCTTCCATGCCGTGTTTGGATAGATAGGTGGGGTCTTTGAGTTTGGCAACCCATAGAATATCACCCAAGGGAAGAGGCCGTACTGTAAAAGGACACTTTTTCTCTCGCAGTTGTTCATGCATGTATTGTCGGTTGTTTTTTGCGGCGACTTCACGATTATCGAGAACCATTTCAACGACAAACGAACCAGGTTGTAAGACTATTGGGCTGAACTTAGGGAGGTCGGAATTGGAAGTTACTTCTTTGCCCATTTGGATCAGGTCCGGGCCCTTGTTCTCTTCTTCCACTGCTCCTATTCTAGAAGCAGTTTGTCTCGCCCTTGACGGATTCGTTTCTGCGTCGCTCAAATCAGAGTCGTTTGGTCTTGATGCCCCCACAGGTTTTTCCCTCGATACGAATGTTTCCGTAGAACCTTTTGTCGGGTTATGTGCTTTTAAGAAGCGCTCGGCGAGGTCCCATCCTTCTTCTGTCAAAAAGTATTTGCGTGTTGGGCGTCCTTTTTCATACACCAAATCCTTCTCCAGCAGAGTTTTCATCGACCCCCAAGCTGTGTAATGGCCATTTGGAATTGTGAAAGAAGACGCACTGTACTCCTGTCCAATATCTATAATTTCCTGTTTCAAGATGCCAGTCTTTTCTCCCTTTTCCAGTGTTGCCAGAGCTAGGATTATTGCATATCCACCAGACCTATGTGCCGGCACATAAGGCTTCGTCTTTCGGGGTTTCTTGGCCGGCGTCGCTGGCGCATCTTCGTCGTTTTCCTCTTCGCCACCGCCGCTGGATGTTGCCTTCTTTCGTTTTTTCTTTGGTATGGCGGGCATCTCAATGCCTTCTTCTTCGCAGTACTTTCTAAGCTTCTCCGTCAACCGGTCGCAGAGCTTTGGTCCGAAGCCAGTGAGTTGTATGACTTGTGATGGGTGTTCAAATCTCAATGGGCATGCTCTAAGAGAATCGTAGGCTTTCTTGTAGGTGGTAACTGCTTTTGTTCCCCGTTCGCGTTCCTTCTCATACCATTCCTTTACCCAGCTCAGCCAGAGGGGATTCGCACATTCGGTGTCGTTGCGGGGCATGGTTGCAAGGAATGTTGAAAGCAATGGCGATGGTACCGAACAAGCAAGCTTTCGCAGTGAGTGGGGATCAAAAGTGGGTAGCTTCACGCGGGGCTCGAATCGAACTTTCAGTAGTGAAAGGCAAAAGGAATGTACGATTGAAAAGCAAACATTGATCAGTGTTGGGCGATTGGATGGTTTAGGAACAGGTGTTGTGGGTGTTGTTGACTTCCAATGGCAGCCCGCCTCGAAAGCTAGAGCGCGACCTCAATCCCTGCAAGATGCGAAAGCATGTGACGTATTATTTTTAGATCAACCTGGGGCCCCCACTTCGTGCAAGACCCCTCTATTGACACTCAGTTGTCCAGCTCAGAGCCCCCAGACCTCAGCTCAACTGCACTATCTCCCTCCGCTCTGCACCACCAAACCCCCATCAGAATGGCCTCCAAAGACGCCCAAATTCTGGCTGCGGCCAAGAACCACCCAAAGCCCGTCGATCGAGTTTTTCAATATGGCACCGCAGGCTTTCGAATGAAAGCCGACCTCCTCGATTCCGTGGTTTTCCGCGTGGGACTGCTCGCTGAGCTCCGCTCGAGAAAGCTCAAGAATACTATTGGTGTCATGATTACTGCCTCGCACAATCCCCCCGCAGATAATGGTGTGAAACTGGTTGACCCTATGGGTGAGATGTTGGAGGAAGCTTGGGAAGCTCATGCCACTAAATTGGCCAACGCTCGGGATGAAGATGTGGTCAAGGTCTACAGAGAAATTGAGGCAAAGGAAAACGTCAGTCAGAGCACCAAGGCCAACGTAATCTACGGCAGAGACACTAGACCTTCTGGACCAAAGCTGGTAACTGCTTTGGTTGATGCTTTGGAGGCTGTTGGCTCAACAAGCACTGACTACAAGCTCCTCACTACCCCACAACTCCATTACCTTACAAGATGTACAAACACGATCGGTACCCCACTCGAATATGGCGATGTCAGTGAGCGGGGTTATTATGAGAAGTTGGCAAAGGCATTCATCAAGGCAATGGACGGAAAGAAGCCTGTTGGAGGCCTTACAGTGGATTGTGCCAATGGTGTAGGAGCACCAAAGTTGGCAGAATTCCTAGCTGTAATGCAGTCAGCAGTTACTTTGGTGAATGAAGAAGAGAAACAGGCGAAGGATGAGCCAAAGACCTATGCAAACCCGGGACTGCAGGTCAAGATCATCAACGATGATATTATCAATGCGGCGGTCCTCAATCATGATGTAGGTACCGGATATTATTCAATTGGATACTGGCTAATTTCCGTAGTGTGGTGCAGACTTTGTGAAGACCAAGCAGCGAGCTCCTCCATCTTCAACAGCTGGAAACAACGACCGATGCTGCTCGTACGATGGCGATGCTGATCGAATTGTCTATTACTTCAACGATCCCGAGCAGGGTTTCCGTCTTCTCGATGGCGATCGTATTGCTACACTTGCTGCATCTTTCATTGGCGATCTCGCTCGTGAAGCTGGATTTGGCAAAGAATTGAAGATTGGAGTAGTACAAACTGCCTATGCCAACGGAGCAAGTACAAAATACGTCGAAAAGACTCTTGGCCTTCCAGTTGTGTGCACTAAGACAGGAGTCAAACATCTCCACCATGCTGCAACAAAATTCGATGTTGGTGTGTATTTTGAGGCCAATGGTCACGGAACTGTTGTTTTCTCACAACAAGCTCTGGACACTTTCAAGAAAGCTCTCGCGGATAAGGAGTCTCTTAAATCTCCTGCACAGAAGAGTGCCTTGACAACCTTGGTGGGTCTCACTGAAGTCATCAACCAGACTGTTGGTGATGCACTATCAGATATGCTTCTCGTTGAGATCATTCTTGCCCACAAGCGCTGGACGCCTAAAGAGTGGGATCTTACCTACACTGATCTACCAAACCGTTTGGTTCGTGTTGAGGTCGCAAACCGAGGTATCTTTGTGGCGGATGCCACCGAGAGAAGACTGATCGAGCCTCAAGAGGCACAAACTCAGATTGATGCGCTTGTCTCCAAGTATTCCGAGGGCAGGTCATTTGCGAGAGCCTCTGGAACAGAAGATGCAGTCAGAGTCTACGCTGAGGCTTCTACGAGAAGTGAAGCAGACGACCTGGCTGCTAAGGTTGCTGCTGTTGTCAAGCAATGCTAATAAATTAACGAATTGAAACGACGCAAAGAAGTTTATGAAAGCCCTGTTGGCGTTTTTGTTTTTCAGGAAATTGAGATTGGCGACGGCATAGCTTTTTATAGACCAAAAGTTTTGATTTTTGATGTGTATCGTTCCTACCTAGAAAGTTCTACTTCTATTTCGGCGCTTCTAGCATTTCTATCAATATGAGCTTGCGAGCTCATTTTATTTTTGTAGACCTCTTGCCTGGTTTCGCAAAGCATCCCTATGCTTCCAATACCCTGCTGTACCTGTTATTAACTAGCCCCAATGATAATTTAGTTTCCCGCACTTAAAAAGATACGTCTTACAAAAATCTATGGCAGTTCTTCAGCTGCAGTGACCATGTGGCCCGGGGAAACTCCGGTGGAAGAATGATGATGTCAATGGATCTCAGAGGGGAAAGGTGCCTTTCAATCAATATCAACGCGTAAGTGAGTATTGTTTTTTCCTTGTTGATCCTGTGTCTCCTTGTACAAATACGCCCTCTCATCCATCTCCCTTTCCAACTTCCATAAATCCCAGAACTTTTAATGTGTTCACCAATTCGCGCCATCTCAACCAAATTCCGTAATAGAACTTCTGCACCTAGTTCCTTCAAATCTTCCACTGCAATCAGAAATATGTCTTCTTCTACGGGAGTTCCTTCTACGACTGCCCCAGCACCGAAGATTGATGTGAAGGCTTCTGAGGCTGGGGACTTGGGGATTGAGAATATGCATTTTAATACAGCTTCTGGGGTGGAGCTTTCGAGGGGTCAACAGGTTATTGTTGGGAGTATTTTAGATGTAAATATCTTTTCCATATTCAGAAGCTGATCTTAAGACTGACTCGAAATTAGCTCTTCGCCGGCCGACCCTCTCTCAAGAAACTCCAACTCTGGACCGTAAGTCGCTTCAACCCCTTCCATCAAAACCCTCATCCTAACCACCCCAGGACGACGCAACCTTCGCAGACCCAATCACCAAAGCCGTCGGCAGAAAACAATACGAACCCCAATGGTACGGTCTCCAAACCGCCTTCTCCAAGATCGAACGTCTCTCCCAGAACGTGACATCCGCAGGCAACCCCATCACCATGGACCTCAAAACGCGGTATACGATCAAAGGCATCGGTAAGGAACAAACCATCGAAAGTGTGGTTAATATCTATACCGATGCCGCCGGGGAGAAAATCACCAAAGTGGAGGATAAATGGAATGGGGAGTTGCCGGAGGGACCGTTTGCTAAGGTTAGTTTTGTGAAGAAGGTGGTGTGGTGGTGTTGGTGGGTTTTTGTTGTTGAGAAGAGGGTTTGGTGGCTTTGGAGCTTGGTGTGGGAGACGAGGGGGTGGGAGGTGGGGGCTTTTCTTTTTTTCTTTTGGTCTTTTGGATTTGGATTTGGATTTGTTGAGGTTAATGGAGGGGATTTTGCTAACTTTTGATAGGCTTTTAGGAATCTCAATGCGGTTACGGTGCCGTTGATTGTTAGTGTTCCAAAGAACGATGCGGAGGATGCTAAGAGGGGAAATTAGGGGATGAAGAGTCGCTTGTAGTAGGAATGGAGTGTATGAGTAGAGCATGAAGATATGGATAATGTTCTTCATAAACGAGCACAAATAAACAGTTGCTATGTTTATACCATCGAATAAGCGAATTTTCAGGAGCTCTTCGCTTCGTACAGCACTTAGAATCAACAGGCAGTTGGCAATGATTGCGATTAGAAATTATCTTACAGATTTCAGTTTTGAGTCGTTCTGTTTGTAACACAGATCACCGACTTTTGTTGAACTAGCTAAGATCTTCCCAAGTAAACCCCAATGAGTCAATGACCCAATTTATCCAGGGCATTAAACATGACGAAGATCCGTTTCATACTCTTTATTTTGAGAGAACCTTGGACGATACTACTGCTTACTCCCAGTAAGATAAAAAACCGTTGACGGCGGATATTGATATAACTGTGCTTTCACTTCGCTTCCTTGCGAAAGTTGGGATGTGAAGTAGTAGTAGACTCTCCACTAAGGCCACCTAAGGGTGAGATTAATGATGGACAACCAGGTACATGAATTCGTTCCTTTGAACTCTACGATGTACCAAAATAATAAGGGCATATTGCGTCCAAGTCAAAATTGTTACATCAAAATTTGCCCTTGCTTTCCAATCGCTGGTTAGAGGTCTCTGATCTGAGACAATTCTCTTGCGAATTGTGAAGTGAAATCTTTGGAATTCATATGACCTCAAATATTAACTTAAGTCACATCATAAGTCAAAGTATTAGACATTGGTATTCATCTTCAATTCATCCCTGATTCTATACCTACTACAAAAGGCAAATGTATGTCTCCAGCAATTTTCCGAAATCCCGCAAAAGAATATGCGAACGAAAAAATGGGCTGCTGAACAAAGATTTTCCGCTATGCTGCTCTCTAAACGCCAGTTGAACATTCCAGTGTGCCCCTTGTCATAAAAAACATATTGTGAAAAAATTTCCAGGGTCTGCGCTCTCAGCCGCGAAGGAACCCATCACACCAAAAAAAAATATTAAAGATTCGTTTTCGTTAACACATCTTGTACTCGCAACTCCCCTCGGCTTGCCGGGTTGGATCTTCAGTTTCGAGCTTATATGAAATCTTGACATCCAAATCTCTCTTGTTCTTCTCGTTGGGCTTATTGTCCAAAACACCCTTAACTTGCTCTCCTTGCTGCACAGTCAAGACTTCACGCAGGTAGAAAACAGTTTGTTTCCAATGTGTGTACTTGGTGTGAGGGCCAGTAGAGAATCTGATAGGCTTGTGGCAAGCAGTGAAATCGATATCGAACCATGCGATCAAGGCGTGGATGAAATCGTCACGGCGAGCATCGAGAGTAAAGGGAGAGGTGAATGCAAGATCTGCGGTTGTGCAGGTATAAAGGTCGAGGGTAAGGACGGCGGTTGGGTCAGTGACAACAGCTTTGATTTCTACTGTGTCGACGAGGGGTTCGGTGAGAGCAGTATGCTTGAGTGGGGAGTAGTCAAAACCGTAAACATTGTCCCAGACTGAGAATATTAGCTTTTTTTGCACATTAAAACAAGGAGGCGAGTCAAAACTTACAGCCAATCTTCTCATCCTTGTACTCTCCATCCTCAATACCGGCCATAAAGATGGTAGCCTTGTCGGGGAAGATCAGACCATTTGGCGCAAGGTACTTGTCACGAGCGTAGAGCACAGTGTCAAGCATAGACTCGTAGAGCAAGAAATACCCCATCCATTCGGAGATAATAATATCAACCTTTGGGAATGGTAGCTCAACCTCCTCCATCTTTCCTTGTAACAGAGTGATCTTATCCGACATTCCGTTGACCTCGACAATCTCTCTGGCTTTTTCGATGATTGTAGACATGTCGACTCCGATAACGTGTTTGGCACCAGCCTTCACCGCGAACCTTTTTCGTTGGGGGTTAGAACTCGGCTGGACGGTTGAGGGAGGGGTAGGCATACATGGACAGGATGGAGGTTCCGCAACCAACATCGAGGACAATCTTGTCTTTGAAAAGATGCTTGTTTTGCACAATGGCATTCATGTATGATCGCGTCCGTACTTCATCTTTCTACTCGGAATCAGCGTGTGTTGTGACAGAGAAAGGACGCATTGCTGCAGGTACACACCAACATTTCTTCGTGGATACCTTTGGACAATAGTTAGTAGCCAGATCATTCAGATTTGGTTCGCATATTGACGGGATACATACCATGGTGGTTGTAGCTATCTGCGATCAGTATTCGGATGCTTTTGGGGTTGCAGAGCGAGGCAAAACATACCTATTGAAGTAATGGACCTCGGAATGTTCCATTCCCTTCATCTTTTCGTCTGCCATATTGGCGGATGAGCGTGAAAGTGAGAGTGTATTAGAGGAGGAAGATGGAGCAGGTCGAGGGAGAACTTGTGGCTATTTCTGCTTGGATGCTTAATAAACAGAAGTTTGGTTTTTTTCGACGCGCGACGCAGAGGGAGAAAAGAAAGTTGAGGGAAGGTGGGTGGAGGGGGACCGAGTTGGGGCTTCCCAAAATCCAATTTTTTTTGACTTTCTGCCGCAAGCCTCTCCGCCTTTGCCTATGGCTGAAGCGGGGCATCGCATTCCAGGTAACATTTTGGATTCACTGGTGTACACATTATCTACATGGTAGGATAATGCCCAGAAGATAGCCACCAGGGTGCTTTCAATCATGTCAAGGCAGTTTGATTTATAGTTGATAATTAGGTAAGACTTAGGGCCATGAACTACACATAGCTAAGGTTTACCTCCACCACCTCTCAAGGCTACTTGACCCTACAGAGATAAGCTTAAGGAATGGTACTTGTTGTACCTAGTTAGGCAATTTGAAGGCTGAAAACTAGCTGGTTTCTGACTTGACTAAAGGACAGTATTTTTATTCATGGCTTCTTATATTTTATGGTCAAAATAGCAAGCTGAGTACCTAGTTGGGTAGAAGAAAATCAATACCAGACGGCAGGTCACGTGTGGGAAAAGGTCTGGACATCCATGAGAGACACATATCAAATAGAAAGAATCGTTGGTTGGAAACTCTTTTCATATTAATGGCATGAGTCTCATCCAATTTATTGAACAAAAAATTAATTAATTGGGTGGTTGTTGAAGGTAAAAGCTGCACAACATAAATTCACTCGATTTTGAGCACTCAAACATCCAAAAGCTGTTAGATTCGCTTAGCCCTGTCCAGCCCCACCTCTATTTCATGCAGGTCGTCGCCCTCCGCGCTACGAGTCATCAAGTTGGAGCCTTTTCGCCGCCCATCACCTCAGTTTTGAATCCTCCCACCAGCACCACCCCAAAACCACCGATTTCCATCAACGCAAGCACATCTCCATCTGCACCCCACCCTGACCAACCAGCGCGTGGTCATCGTACCTGCTCGGCCCGTACGGTACATATTGGGAGACATCAAAAGTTACATTTGGTTTCGCGCAATTACGTGCAACCCAGACTTGCTCATCCCCAGCCGCGGGGTCCTTGGACCGCTGGGTGAGGCATCTACGAATATCTCACAGCACTGAATTCCGATACCAACATACGATACCAATATACAATACATTCATTCGCCTTTCATACAAGTCCATTCCGACTCCTTTTCTCCATTGCCGACTTCTTCAGCACAAGTGAGAAGCATTGCATCAAATTTGCCGCGTACATACATTCACCGTCAACTTCATATCCATCCAACGGGTTGACGAGGTTGAGTAGTCACGTCACGTGAACTGTCTCCTTTTCCCTCCCGTCACTCATTACTATTGCTTGTCCATCCCTACGACGATTATTGCAAGTACATCTGAAATTTGCAATCATGCCACCCAAACAACAGGTTAGACGTCCAAATCCTACTGCGGGACGAAATCGACACCCACCTCCACCAACAAATACCCCAACAATATTCACAGAAAGAGCAAAGCAGCGTGCACGTAAACGTGTTTGTCCCCAGCCTCTATGTGAGGGTAACGATGAATTCGAGGATGGCGCTTGTATAAAGTGTGGTTATGTTGTCGATGATTCTCACAACATTGTGTCTGAGATCACATTTGGGGAGAGTGGTTCAGGAGCAGCTATAGTCCAAGGAAGTTTTATTGCTGCCGACCAAGGTGCTTCCCGAAATACAGCCATGCCAGGCCAGCGGAGCAGTGGTGGGGGTGGAGGTAGTCAAACGCTCAGTGATGGTAAAGTCCAAATAAGCCTCTTTTCGTGCTGCGTGTACTAACCATATTGAAAATATAGCCACCAATCTAATGAAGTCCCTTGCCACACAGTTGAAGATTCGAGACACCATCGTCACTGATGCTGGTTTGGTCTTCAAAATGGCTCAGATTGAAAACTTTATTCAGGGTCGTCGAGTCGTAGAGGTTGCAGCTGTTTCGTTGTACGTCGCTTGTCGTAGATGCGCCACCAAAGATGCTCCATGTAGGGTTATGCTCATCGACTTTTCAGACAAGATCAATGTAAGAAGCCTTCTTGTTTCTCAAATGCTAGTACTTAATTCTCTTTAGATCAACGTCTTCAGATTGGGTCGGGTTTTCACGGATCTCCTCACAAGCGTTAATATCCGTGGCGAGTTATCGCTTGTTCTCCCCGAGCACTTGATGCACAAATTTGCCTCGAGACTCGAATTTGGTGATGATTTGGACAAGGTTGCCGAATCGGCTATCAAATTTGGACAACGCATGGATGCGGATTGGATCACCATGGGCAGAAGGCCTTCTGGAATTTGTGGTGCAGCTCTTCTCATGGCAGCCCGTATGCACAATTACCGCCGTACGCTTAACGAGGTTGTCTACGTTGTCAAAATCACCACTCAAACTCTTCAAAAGCGTCTCGATGAGTTCAAACGAACTGAAAGTAGTAACATGACAATCGCAGAATGGGAGTCCAGCGAGTTTCTGTCCACTGCCCACGACCCCCCCTCCTTCTACGAAAAGACTGCCGAATTTCAAGCTGGAAAGAAGAAGAAGAAGAGAAAGCGCGCTGAACCTCAACCACTTGAAGAAGAGCTAGAAGCCGAGCAGATGAAGCGCAAAGAGTCTGAGCTTGCCATTGTTCTAGAAAAGCGACTGGATGCTGATGGCTTTGCTATTCCTGCAATCCCAAGCTCATCTAAATCACGACGATCAAACTTGGGTAGAGGCGATGAACCCAGCTTGCAAGCCCAAACGGACCTGGTTGACCAAGCAATTGTCAATGAAGGGGACCTAGATGCGCTTGTGAATACACTTGACGGACGAATGCGCACCAAGGAGACAGAAAGAGAAAGACAAGAGGAAACTGAGAGAAATGAGGAAGCTCGCAAGTCCAAATTCGCCCCCTCTACTCGAGGCACTCCGTCCGAATCCATTTCGGGTCTCCGAGAAGGGACTATAGACGGAATCAACAGCCTCATGTCACAAATTCTTATGGATCCGTACTCTATCGAGGGAGCTATGCATCATGCTGAAGCAGAGGAGCGTGTTAAGAAACGCATGATTCTTGCTAGAGAGAATGAAAAACACGTCAACATGGATGTTGAAATTGGTGAAGACGAATTCGCGGACGACCCAGATGTGCAGGGCTGTTTAGTATCTGACGAGGATTTTGCAAAGAAAGAGCAAGTCTGGCTTAATAACAACAAGTCATATCTCTTAAGAGAGCAGAGGAAGAAACACGAGGCGGAATTGGCTGCGCGCAACCCACCGATTAAACGAAGAAATCGAGTCCCGAAGCCTAGAATTGGTGAGGGCCAAACCAAACCAGCCGATTCGCCTGCAGCTGCAGCACAGGCTGTTGCGGAAAACCGAGGTTTCTCCAAGAGACTGGACTATACCAAGGTTCCCGGGATGTGGAGTCATGGTCGTCGGGCTGGAAGTGTTTTGGGCAGCCGAGCTGGAAGCATTCTCGGTTCTGGTTCCGAGCGAAGCGACAGCGTGCAACCTACCGTAGAACCTCGCCGAGAGGGTACTTCAGCCTTGTCTCGAGCACAGAGCGAAGAGGCAACTGCACCTGAAAGTGTAGCTGATGAGTCGGATTTTGGTGGTCGTGATAGTCCTGCTCGCACCAGTCCGGTCAAGAATAGTCCTGAGCCAAATAATGAAGATGCAGAAGTGTCAGACAGTGAGGAGGAGGAGGAGATTGCAGAAGAGATCGATGAATTTCAGGATGCTGGCTACGACAATGATTCCCTTCCAGACATCGATGTTGATGGAGACGGTGGCGATTCTGATGTTGCTGATGATTATGACTAAGAAGGGTGGTGTTTTAGATGGTAGGGGATTGGGATGAATTGCATAATCGGCGTACTGTAAGATACCTGGTCATTTGTACTATTCCGGAGGCGTTTCTTAAGATTTCCAGGCGGGAACATATAGACTACTGTAATGGCGGTTTGTGCCTCAAGCAGCTAGTGGCTGCTTAGATAGGCACAGCGACAAAATGACTGCTTAGATAGGCATAGCAATAAAATGTGAATCTTGATCACCAGAACTCTTATATTCTTGCTTATCAACCATGATTCTCCTTCTCACTCTTCTCTGAACCCCTAACCATCAGCACCATCATCATCCAAAACGATCTCCAGTAAGTCGGGGTCTCGAGCCCAGTCAATGCCACTTCCGACAATTGTCCCACTCGCAGTGCCTTTCATGATCCTCCATTTTTGTCGACTAGACTTGACCTGGGCATCTAACTCATTCAACTGTGCTTGTGCCTTTCGAGGGATTTCATCTCTCTTGTGAGTATTGGCATCTTTAGCTAATGCAACCATTTTCCCCGTCAGCTCAACATTTTTCAGTGCAGTTCGAATATGCTCTGTCTCAACCTTCAACAGCTCATTCTTTGAAGATAGGACTTTCGCTGTCAAGGCTGTTAGGGCTACTGATAACTGATCACGCTGTTCAAGAAGAGGAAGGAGATCCCTACGGCCTGTCAGCAGTGGAAATAAGTTACTACTGAATGTGAACTGCGTACTGTTCAGCTATTGTTGCATTACTGCCAGAATGAACTGCTTTCAGAATAGGATTCGCTATCAGAACACTCTCTACGATGTTATTCCGTAGCTGGTATGCGGTTTTTGCATTGAGAAGTTCTTGCTGGGCGGACTTGATGTCTTCCTCAGAGACCTCATCTGGCTCATCGGAACCTAACGATAAAAAATCAGAACGCGTGACTTGAGACGATAAGGAAGTGGAAGACCATGATTGTGAAAGTACCTTGTGACAAAGTTCCTTGTGACTTCAGGAGAGCTATCTCCAGCTGCAGCTCTTCCATGCGGTCATAAAGGTCCAGCACTCTTTGCTCTTGCTCCGTGAATAATGGTGATGGGACGAGCAGCGCGTCTTTCTCAACACCCTCCATCACATCAACTTGTTCAGCTTCAGCCATATTGATGGGTCTTTTGTCTTCAACCAAAGCGCTCCAAAACACAAAACACTGGTACCCAGTTGGGTAACGCGCGTTGACAGGTGACCTTAGGTGAACGTGCATCCCTGTGCCTGGGTTGGCCTAGCTGTGGCTACTGTACTCGGCTTCTCTGGCGGAACATCGGCCAACGCTTACTCGTACTTCCATTTGTGATACCATCCCGACCTCTCTATGTGCTGCATGCGACCCCGACAACTTCCACACTTTCGCTGCTCAGAGGAAGCTCACAACTTTCGATAGTTGTAGTGGAAACTGGCCAGCATGGCTCTTCAAATCTTGCTGGCCCATACAGGCCAGCGTCTGCAGATAGACCCACGTTCCTTTGAATCGTAAGTCAAGTTTCGTTGCGTTGCGCCTTGGAGAATGCAGCACGCTTTTACTTATTTCCATGCTGATTACTTTGAAGACTAGATGCCTTCAAGATCTGGGTCTCCAGACATAGCTCAATATCTCCGCAGGAAAATACGGCCCTTATAGCGGAAGGAAAACCTCTGAAGCTGGAAGCATTATCCTCCGAGGTAAGTTGATGTTTACGCCCCCCACGGACGGTAAAGCTGATAGTAAATAGAAAGAAGTCTTCGTGTACGATCGCCGAATAACCGAGAAAGCTTCCTCGAAATCTGCTGCCTCGGAACTGATCAGTATTCCTTTGCCTCCCAAATATACGCCGTCGAAAGCTCCCGACACGATCGCCAATTCAAATGATATGCGGGCATGGGAGGATTTGTTCATGGCTCGTAGGACATGGGCTCTGGATGTGGTGAAGGCTTGTACAGATATGTCCAACGAGGCCCAAAAGAGATACGACGAGCTCCATGTCATTGCTCGTAGTATCGATACTGTGATCATTAGTTATCGAAAACATGTCAAGACTTTGGATAAACAGAATAATGAGTTTCAGACCGGTACCAAAGAACTGGAAGATCAACGAGCGCTGGCGACAACAAACTGGCCAACCATTTTAGCCTCACTACCTGCCACGAGTGCTTTGCTCAGATTCATCACTGGCGACGAGTCCCGAAGGATCCCAATAAATCCTACTCTTGCAGATATACTTGAGGCGGAAGATTGTAGAAAGGCCTTGGAAATCTCTCAGGCCACAATCAAATCCTTGAACCAGAATGGTCCCATAGTCGGAAGAAAAGTGGACGTGGTCATGGCAAAAATGGATGCCCTGCAAGACAAAATAGTAAATGAGCTTGCCAGGAAGATACCTGGACACGCATCTGATCCCGCCCAGTTGATTGAAGACATCGAAGCACTTGCCAGAAAGGTCAATAATGATTACGAGAGTGTTCTGACCTTCCCAAAGAACTCCAAGGGTGTATCACAAGCTTCTAGATCAGCACTTCTTCATACCAAAAATTATCTTCCAAACCTGGCAAAAAGAGCTTTAGAAATGGATGAAATTCTACGATCCGTAACCGAAGCGCGCAACGCCATGGCGGAAAGCTCTCTCGGTATCATGCACGATCTTTATTCAATAACTGTGCTGATAACCGAGGCGAATTCTCTTTTTGAAAAAATGGACCCTAATGACAATGCAAGACACGCAATCGATATGTTGAATTATATAAACATCCTCCCTACAACCACTGCCTCTTTGATGGCCGAAGCAATTCGACGGAGAGAATGGAACGAAAAGGTCAAGTCAGACTCCTCCACGTTAGCCGTTGAAATGTCGACGTTTCAGGAGGAGGAGGCCAAGCGACGACGAAAATGGCAAAAGAATAATGGAAGCCGACTTTGGGGTGACAGATCCGAACATGGTGTGGCGAGCTTGGAAGTCAATCTTCGAGGCGAGGAAGAAGAATGGCCACAAGTGACCCGTCCAGATTTGGAGGAGTTTCTCGAAAATTTGAAAGCTCACAACTCAGAGTCTCAGGATGTTGCGAACGTTTTTAAAATCATAAAGGATCTTAATAGTCCCACAAAACAACAAAGCAAGCGTGCCAAAGCTTTCAAGGCTGGCAGCATGCACGAAGCTGCCCTGGGTAGAAGTACACTTCTTGTACGGGGTGATGATGACTTGATCCGTGTTCTGCAGGAAGAGAAACAAAAGGTCGAGTCACAGTTGAAAACCTCTCAAAGTCGAGTGCGGAGATTGGAAGACGTGCTTCATCGACAGACTCAAATGAGCCGGGCTCCTACTTCCAACGCCTTTCATATTTCAGGTATTCCAAGCCCCGATACACACGTGACGGCAAATCCTCTCGCCTCCCCCCATCTAATTGATGATATTTCTCGAAGATCTTCTGTATCGTCACGCCGGTACTCGTCTCACCAGAATCCCGACGAAAAGGCGATGCAACAGAAGTTGCTATCTGCAGAGGCAGAAGTTATTGCCGAGCGTGAAAAAGTGGCTGGGTTAGAACGGGAAATCTCTGCCCGCAAAACGAGCGCCGAAAACTTGAAATCTCGAATGGATGAAGTCAACATAACTAAGAACGACTTATTCCAAAATTTTGAGGCTCAACAGCGGGAATTCATCATCGAGCGCAAATCACTTGAGGAAGATATCAAGAAATACAAGGCAACAATTGAGGAACTCGAAAATGAGATTGAGCATTTTATGGGATCCCGCGAGCACGAAAAAGCAAGTGTTGACGAACAGGTCCGAATGCTGCAGGATGAGCTGGAGAAAACTCGTCAAAGCCATATTGCCGAGAGTCAGAAGGCACAAGGTCAGGTTGATTATCTCCGTAACGATGCAAAATTACAACGCGAAACCAATGAGACGTTGGAAAGACAGTTGCAACGAGCGAGAGCAGATAATCGGGAGCTCTTGTCCCGTATCGAGCATGCTGAATCAATAGTGGGCGAACAATTTAGAGTCCTACAGGATATTCATTTGCAACTATCCCCTCGCTCCAAGAAGATACCTGATGATCTCCCGGCTCTTGCAGAGGTACTGGTCGGTCTGTCTGGAGATCTTGTGGCCGAGTTGAAGTCTGTGAAGAGTGATGCAACCATTGCTAGATCTGATCGAGATGCAGCTCAAAGTACCATACTGGCACTCAAGTCAGAAGTGGACGAGACCAGAACCAAACTGCAAAAGGAGCAGACCGAGAGTGCACGCCTCAACGAAGCGCTGGCTTCTGGGAATGCCAAATTCGTGGCTTTAGAAACAGATTTGGCAGATGAACGAGGTCAACTAAGTACTTTGAGAACCAAAATCGCTGATGGAGAAACCGGATCCGAAAGCCTCCGAAATCGTTTGGAAGAAGAGGAGCGGAAGGTTACAACCATGTCGGAAGATTTAGCTACTCGACAGTCTCGTATCGGAAGTCTCGAAGAGGAATTAAGAGATTCGAAGGAGAAGTATGAGTTTGCACAAAGCAAACACGAGAAGCTTGCCTCTCGATTTGAGGCTCGGACTTCTAGAGCCAAAGATCTCACGCAACGTGTGTACATGCAAAACGATCGCCTATGTAGACTCCTTGAGCGCCTCAGTTACTCGGTTACCAGAGATGGTGGCTCAATGACTATTCAACGCATTCCCAAACCCGAAAGATCCAATGCAAATGATTCATCAGATCCTGGGTCATCACTGAGAAAAAGTGTATCTGGGGCCATCACAAGAAAATCCATGGTTGATAGTGGTGATCTCGAATTACTCTATTGGATGAACAACGACGATTCAGAGGTAGAATCTGAAAAGTACGGAGCTTATCTCAACGCCATCGGTTCCTTTGACGTCGAAGCATTTTGTGACGTTCTCACGAAGAGAATCAAGGATATTGAATACACAGCCAAGAAATACTCCAGAGATGCGAGAAGCTACAGAGACAAGTCCCATACGGCGCAGAACGAAGCACACGAGAAGATTGCCTTCAAGCAATTCAAGGAAGGAGATCTTGCTCTTTTCCTACCCACGCGGAACCAGGCCACTCGGCCATGGGCGGCTTTCAATGTGGGAGCACCTCATTACTTTCTTCGTGAGCAAGATTCGCACAAGTTACGGGCTCGGGATTGGTTACTGGCTCGGATCCACAAGATTGAGGAGCGCGTAGTAGACCTTTCCAAATCAATGACGGCCTCACACAATGCGGCAGATGGTAAATCCATAGGTGGCGACTCTTTCGAGGATGACAATCCTTTTGAGCTCTCAGATGGACTTCGCTGGTATCTGATTGACGCCGCCGAAGAAAAACCAGGTGCACCATCGACCCCGGGACTTGGCAAAAGTACCGTAGCTAGTGCCCACATCGACGCAACAGGACAAATTCGGAAGTCCAAGAAATCCTCTACTGCAGGCGTCGAAGGAATTAACAAGACCCTCAGTAGAAGTCTTGATAGTCGGCGGAGCAGTGTGAACTCAAAGAAAGCCATCCCCATCGCGAGTACACTCATCAAGACAGGCTCTACGGCAACTGATACGGCATCCTTAAAGGCTGCCTCTACCACGAGCATCCAACCACCCGGGGAGACGACTGATGCACAGATCATTCGGCCGAGTAGTAAACATGGTCCTGCGAACGGCGGTGAGACGGCAGCGGGGATTCATTCAGAGGTGCGAAATAAACTCATTGATGATCTTATGAGTGGTTACTCGTAGCATCTTGGGGAACTTCTTCCGTGTTTTTTCCTTGGATTGACTTCACTTGAACGAAATGAAGACTGATGCGTGTTGTTCTTGACAGGCATCTAGCATGGGGGCTAATGCTCCCACGCCGACGGGGACGGGAACCAGTCCTAGCAAGAGGTCGGTGATCTGGGATTCCCTTTGGAGTATGGATCTGAGCCTCGAGAGCGGGAGAAATCGAAAGTGAAAAGCCTGGTTCATCAGGTTTGGGTGTTTTGCGTGCATTTTTCCTGCTTGATCTCTATAGACGCATCTGGGGGAGTTCTTCTTTCTTATATTTTTCTTTCTTCATACAAGACCTCATGGCGTGGGTGGACGGACGGGAATTGTAATTTATGGATGGGCGTGGAGTAGGATGGGTTGGGTGAATGTATGTATTGTTGATGAGGAGCGATGCTTTGGGTTTCTTCTCTTGTTTTTTTCCATTGGGATAGGCCAATTTCTTTTTTTCCTTCGTTTTTTCCTCTCTTTTTCTGGGAATGGGGGTTGGCGATGATACCACCGAAATTTTTATTCTTAATTTCCGCTTCTGTTGTTGAGATGTATGTATTTTTTAGATGGGTTAATGGGGGTGCGGGGTTTGATGAGGGTGGGGTGGATTTGTTGATGGGAGGGAGGGTTTGGGGGGTAATGAGGTATATAGAATGGTAATTATCATATTAAAACCCGTGTATTGGATGTGTGATGTGATGTCTGATGGTACTGTAGATTGATGGTTTGATATTTTGATGTTTGGGTTTGGGGAAGATGGGGAGAATGTGTATGTAAGAACTCTGAAACTGTGATAGATGATTGGTTCTCGTGCTTGATATGTTGATATGTTGGGTTGTTGTTTATGTGGTGTTGGTCTACCTTGTAGGTTCTTTCTTCTTTTGGAGTACTGTACCTAGGCGTTGGGAGGAGGGATTTATGTTTGTGCTGGTTTTAGGTGGACTGTAGAGGTGTTTTTCTTTTGTGCAGGGGGTGTAGGGAATGTACAGTTGGGAAAGGGGAAAGGGGAAAGAGGGAAGAGGTGTTTGAGGATATTGTGCTAGTTGAGCTCGTTATCTCTGGGGAATTTCAGTTATGTTTACACCTATACACCTACCTACTCTTACTGGTTTTTGGGGGTGAGAAGTGCAAAATGTTTCTGGGCCTTTGGTTCGAGAACGGGTATCGTTTTTGATTAGTGTATAACTAACGATGATCTTAATTCAAAACTGAAGGGAATAATTTATTGAATGATATACTGGGTACTGAAAGTCTTTGTATTTATCTTTATATTCGTAACACTATAGAGTAACATAGATAGCTTAGTAGAAGTTAGTTAGCTATAGCTATAGGCGAAGAGTATATCGAAGATGGTTCTTCACTAAGTCAAGTTCTCTGTTTAAAAAATTATACAGGTAGTTATAATTGTTTAGTAGATCGTATACGCCTTGTTAGATTTATAAGTTGTGATTTACTTTAGTGATATTTCCAAGGGAGGGGGGGATTATAAGAAGAGAGGACGAGAGAATTAGGCAGTGATTTATGGGTGGGTCAACTTGTAGTGAGGTGAAAGAAGAAAAGGAGTAAGTGAGGAGAGATAGAGTGATGATGTGGAAGGTAGTATAGAGTAGGTTACGGATGCTTTGCGAAGAGTGGTCGTGGGAATGTAGTAGTACTAAGTTGTTCTTCTGAAGTAATCTTACAGTATTTAATCATCAACAACAGATATATACTCGATGGTAACAAAGTAAAACACAGCCGAGGAATTGATTCCTTGCTCTGCAAAATGTGTCTCATCACTACAGTACACATCTACGAGTACCTCTGTGCAATAAGTCCTTACGCCGACCTATGCTTACGCTTACTTCTACACTCCGCGCGTGGCAACCTTTCTAGAACCCTCGGATTTCTTCTTCTTCATCTTCGTAGACCAACACTCGTTTTGCCTGGAATCAACCCGGGCCTATCAAGAGGTATCATGGAAATAGGACCACGTGGTGTAAGTACTTTCCATCCGTAGCGCGATATTGCTTCTTCTACCTTCTTCATGCATGGAAAAGCATTCTAATTTCTAAAAAGAACCAGGCAAAGAAAAAGGAAAGGGAGTCATTATGTCCTAAACGCCGATGATTCATTATGGGGGAAACAAAAATATATGGTACTCGAGTAAACCGGTTTGTTTCACCATCCACTTCCTAAAAAGGAGAATGATGTTTCGATACTACTGTACCCCCACATCGCCCTCATCAGAAGAGAAAAGTAAAAAGACGTTTCAACTGTTGCTCGCATCAAAGTAATACCGTTACTGCACTAGCACTAGCACTAGCACAGCCACCCTCTGCCAACACACCACTCGCCTCTCATCGACAAACATCATCCTGAAAACGAAACAAGTTGGTGGGAGATGCATTAGACGGATTTCGCACCTACTTTTGGACCGAGATCTTGTCGGAAAAGTAGGCTTTTTTGAGTGCTTTTTGAGACTCCGTGGGGCGTTGCTCTGGCAGCAGCGAAGATCTCCTGCACTTTAGCAGCTGCAGCCACTGAGGAAATGCATGAAAGAATCAGAAATCCACCGTTCAGCTGTTCTAGGATATGCCACTTGGAATATGCAGCTCATCCTTAACTAGCAATGCGTAACCAACTTATTTCATAAGGAGACGTCTCCTTGAGCCCTGTTTTAACCCACGGATAGGAATACTACAGTACCTGTACCAAGCAAAGCGAGAAAATGACAAAAATAATGATGAAGAAGGGAAAAAAATTCTGCTCTGTTCATACGAAGTACAGAGTCATGAACTTGCAGAAAAGCAAAGGGGGAAGAGAAACTGGCGAGAGAACGGGGACGGGGTATAAAATGCCTTTTATACCTGCACCAGGGATTTATCCGGGCTGGATTGGGGGTAGGTAGGGAACAGGGTTCCAATGACTACCGTCTATCGATAGGCTCCAGGATAAGGACTTTGGGGTGTCTTGAAACTTGACCTCGATGTGAGGACGATCGGTTCTGGCCGAGGGATTACGGTGCTTAAGGTGGATGAAGCTCGTACTGGTAGTGCCATGGTGTCATGGTGAGGAGCTTGGTTTAAGTTTGAGGGGAAAATTGTACGAGCGCTTAATTTTTGGAGACTCGGGAGAGGTGAGATACCGTAGAAAGCAAACCCGCGTTTGCCAACGGTTCACTTTCCTCATCGCATCACATCGGCTTTACTCCTGCCTCTGTCGTTTGTGTACACCGTACGGCAATCCATGGTTAGATCTCGGGAAATTCTTCCATCCCAACTTCTTGACCGCGTCCTTAGGAGTGGGATAATATAGCCAGACGGAGAATATACACCAAAGAAAACGGGGATTGGTGAGTCACATGCGAAGAGTTTTTTCGTGTATGCATCTCTCTTTTGCGGCTGTCGGGCTTACGACGGTCATATATGCGCTTCAATTTGTTCGAGGGGAACAAATGAAATCTGTACGCTCTCACGCTTGCCTGCGTCCATTCTCCTTCCCGGTTGGGAGGTCGCGTAAAGGGTCTTCTACAGGTCAGAAACATCAGCCTCACTCACTGCATTGGGTCACGCCTGCATGAGAAGACGATCACAGGATCTATCTCGTGACGGCGATTCCGTGGTGTTGACCGTCTTTTCCTCCATCTGGACAGATTTCGGGTTTCCTGTTCAACGGTGGGAATCGATCAAGTGATTTGGACTGCAGAAAATGGTCATAGTGAGGTGTTTTCTGTTTTCCCGTGTTTTCAACAGCACAGAAAGTGCGTGTCAAAGTGGGAAGTGGATCAGGGATCGAGCTTTTTTCAGATCTGCACCGGGAGGGAGATCTCTCGGCTCGCTTTGTGGCTTTACCTCTTGTCTTTGGAAAATGGGGAAAAGCGTAAGGTTGCCTGTTGAAACTTTTGGTTGATTGGCGATGTACAGGTCGGCTGAGTCGGGATATGCTGGAAGTCTTTTATACGCTCAGACCGCGCTTGATTGCGCTTCAATGAGCTTCATTGCGCCTGTTTTTCTCTTCTCTGGTCGTCAGTGGTTCGGATGAGCACGGAGCTTTCGATAGCACTAAATATAGATGTTTATCTTTCCTTGTGACGCTGACGCACAGAGAGTTGAAGACACCTCAACACACAGACAGTTCACGATGACTAATGAATGCCTCGGCTCTTGTGCCTGCTTGGGCGATGGAGGTCTGGTACGTTTGGTCGTTTGGTCGGTCTGCCCCGCCTTGGAGCACACGTTGACTTTGCCACACCTCGCGCATATTGCATCGCCACAACAAGTGCGTACTCGTACGTATCGAAGCATGGAAAAATCCATGCCATTGACGATAATCGCCGCTGCCGTGTCGTGTGTGCTGGTCGGTGTCGGTCTCTGTGCTTGTTTGTATACCTGCGAGCCTGCGTAACTGAGTTCGGTCCTCGGATGGTGGTGGGATGCAACGAGCCGCTTGGGAGACTTCGCATCCCCAGTCGAGAGTCGAGCCTCTTCGAGTCGTTACGAAGTAGGTTCCGATGTCAAGAGCGAGGGCGGGCGAGGGGGAGGGACGGAGAGGGAGAGGGAAAGGGAAGACGTTGGTGGTTGTACGCTAGTGGATTGGCTCTACCCTTCAACGGCCCAATGAGGGTGCAGAGGTGGCATTTCTTGGCAACTCGTTCTCGCTAGACTTCAACGTCCAACGAATGAGCAGCCCAAACGGCCCTTCCACCTCACCTGACATGGACCTAGAGAGACCCTCAGCCAGGATGAATCCATTCCCATCAGCCATCTACAGGTCACCAGCGCTCCTCAGCTCGATGAGTGCTCTTTACTCCTGACTTTCGCCCAGGGCCAGCCCGGCAATGCCTGGGTATTCGTGGGAATCGGCGGGACCCAGGAACCAGAAAAAGGACATCCACCACCACCACCACCGAGACCATTCTGCTGCGTCTGAGAAAGGAGATTGACGGCGACAGCGCGTCGCGGTTGGTCTTACCCAACATGTACCCCAGATAGAGCCGAAGCTATTCATGCAGGAGAAGCTCTTGGAGCCATGAAGGTTCAATAGATGGTCCTCAATTCAGCCAGTCCAAGGCTATGCGCGACTCGACATCGATGGGACTGCTACACTTGAACCACCCAGCGCTATGCAGTGGCAGCTAGACCTGGCAAGAGGTTTATCAGAGCAGCGGAGATCAACCGACGAGCAGCAGAAGACGCAGGAGAGGCATCAGATGGAAAGTGTTTCACCCTTCGGGAATATGACATGTGCCATTGCGCGCTTTCTGCGCTGCAGGTCATCGACGTCGTGTCGAAGCCACCCACCCCTCGCGGTTGCAGACGGAGCAAAGGATGTGAAGGTTACGTTCTAAAGCTGCTCTCGCAAGTATTCAAACCCATTCTTTCAAGGGTGCTAAAAGGAGGTGGGGGGTCGGTTGGAAAACTAACCGAAAATCCTATCATGAGCGTCAAGAAGGGATGACCAGGCCACCATCGTAACACAGGCCTCGCGGCATTGAATCGCGAGCGAGATGGGATCATCAGCCCTTGCCACGTTCATGCTGG
The DNA here is from genome assembly GCA_900536445.1 of Hymenoscyphus occultus. Lineage (NCBI taxonomy): Eukaryota > Fungi > Ascomycota > Leotiomycetes > Helotiales > Helotiaceae > Hymenoscyphus > Hymenoscyphus occultus. The sequence continues at coordinate 60,492 of UNPT01000006.1, forward strand.
TTTCCGAGAAGACGTCCAGAAGGAAACTTTATATTGTCCCAAAACGGAAGTCGATGTATGGCTGCAATTTTGCAGAAGTTACCAGACGCAGCCGTTAGAGGCGGATGGCGTCAAATAATCTCCTGGCCACGCGAATGATGTGCGAATGATGTTTCTACAAAGCTACGGCGATTATTGACATAATCAATGGCCCTGCGCTCACTGCAGCGCTTCCAACAACACTCGACCATGCCAGCCGGTAGAAGTGGACCGAAGTGGCAGAAGTTTGAGGACCCATTGATGGGGGTGGTGTGGTGTGGTGTAATTGTCTTTCCCGAAAGCATGTTCCAAGTGGAAACCATGGCCATGGTTCGAGGAATAGTCTCATTTCTTCTTCAGGCCGTTCTGTGATACTCACCTAGCATGTTCGTGCCATGCGATGCCATGTTGACGGAGTACGGCTCTGTCATCATGACTGGTTCTGACGGCCACGATGAAATGACACACGCATGAACGAATATTGGGATGAAATCGGCATCATGGCTTTGGGAGCAGCAGTACAGCAGTACAGCAGCAAGCAGGAGGCAAGATTCTGCCGTTGCCCTGTGCAAGACTGCTGCAGCTCTCAGCTTCGTCGGTGCCGGACTATGGGCAGTGTTTTTTGCCCCATGGGAGAGGGAGATTTCTTTTTCCACACTTACGAGTACTCGCTCGCTTATCAGTTCCTACGGCGGCTGCTCCTTTTTCAGTGGGCTCTTGGGCTGCAAGTGCAAGCAAGAAGCAGCAAGCTAGCAAGCTAGCAAGCTCCGAGCCTCCAATGCAAGCGTCGAAGTGTATTCGAGTAAAGACTCTTTTTTCTCGTTTTTTTCCGTCGGCTTGTTTAGCTGGTGTTTAGCAGAGCATGCACGTCGTTGCACCGCCTCGTCTTGTCCCGCCAGCCCAACACCCACATCCATCCACATTCTCGCTCCCATCGACAGGGGTCCTCCTTAGCTCTTCTCCCGCTGCCGGCTCCACCCACCGAAAAGCGCAAAATGGCGGACCCACTCTTACCCATCCTTACCCACCTACACCAGCCAAGATCGGCTCCCCTGTCACTCTTGCATCCGCTTGTCTTCTCCTGGCCATGCCGCTATGCCCCCCCTAGCGAACATCAGCTGCCTGCTATAACTCCCCCGCCATCGCCTCTCAGCCCTTCTCTCTTACCCTTCTTCTTTCTTCACGATCATTGATCGGCATAGAAATAATTCCCTGATCGTTGGGACCCTTATTCCTACTTATTACTTCTTTTGTTTGTCTTCCATTTGTGTTCCCGAATTTGTCAACTACCCCCCCTCCCAATCCCATCGTCACCACCCCACTTGTACCCGCTCTACCTCAATCCGGAATCCAACGTCAGCTTCGATAAATACTTGACATAGTTTCGCCCTACCCGCTTGGTCGTTTCCATCCCACTCACTCCTACACGATACGATGCCTCCTCAATTACTACCCGCTTCCGCGGCAGCTTTCGCACCTAGAGCCAGTTCAGTCAATGTGGTTTTAGGTTCAAAAGTGGAACCCTGGTTAACTCAGACTCTCAAGCGCATCAATCGTGTCAAGCGACCTCTCAACAGCGTACCGCAGCATCAAAGATGTTTGACAGAAACACTCTCAAATGCCAATGCAATCTGGAATCTCACCTCGATTATGTTGCAAAAAGCACCCGAAGCCGATTTACGTCAGGATGACAACCCACTGGTCGAAGCACTTTTCAACTACCAGCTCGTTCATGTCGAAGCTTATATTGTGCATGTGGATATGGTTCTAAGAAATGAGGTCGCATTCAAACTTACTCCCGACTCCATTGAATCATTAATCGAGTATCACAAGGAGGTCCATTGTGTGGATATTTCAGCCAATACATACAGCTGGTCGGAAAAGGAGCAACAAGTCAAGAAAATACACGACGAGTTCATCCAAGCCATCAACAAGTTTGTTTACCGAACTCACGTGTCTGCCCTAGAAGGATTGGAAGAAGACGGACAAGGAGAGCTATTATGTGGCAAGAGCGAAGAGGTCAAAACCAATATCATGAACCTCTTCCTCCCATTACTGCCTCCTCCGCCACGCATCGTTGACGTCGTCCGTCCGCCAACACTGTTACCAAGTTCACCTGCCGATGCACAATGGTGGTCACAACCAAGTATTCCAACATCGATCCCAGCACCAGTCGACTCATGGAGAGTACTACCTTCAAGCCCAAGCACAACTTCTTCCTCCGATACGAATACGATGTGGGCCAACATGGCGTTGCATGAGATTCATCAACTTCCTTCTCCAACGCCGTCGTTTAGTCAACCATACTCAACTGCCGGACTCTATTACAGCTCACCACAAGTTAGCGCACCTATACCATGTCTTCCGTTACCCAGTATGCTAGCGCAGCAACCATGTGGCATTAGTGTCGGGTATGGAGGATTTGGATGGGATAGTCGTTTCCAAGACTATGCGACTACTATGTGACAACCAAGGCCCAGTACTTTAACCAACTACTCTACTACCCAACATAACGGGTACTAGCCAGGGCAAAAATGAGCATCACGATTTCCATGAGTCCGAGTCACCACATCACAAGAAAAGGACGGACAGCTTCTACAGACTTTAGCGGGCATATTGATACCAGTTATTCATCCACCGCGAGGCATACGGTACGGCGTTCAGCATCATCAGCGATTGAGCGATATTTTTGGGACACAAACAGGACCGCCATCATTTTCTCCCCTCTTGAGTACATAATCGGATACGTTTTCTTTTCATCTATTTCATTTGTCGGGTCTTTTTTAGCGTAGCGGGTTTTGTTTTTGGGATACCGGAATTTCTTTACTTTACATATGATCTACGACAGCCGCTAGCTCGGTGTATTTCCTTTTCCTTTGAGCATATGGCAGGACCGGGCGGGGTATTTTGTGAGCATTTTCAAAGCAAAACGGGGACCTCAACAAAGGCTTTTCTTTTTTACATTATCATCAAGAAAGTACCTAAGAAAAGGGAAAATACGCAGCAATGCAGGAAATATCGGCGCGCGCGGGATACAATTTTTGTTTTTTGTTTGGTTTTGTTGCTTTTACATCGACATATCTGTCCATGGCACAGATTCTTTTTCGTTTGTCATCTGCGATTATTATACCGCCGACAGCATTTACCACCATCATCGTTACGACCTTTTTCCTTTTCTTCATCATGGATATACGACCTCTACCTCAAAATACGCCTCCTTCTTTCTTCAACCAGGCACGACGAATCTCTCCGTTTTTGTTCCGCCAAAGCTTTTGCCTACGCCATAGATGGCTTGATGTCTCTTTCGTTTTGGTATTTGCATATTTTGGGGAATACATATGTGGGGGTAATACCGGGTCATGGGATGGAGAAGTAATAAAGCAATTTTTTGGATACGATACATGATGGGAAATACGAATCGGGCTGGGATGGAAATTTGCACGGAATATGATAATTGGGCTAGGATCTTTGGGCGAACATTGATTGTGAGCGCGAGGGGATCTAGTGGGACATGCTTGCGTGTCGATGACTGGGAATGGAGGATTGAGAAGGTTCTCTGGTAAAAATACTGGGCGTATCTTGCTGTGCGGGTACGCTTTGGTTTTTGATTCTGGGAACCATCTGGCTTGTCTCTTTTCGAGATACTCGGGTTGGGGAGGTTTACTTGTGATGGAGGACTCAATGCACCTCGTTCGCTCCTTAGACGTCGCTGGGGATCTCGATTTGGAATCTTCCATATCCTGCTAGTCAGGAATGAGCTTCCACGAAATGTACCGCTTCGTCTCTGGTCCGTCTTGGATTCTGGGTGTCTTCGTCTGGGTATACTTCTCCTTCCGGTATCGAGGAAAGGCGGGGGTATAGTTTCCTTTCATCTCGGGACTATATCTTCCTTCAGAATTCCATCACCTCTTCCCTGTCGGGATTCAAGAGGTTCATGGGTTCTGAAGGAACGGAAATCTTCCATCTGTTTTTTCTCCTTTTTCTCACTTGCTGTGCAAGATGGAAGGGGGATACGGCGAGATGCTGGTTGTGTGGAGAGAAAATGGGGAGATATCTTGAACTGGTTTTGGGATGGTATTGGACGGATGGACTGGATCTTGATGTCGGGTTGTTTGCTGTGCTGCTTTTAATTTATAACTCCTAAGTAATTTCGGATTAGTGATTTTCTGATACCAAAAATAAAATTGCTTTCTATAATTCCTTGTGGTGTGATTTTTTGCGGGGTGGATGTGAGTTGAGGGTGGTTGGAATGTATTTGTTTACTAGGGGTGAGAGGAGGGGTTGTGTGGGTTTGAGAAGGGTGTATGTTAGATATTTCACTGGATGTATGAGAGGAGTGAGGAAATGTGAAGGAGTTTGGACGAGAGTAAATCAGTGGACTCTCAAGTATGTAAATATACTTTTGCTTATACTCAGGTTCACGTACGAATGAGGATATATCATTTGGGTCAAACAGCCTCAGGGGCACTTGTGAGACTATTCGCACCTCACCAACTGGAGCCCAGGCCACCAAGCGCTCAATTAAGGCCCAACTATCTACCTATTCCTGGTGGTTTGCTTGGTGATGGCGGAGGGTTAAGAAGAAACTCCTACACGCTAGCGTACAACAATCCTACTGATTTTAGGTTGTTGTTGTGGACATGTGATCATATAGATCAAACGGTATATGTAAGGTTACTTAGTTACGCTCGATACGCAAAACACATCCTTTGAGTGATGTGGGAAGTGAAGAAGAAGAGCTGTAGCAAGTGAGTATAGTGTGTGTTGCAATAACCTTAATTGAATCTTAGGAGTGATTGTAGAATAAGTGAATTGATGGTAGAGTAGCTATGAAGGTAGATCAACAGAGGTAAATTCAGTTCGCTGCAAGTCATAAATCTCGGTATACAAGTACTTTAAATTTAAACACCACAAATATCTTCAAGTAGCTCAGTAAGATGACAGTTCTTAAGCAAATTATCTTCGAACGTATAATAGAACCTCTATCATTCATGGAATGAATTCTGGAAAGAAGGAATTCCGCAGTCTGGAGAGGGAGAACGGAGTGATATGCCACGGATAATTTGTCCCGATGTGTGCGTGCAAACTAGTGGTAAAGCAACTAGTATCCAACCCAGTTCATTCTCCACACAAAGAGCTCGTGGTCAGCTCTCCGTAGCAAGCTCCATTAGCAAAGCTCGCTTACACATCAGCTGTTGGTACCAACAACCAACTGTTGGAGTTTTGAGGGGCATTATAGAATGCACGAATCATAACTTCACAAGCAGTCTGTTAGCTCATTATGTTAACCGTGCACTTGTTACCCAGTACAAATAGTTCTGCTGCCTTCCATTTTTATGAGGGATTTCATTCTGATGCTTGCAACCTGGCTTCCTTCTTTGACACAGATATTGCGTTGGTTGTCAAATCTTCAGATTGTGAGAGCTATGTGAGCTTAGCAGGTTTTGGGAACATATTTGAATTACCACGATTTCAGCTACGCGTTGTTTTAAAGACACACCTTAGATATGGGGCTAGACATTCAACCCTTCGGAATAGCGATGGATGCCAATGGTTTTGGGCAATATGCCATCGTCTTCATTCTCAGCGTAAGAGACCCGACGCATATATAATTGATCTCAAAACTAACGAATAACTCCTAGTATATTTCTTAATTATGCATGAGTGCAATTTACAATCTCTACTTCCATCCGCTCGCCAAGTTCCCAGGCCCAAAACTATGGGCAATCTCCAGAATCCCCTTCATTACCGAGATGCTCGGTGGCAATCTTCCCTTTCGCATCAAGAGTCTCCATGACGAATATGGCACTATTGTTCGAGTGGCTGCCGACGAGCTATCTTTCATTGACTCCGCGGCTTGGAAAGATATTTATCTAAAGAAGGAATTTGTGCGGCCAAAGATTTGGGGCTCTCGTCCTCCTGGTGTGGAAGCTCATAATGTCATCTCAGCGCCCGTGGCCGACCATGCTCGGTTCCGGAAAGCTTTTCAATCCGCATTTTCCGAGAAAGCAACTATTCAACACGAACCTACGGTCCAGAAATATGTGGATGTGTTGATCAATAGACTGAAGGAAGCTACAAAGAACGGACAAACTTCTGGCAGAATTGATTTGGTCCAGTTGATCAATTTCACGGTGTTTGATGTGATTGAAGACCTGGGCTGGGGAGCGTCTTTCGACTGTTTACAGGACCAAACCTATCATCCTTGGATCAAGGTTGTGCTTCATTTCAAGCAAGTCCTCAAGGGGACTTCTGTGCGCTACTATCTATGGTTGAACTCATTCTTGATGAGCATTATGCCCAAGTCTGCTTTTGCGGACTTGGAACGAGCTCTCTCTCATGCCCATAATAAGGTTAAAGCTCGTCTAGCGCGAGAAGCAGATCATCCAGATATCATGGCTCACATCATCGAGTACAACAAAGCGAACCCCGAAGTTAGACTTACTCCCGGAGAGATCGAAGCAAACTCCATGGCAATCGTTGTTGCAGGAAGTGAAACCATCACCACTGCTTTATCGGGAGCTATCTATCATCTTCTCAGTAATCCAAGTATCAAGAAGCAAGTGGTGAATGACATCCGTTCCAAATTTGCGTCTGAAGATCAAATCACAGCTTCTGCGGTAGCTTCAATGCCATACTTCACAGCCGTCCTCAACGAAACACTGCGCATGTGTCTACCACTTCCCGACAACCTCCGACGGGAAGTTCCCAAAGGCGGTGCCACAATATGCGGCCACATGATCCCCGAAGGGATGACGGTTGGCGTCCCATGTTGGGCAACATTCTACTACAACACCAACTTTTTCTCTCCGGATACGTTTTTGCCGGAGCGATGGATAAATGAGAAATCCGATTCGGTCTATGAGAAAGACAGGAAAGCGAGTTTCCATCCGTTTTCTGCGGGGCCGCATAATTGTATGGGACAGCCGTTGGCTTGGGTTGAGTTGAGAATCATTCTAGCGAGGACTCTTTGGAATTTTGATGTTAGTGTACCGGAGGGACGGACTTTGCCTGGATGGACTGAGCAGAAGATTTATTGGACTTGGGAGAAGCTGCCGCTGGAGGTTCAGCTGAAGAGGGTTTCATGATTGTGAACTTTGGTGAGCCCGTGTCTCATGACGGTCTATTAATTCGAAGTGGCATCCAGCTTTTGTGGAATTATTTTCGCTTTCTTCTCATCTCATTTCCCAAACGAATCTCAGAACCAGTCGATTATTGCCATCTCCAAAGCGCGGAGAATATACCACAGTTTTTGGTGACCGTAGCATAATCGAGACCCTTTGAAAATACCAATCCAATATAAGCTTTGCAAAGGCCACGTCACCGCAGAATTTTGCAAAAGTATTCTATTGGGAAATGAATAGAAGCTAGTTTGATCCTTCTTATGATCGCGCAATCACGCCACGACGACCGCAATCGAGTAGAGTTGGAGGAACTAGGCGGCGATCTCTTCAAGGCACACTCAAAGTAAGGAACACCCCTCTTGAATTTATACTTGGAATCCGTCATTCTGTGAGCTGGGTAGTCGCCATGTAATAGCGTGGTGTTAAGGGACACGGGGTTTAATAGCTCACAAAAGTTGTTCAAACACTGCATGCTATCTCAAAATAATCACTTGTGGATGGCTCGCATGTGGATCTTCAGCTTTCCATTCAGTTCCCCTCTCAAAAACCTCATTGTAAACTACTTCACCAAACCAACAATCTATCCCCTGACATCCTCCTCCTTTGCCAAACTAAGAGCTTTCTTAACACTCGCTCTTCCCGGCATAGAGTCATTCCAACGTTTAAAATTTGGATGGTCCTCAACATTCCATTCCTCCCTATCCGACAGAAACAGTGGCAGTGATGAACTCCACGACACAAAAGCCAAGTCCGCGTACGTGATCCTGTCTCCAATCAACCAATCACGACCCTCCAACGCTTTGTCCAACACCTTGACAATACGAATAGCTTCATCAACATAGCGCTTCTTGGCAGAATCCAAAGGCTCGTGATGAAATAACTGGAACCAAGCTAATTGTCCCCAATACGGTCCCTGTTCAGTGGATTGGTAGTGTTGCCATTGCAGAGTGTGGTATTTCTCCGGCGCGGTGGTGTAGCTGATCTTATGTTCGGTGTCGTAGTTTTCAATCAGATATGTGACGATTGCGCCGGATTCCCATAGTGTGATGCCAGTGTTGCGATCCTTGATAGCGGGGACCCTCCCATTGGGGTTGATGGCTTCGAAGGCTGGTTGTTTCAAGTCTGCGTGCTCGACGAATTTGCCGGTGTATGGGATTCCGAGCTCTTCGAGGGTGATGATTACCTATAGGGCCTGTGTGAGAAGCTATGCTCAGGTATCGCTTGCGAGTTGATTCAGTAGCATACCTTGGCGGGATTTGGAACGTTGGCCGTGGCATTTCTTAGCATTGAGTGATCGAGAAACTGCTCTCATTGCTTTGGGGGTAAACTTACGTCTCCAGTACACAGTGATTGGCTGCATTTTCTGATTTTGGATTTTTGGACTTCGAAGAACCTTCGGACTGGCTGCTAAGAAGAGTGAAAATAGTTTGATTTGAGCGGGAGCTTTATATGATGAGCTCTTGCAAGTTGTTGGTTGGTTTGGGACCCTGGGTTATCTGTATATGCAGAAACGGAAAACCAACGTTCTTCCACTATCCACTAACTGTTGGTTGGTGGTAGACGTGGCCATTTTCACCCACACACCTCTACAATGAGACATTGTTGGCGAGAATCATATACGGAAATCAGGTACACTGTACGAGCGTTCAAGCACCGCGGAACCTTGGGGCTCTTCTTTAACTTAAGTACCCTACAGTTACTAGTTTTATCGTTCCTGGGATTCTAGCACAACATCTCCTCGAAGCGAGAATCACGTCTTTATCTTGTGGGCCAACATGTACATACATACAAACCTGTTGTATTCCCAATATATTCTATTGGATATCTACCATGAGAAGTGCATTACCAACAATTGTCAATTCTTACATGCAGATATGAGCTAACCTTATTCCGCTTCCTTGTTGGATTGACTAGCTCTCCCCCTTATCCAATCCTGAGAAGCAACCATCCCTTACTCCTAACCTGACAAACAGGTCGGCAGAAACGCCTAATTGGGTTTGGCCCCAGCACTCTCGCCTAACAAAGTGTAGGTGTAGGTGATGCCATTCACTGCCCACCCAGGCCCTGCCCCGCTTAGCCACATGTGGCACTGCACTCCCCAGTGCAACCTCCCGCTTAGTCATCCCAACTTCTACAATTCTACAATCCCCTAACTCGCCAATTCATCAAAAACAACAACGAAAAAGATTGAAGAACCACTTCACAAGCACACCACCATTTCAAATCCCTAACCCTTCAGATATCCCCTAGGAAACATACAAACCTATAAGAATACAAAAAAACATTTTATACTCGCTTTTGTAGATAGGTTAGAAAGTTGGCTTGAACATTTTTGGGCCCGATGAAAGGGCGGATTGCGATGTGCAACAAAACTTTGACCCCTGTTACGCTCGGGCGTGTGAGTGGCTCGCTTAGCGCGCTCGCTGGTTTTAGGGTGCTTGGGGCGGCGTAGGGCGGCAACAGGTTGAAGTTCGAGATTTCGGAGTTAGGGTTGGTTTTTTGAAGAACTTCGTTGAGGATCGGGGTTAACATTTTGAAGGATTGAAGAACTCGAGGAAGGTAAATCTTACGTAAGCACCCACCACCCACCACTCACTCTCACCATACTCGCACTTGCACCTCCCCTTGCTCCCCTTGCCCTTGGATGCGGAGCACCAACAGAATACCAGCATGTGCGAAAGCGGATAATTGGCGTTATACATAGTCATTTTCCTTGTACATTGTGTTGGATACTCGTAAGAGATGCATTTAGCCATACACCAGCAAAAATACGTCTCTAATGTGCTTAATCGAGGCCAACGACGTAGGTACCTAAGGTCGTGGAATATTTGAGCGCCTGCCAGTTTTGGCAATATACTCGATTGTCAGCGGCTACAAAGCAAGCTGTCAAGGTCCCTGGGACTGGGAGTCTCTGCGAGAACTTTCTGCGGGGTTTTAATGATCTTTCATCTTTGCTTCCTCTGGCTACAATTCTTGCGACAATCTTTGGAATGAAGGTGAGCGACCATGGATGCTTGTTGAGAATACCACCTTAGATCTCTCCGGTCTAAAATTTCCTTTCTTCTATGAGAAGGCAAATGGAAAGTAATCTTCAGTTCCTACTAAATCTCTTCTTCTCCTCACTAAATTCGTCCCCATATTATTCCTGGACCTTCCACGAAGGAACATAGAACAATACCGATATCCGAAATGCGTATCATTTGATTCAATCAACGATGCCGCCTTGCATGGATCATCCATTAGCGATCCTGCCGTAGAATGAGATAGTAATTCCGATTCTTAGCGAATTTATAGGGGATCGAAAATATATATAATAGCATCAAGCGAATAGGATAACAGTGTCGCTACAAGTTCAACTAAAACAAAATCACCAACTTGAAAGCTAAGCTGATCCATATCCGACATCGAACCAGCTCTTTCATTAAAGAATTTCCTTCCTCCATCTCTTAGACCCGAAGAGACTCTTCTACATACGCGAGGTTTCTATCACGAAACACTTCCATCCATCCCCTTCCCATTCGTCTAGATCCTTATAGCAACACCTTTATTCTAATAAGAACCTAATACGATGTTTATTCATAACTTATAAAGCTCCTGAGAAGGGAGGGTCCTTCATATCCACTTTATATATCGATATTGATATTGATACACAAAGACTTGACAATTCACTAAGTCATCTAATTACAAAACGAAATCCGTATACAGAGACAAATAAACGAAGAAATCATAAATCCCGAGACTTGTCCATACCCCGACTGTATCACCTATACCATCCACGCCGAAGGGTCTACAAATCTCAAAGGTAAGACCTTAAGCCAACAGCATGATCTTACTATCCGAACTATCGAGGCGACGTATCAGAAGTATCCAGAAGCTCATTCGAGTTGGGCGAAATGAGGTCGTGGTGGTTCTGAGAGTAGACAAGGAGAAAGGTGGAGTTTTGGCCCCACCTCTCCTCCCCCAAAAAACGAATAACAAATCCCGCCCCCATACCCCCCGATAAGTAGTAAAAATAGCCTTTCAATATCTCTCCAGTATTCTTTGGGTTCATGTACTCTTAGTCTTCTCTTGACATTTTGACAACCTTTCTCTTCTCTTCTCTTCTCTTCTCTTCTCTTCTCTTCTCTTCTCTTCTCTTCTCTTCTATTCATTTCTTTGCTAAAAGCGTAGAAAGGATATTCAGATCCTATTCAGAATTTTTGGTTGTATAATTCATAGTCGCACGGAATCCCTAATTATTCTTATATCAATTTTTTATGCCCTGTGCTTTATAGCGTGGAGGGGGGTTGGTAGATTGGTTATTACGGATGATATTTACTGGAGGGAAATGGATGGTGGTTTACGGGGAGGTGAATTGAGATGGTGGGTATGGGTATGAAAAATGAGGTGCGTGTGGATTTTTGGAGAATCGAGTAGGTTGATTGCTGTGAATTATGGGTTATACATTCAAGTCCATCTAGAAAGCTCAGCTAGGAGAATAAGGTGATGTTATCTGGATTTTTGGAGAATCAAGTAGATTGATTGCTGTGAGGTATGGATTATATATTTAAGTCCTTCTGGGAAGCTTAGCTAGGGGAAGATGGTGATGATGATATGTGGAGATTTTTGGAGTATCGAGTAGATTGATTGCTGTAAATCACTCCTCCTGGAAGCTCAGCCAGGAGGTCTAGTAGACTTCCCGGAATGTCAATGCCCAAAATGATTTTTATAATTTCAACGTGGTATATAACTAAATGCGAATTCTGCTATGGACTGCAAAATCATTGAAGATGTACAAGAAATCTTCTTATACATTTATTCCTTTCCAACCTTTTATTCTGATTTCTCATCATCAGATGAAAAACTTGCTCCACCTGCCGCTAGGGAGAGACCCTCCAAGATCTCGCTACCCATTATGTAGGTCATGTACGTCGAAAGAATAATCCATGCGCCACTAATTCAAATTAGATATGGTTACCCAAGAGCGGGGGAATGGCTTACTTGGGAATGATCCATATGAAGAATAAATCAACAGCCGTATTATGGCCGATATTCGAAAACGAAGAATAGTACTCGTTGGCCCAATACAATACCTATTGCAATTAGCACACAACTCCACCTTTAGTCTAGAAACAACATACTGTCTTGCTCAAAGTCATGACTGCAGCACTGAATCCTACAAGCACGGCCCCCGCACCTTGACGTCCACCAACAGTCAACTCCCCGACAATCCTACTACCAACTGGCCTCTTCTTTCCCAGCACTTTTGTTTTTTGTCCATGCGACAAGACCACGTACAAGTAATACAAGTACATGGCCGTTTCGATAACATTCAGAGTTCCTTGCGCGGCAGTAAAGCCATTTCCCTCGTTGAATGCTTTCCATCCATATACATAATCAATTTGTCCGTACAATTCATACGGACTCCAGATTGGCCAGTGCAAAGAGCCGCCTGGCATGCTATGAGGACGCAGAAGAACATAGCCAGTATCCCAAATAACAAGGGGAAGAGAGACGAATAGCCAGAGAAGCGTTGTGGGCGTGGCCATGTGCGCCCATTGTGAATTAGGCACCGCTGATTTTGATTTGCGGGTTGCGACGGATTTGGATGGAGTGCTTGCCCGAATATTCGACTTTGAGGGAGTGTCGAGTTGTTCGGGAAACTCCTTGGTGCGGCGAGTGGAAACCATGTTGAGGAGTGGACGGAGTTGTGGTCTCGCTGGTTCGGAGGGGTGAGCTGGGCTTTATTGGCACATGCGGAGATGTGGTGAAGTTACATGCTGAATTGAGAAGGTGTTGTCACCTGTTGGTTTTCTTGAACTCTTTTTGGCGGGGAAGAGCTCTGCCTGGTCAACCAGTCAATTCTCGGGCCGTTGGACTTCCGATCCGAATCCCTCGGTACTGAATTAGGCGCAAGCTATCCTTGGCACGCCTTTTTAGCGTCACGCAAGCCACTCAACGCCACATCAGAATCGGATGACGTTGTGGAGGTTCCAGTCCTTGCCTTGGACTAACGACGATGGAATTCTGTCCACAACATCACTCTGGCTGCCTACACTCGCCACAACGAATTGTCTGTCAACCTGCCTCATTTCCGATCGCGTATTACCCAATGTTATAATCAACACAGAATGGATTCTCCTGCCTTGACACCCCGACCCTCACAACGCAATAAAAAGTCTCCCTTACAAGCTTCCTCAATATCGTCACCTACATCTGGCAATATGCCAACACCAAAAACGATGTCTGCACATACTGCGCGAAGATCGCCAATTCTTCCTACCACTCTCGAAACCTTTCTCCTCTCAATATACCCAACAATACTCGTCCTAGGGTCAATATTTGCCATCCTCGACCCTTCAGCAAGAAATGCTCCATACAACGCACAAACACAATCGCACCACGCGGCCACAGCCCCCTCTTACTTTGCAAAGAAAAGCAACGTCTTTAACCAGTTCTTTGTCAAAATAGGTTGGGCATGGATAACGCTCAGCTACTTCCTCTTCCTATTTACGCATCCCTCCACGGGACCGCCTTTAACCTTTGTCATAACACCAAAAAGGATACGAGGAACGTTGCGGTATGGAATTGTCACTTCATGGTGGATATTCGTGACACAATGGTTCTTTGGACCGGCGATTATTGATCGTGGGTTTGTGGCTACGGGGGGACAGTGTGAGTTGGTGCGAAAGGAGGGAGCGGATATGGATGAAGTGAGGAGGTTTGTTACGAGTGTGGCATGCAAATCCGTTGGAGGGAGTTGGAAGGGTGGACATGATATTTCGGGACACGTTTTTCTGCTGGTGCTGGGGAGCATGTTTATTTTCGAGGAAATCTTGCATGTGGTTTTGAAAACGCAGATGACCAAGGAACAACGAACGGTGTCGATGGCTGATGGAGCGGTGAAGAGTGCAGAGGTTGAGGCGACGTTGGGCGGATATGATAATACAGTTGAGCGACCCAGACAGTGGACTATCGGAGCAAGGGTGGGCTTGGGGGTTGGTGCATTAAGTGTGTATATGTTGCTAATGACGGCTGCATATTTTCACACTTGGTTTGAAAAGGTATGCCCAAGTTTGTTGATTGTGCTTTTGAGATTTGACTAACCATTAATACAGCTTACTGGGCTTCTCGTTGCACTCAGCGGTATATTTGTGGTATATTTCCTCCCAAGAGCGGTACCTGCACTGAGAAGTGTAATTGGAATGCCCGGGGTTTAGATGCGTTGGATAAATGTACAACAGGAGGAATAATTTTAATGACCCAAGATCGTCCGAAATAGAGCTTCTACCACTTTCATACCGTTTCTCCTTTTTAAATTATATACCACATATATTGTGCAAATTATGTCAATCTTCAGCAAGGAGATTGGATAATAACGCCTGTTGAATTCCAGTCCGTATCTTGTACTGTGCAGGGGTATTTTGGGAAACAAGCGCGGAGGCTCCCCAAAAGCAATCAACTTGACGTGAGTGGATGCCGCCTTCACCTGAGGATGAAAAGCACTTTACGCGAAAGCACGTGTGTTTGCTGATCAAAATAAATAATGGAAGGTCGCGGTCGAGAGGATGACAATGCATTCATTGGACCTTCGCCTCGCCTCCGGCTGCGCCTGCAAGCCGAAAGCAATAGATCGTCAGCCACTCGAGCTGTTGCTTGTTGTCTCTGGAGGGCTTCCCGGCTTTTCAATGGCATTGCATGGTGTTTGCCAGGGCTGGTTGGAGTCCTAGGTGGTCTGCGCTCCCATTGCCCAACCATGCAGCGTGCATCCTTCATGCATGATAGTATTGTACCGCCAGGCAGGCAGCGCAGCATTAATGGTTAGTAGGGCAGGTTGACGAACGATTAGGTTACGCCGTAGAGTCCTCGTACGTTATGCCCATAATAATACATTGGTTTTTTTCGCGGGTGCAGGTGTGATCAGGTCACGATATGGCCACGTGCCTGAGGGACTATTTTAAATCAGATGGGCTCTTTGATTGCTGGTGATGCGTCTCTCGGTTTTCTTGTTTCCGGGTCTCAGGTCTGATGTATTCTTGTTCTCAGGAGCCTTTTGCCCCATTCCTGTTTAATGGCAGTGGTGATTGTCAGAAAAGAGTTCCGTACCTACACGGTAAATCTACTGAGCCCTGAGCCCTGAGCCCTGAGCCCTGAGTAGGTCCTATCCGGCGTCCAGACTCCAGCTCAAACCAAAGTCAATGTGCATCCCGAATCCCGTCAGTCCCCAACCACCTGCTTTGTTTGCTTCGGCGACGAATTGGCGAGGCGAAGGAAGGGCGATGATTGGCCGGCCGTCACGGATGATGCGGTCCATGGCGTTGGAGCTGGATGGAGTAATGGAGCCGCAGTTTCTTCAGCCAGGATGATTTACCTGATTTACTTGAGAAAGTACTGTTTGGAGAAAAACGCGTGATGAGACGCGAGCTTAGACCCGACGCGAGATATCACAAAGCCAAATGGGAGGTGCTTCTTCAACATGACGCGACCGTCGCGACTTGAGGGCCAATAATGACTGCCAATGGGCATTGCGGCGTGGCCGTGGGCAGCGCGTGGGACGGGGGGTACGGATGGTACGAAGCACGCTTCAGGGTACGCTTATGCTTCCTTGAGGTTTGGATGTTTCGATGTTCCCTGATACAGAGGCTACGCCTGGAGTGCACAGGCCGGGGGAGAAGTGAAGCAATCACCAGTAGCAGAACGGAGACTGTACCAGCGTGGAAGTACTAGCCTACCAACCTACCATCTCCCGGGACCTGGATGCCCTGTAATCAACGGCCCAGCTTCCCAGCTCAGCTCCTCCACCCAAATGATAGGGCCATGGACAGCCTATAACAGGCGATGGCTACCAGTGCTGCTCCCAGTGAGTGGATAGCACTGACGGACGACAGGGGAAGAGCCCCCTTTTTGGGCCTTAGTCGAGCTGGAGCAAGCAGCACCTGCAAGTAGCCAGCAGCAAGCAGGTTTCGCAACACCAAGATCTCGTAGGCGTAGGGGAGGAGGTGTAGAGTTTGGAGGTACCAGTACGAGTAGTCTACCGTAGTCCCATCTAGTCCCATCTAGTCCTTCACTCTCTGTCCACTCCTCCTCCTCTTCCATCCCCACGACGAGGCTCATCACCCAGGAGGACATTCATCTCACCCTCTCCCTCTCTCTCCCTCTCTCTCCCTCTCTCGCTTTCCTTCACCTCCTCCTCTCCCTCACCGTCCGATCTCTGCCCTCCCAACCCCCGCTAGTCGCTTGTTGGTCGGCGTGAGAAGCGAAGCCTAAGGAAACCCTCGGCTCCGCTCAATTGATTCTCTCGACAAACTCGGTTTTCCGTCTCCACCCCAAAGCTTCGACACCGACCGTCGAAATTTGGAAACTTCTCCCCTTTTCTTCCCCCCTCCGCCTCCCCAGTCCCAGTCCGCAGTCTCTGCTCCCCTTGGGAAAAAAAAGTGCCGTCTTTTGATCAGACAAACTCTTCCAGCAACCGCATCCTGCACCCATCTCCATCCTTCAATCGCCAGACAAAGACCAGCAATTCCTGTTCTCTCTGTCTGTGAACTGCTTCGTTGTCTGCTCGGTCGACCGCCCCGTTGGGATTGCCTCGTTGGGACAGCTCAAGACAGCTCCTCTCCCCACGCATCGACGCGAATTCCCATTTAAGATTACGCTGCTGCCAAGACCACCGCAGCCATAATCCATAATCCATACCTATCCGACATAAAAGGTACGCTGCCACCTCTTCTTCCTTAATACCCTCTTCGAGCCCACCCCAATTGACGAAGCTCTAATTCTTCACGCTTCGCTTCATTCGTTGTGGGCAAGATCATCGACCATTGCACTAGTTGGACTAACTTCTGGATCTCCCTGTCTGCAGCATTCTGGCATGCCAACTGTCGCGTCCATTGAGCATTCTCCCCGATCCTCAAGCCTTCTCTGACCTCTCGGCGAAACACGCACAGAACATCACCCTACTAATCCCCAATCCTCAAATCCAGCATCAAAGGCAGGAGACGTTCACTCGTTCATCCAGCCCCCGTGTCTCGTCCATTTCACCGCATTACTGCTCACCTCGAACCTCCAACCTCTCGAGTCTGGTAAAGGGATTGAGCCGTTTCCAGAACCGTTGGAGAGACAATTGACCGTTTCTGTAATCTCCCGTTGGTACGTATGAAGCCGCCGCCATTTCCCCACAACATTCTCTACCGGCGGCACTTGAACCTGCTGGCTCGCTCGCCCTTGAGCCGTTATCGAGACCGTTTGGGAGCCTCTCCCTACCGTCGACTAGACATTTCGCTAATCACGGTCTCATCTTTAGATCTTCAACATTCATAGTCGTCTTTGAACTTGCCTGCCACCACAATCACCGTTGGATCCTTCCGTTTTTATTTTTTCGCGAGGCCAGTTTCACCGCTAGCCATTGTCATTCTTTTTCTGCTTTGAATATAATTCCCCCACGCTCTCTAATATTATAATCTCTCGACACACCGGAGTATCGTTCACCTCGAACCATACAGCACATTCCTTCACAGCAATCCAGTGAACCCGAACAATATCGGTCGAAGCTCCTGGCGAACTAGACGTCCATTCCTTGCCATAACAAGAAAACCTCTTCAAACCTCACCTTTCACTCTCGACCTCACTCACTACTACCTCACTCAACATGGCGTACCAACAACCCGATGATACCTACTTTGTCGAGTCCGACTCTCAACCTCAGTTTAGCACCCGCGATTATCTCAGAATGTCGGGTCGACGGAGGCAACAAGATATGGCAAATGAGTTGTCGAGGCAGGCCTGTGAAACTTATATGGAAGATATCGTCAAACACATGCATCAGATGGAGGTCAATAACACTTGACCTTGTAACTTGATTTTATATACCGTGCTAACAACCCCCACAGGGCGAAACTCTTCCTGACGTTGCCTCGATTGACATCCAACAAGAGATTCAATGGTTCATGAGACCTTACTTAATCGATTTCCTAATTGAGGCTCACGCCGCTTTTCAACTTCTCCCCGAGACCCTTTTCCTCGCTGTCAACCTTCTGGACCGATACTGCTCACGACGAGTGGTATACAAGAGACACTACCAATTGGTTGGCTGTGCCGCTCTCCTCATTGCTGCCAAGTACGGAGATAAGAAGGATCGGGTCCCCATGATTAGAGAGCTGAAGTCAATGTGTTGTTCACTTTACGATGAGGAGATGTTTACCCAAATGGAATGGCACGTCCTGAACACCTTGGAATGGGTCATCGGACACCCCACCATCGATACATGGATGCAATTGTGCACCAAAGATGGAGCTGAGGACCTCGAGGTGGAACACATGGCTCTATACATTTCCGAGATTGCCATGTACCACAAGGATTTCGTCTCCAAGAAGCCTTCCGTGATGGCACTTGCATCACTAGCTTTGGCCAAAGGTATTCTCAACCGACATGACGACACCTTGGACTCGAACGATGCCGAAGTCAGTTTTGCGTTTGTTGAACTGTCACAGAAGCTCGATCGACCATCTCAAGTCCTCTTCCGCAAGCATGCTACACAACACACCTCTCGCGTCTCCATGACTGTCGAGGCATGGTTGCGCCAACAAGAACTCCGTCAGCAAGAGATGATGAACCGTAGCCGAAACCCTCCCACACCGCCTGCGGAAACTGTCTCCCAAAAGCACAGTGGCAATCAAACTTTGTTCCCCGGTACACCACAAAAGTCATATGGAAACAACATGGTCAACGGTTACATGACGCCTCCGATCACACCAGAAGGAGAGTACTTCACTGGTGGTAATGGAACCGAGATTAAAGGATACCAACAGGCACCCCGATGTCCCGTCACCCCAACTCCACAAATGAACCAACAATACCAGCCAAGCAATCTACATTACCAACCCTACCATACGGACATGGAAATGCAATGATTTAATCGCACACTCAGGTCGGCCGTCTCGATGACCTTTTCTCTCAAATATCAGAATTCTCATATGTCCAATTTGTACCGAATGTGCGCCATCTGACACGATTCTTCAAAAAGAAAAACTTTTCGTATGTTGGCATAAGCGTTTCCTCAATTTTCGCATCTCGTTGTCATCACAGCATTAGCGAATCGAGTCTTTTTTTTGTGCCTTGAAAGTTTAGCGATTTCCTCATTTCTTTTTCTAGTTTCCTTTCTGTCAACCTTCGACTTTTGTACCCTGCTACAAGCTGGGACGAAAGAACATAACATTCGTGCACACAACACTTGGACGGACGAGAATTTCTTTTCAAACAAAAAAGTATATCGAGTGGACAGATGATGGCATGGTGGGCCCCGAATGGGTTCTCGGGCATGGGGATTAGATTGTTACACGCCTTCCGTCGAGGTTCAGAACTGGAACCAAAAAAATTACATAATCTGGATCGAGATGGGGAGTGGTGGGAAGGAGTGGTAGTGGAAATGGGAATGGGGAGTTCACTTTGGGGTCTTTTAATGGGTGCAAGCCGAGAATAATAATGCCCTGGGGTGGGGGGAATCTGGATGGATGGAAGGGGGAATTTGGTGGAGGAAGGACGAGATACCCGTTTTGCTTGTTGATTTGATCCTTTTTTTTTTCTTGCCGCAGAATGGATATATACAACTGTTTTTTTTTTAGTTTTCTTCTTTTTTTAAAAAAGGAGAACTGGAAGATAGTTAAAAAAGGCATTTACAAGCAAATTCTTCTTCTTTCTCTGTGTTGTGCGATTTTGATGTGAGTGTGAGTGTGAGTGTGAGTGTGGGTGTGGGTGTGGTGTGATGTGATATGCGTTTTTCAAAGGGGGGAGGAGGGAGCGGGGGGAGGGGTTCATTTTTGGGGAGTTCGGAAGTTACTATACCAAAAGGAAAGGGATATGTACTAGATGGACTATCGTTTGACATCTTACTTATTGGTTTACTGTAAGTCTGTAACGTACTAACGTCTGGAGACAAGTATTCTTGTAAGTGTGATTGAGGGATTCACTTACAGTACGATGCTTGTTTGATGTATTGTTTGTGGAGTGTTTTTCTTTTTGGGTGGTGCTATGGGGTGTGTACGGAGTATGGAGATAAGAGGGTGTGAGGGTGTGGGAGTGTGAGAGTGTGTGTTGGTATTTGGGGTTGATGGTTTGGAGAGAGGTGTAGTCTTGACTCTTGGGGTTTTTGGCACTATGTACGGAGAGGGGATAGGGAGGGGGACAGGGGAGGGGGGAGACGGGGAATGTAGGTAGGTAGATGAGGGGAAGCTTAAGGGGGTGGGTTGGATGGGAGATGGGATAGGAGGATAGGATGGAATGGGATATTAGGGTGCTAATCAGTGTCTGGGTAGTTGGTTGTTCTGTGGACTGGAGTCTGGACTATGGGTGTAATATACTTGCGTTTGGAGGATGTAGTCTACTGTAGTTTTATGGTGGTGAATAGTGAATTGTAAATAGTAGATGGTGAATGGTGAATAGTGAATACTCGTAGCGAAAAATAGATAAATCAAAAACGTTCTACGGGGTATAGAGGAAAGAAGGGAGGTGGGTGAATGGATTACGGAGCTTTACCTCTGGATTATTATGTTAGATGGATGTTCTATTTACCTTTAGATATTTAGGGGGTTGTTTATGAGGAGATGTTTTGGGGTTGGATACTTTTTTGGAGATGTTGGTGGGTAGGGAGGAGGGGGTGGAGGGGTTTGTGGAGGGGGTGGGTGGTTGTGGAAAAAGAGAGGGGTATTGTTTGGGGGGGAGGGAGGTTGGGGGAATTTCAGGGTGATAGGGGGTATATGGGATTTAATTCTCCCTTTTGAGGTAGAATAAATGGTGGTTTTATTCAGTTCTTTTATAAAGCTGTTGGTGCGTTTAGAAAGGGGGATTAGGTACCAGGGAAGGAGAGGGCGTTTACGAAGGTAGGTTATGTGGAATTACTAGGATAGATAGTATTTTTCAATAACTAGAGAAGGTGATGAAATTGCTAATCTCTTGTCTAACTACCAGATCTATCCGATATTGATATTGGTTTCGTGGTGGGATGTGAATGTTATTTATTTACTTATTCACCTTGACTTTTTGATGGTGTCTACGTTTGAAGAGTTGTTTTGTATTCACGTTCCTCCTGCACTAAAGAAGGGGGCACATACGGAGGTATATAGATTTAGAGAGCCCCAGGGTACCACCACGCTCTTTCTATTCCTATTCCTTCGATCTTAGAAACAAAAAGGCTGGCTACAAAACAGGGATACAAATGGTGGTGTACAAATATGGATGGTGACGGGCGAGAAAAAGAGAGCCCTAGGAATACTCTTCCTGCTCTCCGCAAGAAACATAAAATTATAAATGAATCCTGCCTCCGCTACTAGCTCTTGTCGGTCATTTGTCCTCGCCCTAAATCATGATAAATATCTCTCTTCTGAGACAATCCGTAGAATAAGACTACCAACCCACAAACACCTAGTAACCCTATATACCCCTACCCTCCACCCTACATTCCCAAATCCTAATGCTGGTAAGACAATTGGGCAAAACTATGGACACATCTAAGGTGGAACAATACTACCCAAAAAGCCCCGTACAACGATAATACCTATGCAAGTGATTCAAACAATTCAAAACAAAACATCTCCATCAGCCTAATTAATTACAACAACCAAGAAAACCATTTTAAAAATTACAGCCCAACAGTCTCTTAGTATACGTCCCACATTCCAACCAACCGCTTATAGTACGAATCTTTCCCCCACCAATTCACCCCCTCGCTTAACCCAAACATCCCACAACTCCCAAAATCTCATTCAAATACCCAAACAACACGTCTGGACATCACAAAACCTGATACTATACACCTGGTCAGGTCAGTCTCGTGTGTAATGTGATTCCCAAAAGCGACAAGCACACAGAGCTGTTCCGTTTCCCACGATCGGAAAAAAATCCACTGCGATTTCTCTAGCCCCATAAGCACCAGTCCCATCGCGCCTTGCTAGAGTTTTGCTGTTTTTCTTTTTGTTCTTTTTTTGTGGGGGTTTGGGTTGGGATGTGTTGTAGTGGACTGCTATTGCTGGTTTGGATGAAGTGGATAAGTGTGTTTTGATAGGGGGAGTTTTATATCACGTGAGGATAAGGAGAAGAACAAGTGTAAGGTAGGATGAGTTAGGGTGGTAAGACAGAAGTGACGGCGGGAGTAAGTAGCGAGTTTTCGGTCGCTTTTAACCTAGAGTTGTATATTCTAGAACATATACTTAGGTTCCTTCGATAAATAGAAGAGGCTTCTTGGTTTAGCTAGGGCTGGGGAGATTCAATTAGCCTCTTACTCTGTAGCCTCACGTGTCTTGCTTCTTATTTGATTAAGCGAGTGCTTGATCTGTACTTAATCCTTAAATCGACGGATTAATCAACACTACTAGTGATTCGTTAATTGGTACGTATACAGGAAAACCTCGATACAAGGATCCTCGATATAAGGATATCCTTAATTATATCCTTAAATTCTAGGGCCCGATCTTTTTGTATAGGGATGTAAGGATAACCCCGATATAAGGATAATCCTTAGTTTTTAAGGTCCCGAAATTTTTCTTATACCAAATATACCCCTTACTTATATCCTTAGAAGCTAGAATTCTAGTAATTTAATTAGTAATCCTCTTAGATCTAAGTAAATTCTATATATTTTAGGTATAAAAAAGAACTTTACTAATAGGAATTTAGAAGCTCCTACGTATACTACTAATAGTACTAAATATTATCCTATATATCCCTAGTACTTAAATATATAACCTTGTCGTCACCTATGCCAAGACCCTTACTGTAAGGATAACCTCGGTTATATCCTTAGGAAAACTACCCCCGAGTAGGGTTGTTAAATTTAAATTTAGATAACTTATAAATAATTAAAAACCGTATAAATTAGTCTAATTCAGGAATTAGCCTCTAAATTTAGATCTTAGCATATAAAAATAAGGCATATAAAAGGACTAAAGGTAGAGTATTTTCACTAGAAAGACGAATAAAAATATATATAAATAAGTACTTATTAATTTATAGAACTACTTATATAGTAAGTCTTCCTTATTATTACTCAAGTTTAGTTAGATTTTACTTATTATTACCGTCTTTCTCTTCTATCTAAATAAGACCGCGACTAACCTTAGGTAGTATAGGAATATATAGAGATAGTACTATAGGGAGCCGCTAGACGCCGCTTATATAATCACGTGACGCAGAAAAATTAAACCTAATTTATTTTCCTCTAAACGCCTAATTTACTAATTAATCGTAATTTATAATAATTAGATCTAAATTAACAACCCTACCCCCGAGTATATCCTTATATCGAGGTTTTCCTATAGTAGAATAGATATTATTAATTAATCACTTCTAGGATACGAGTTATTCGTTACTTAAATTATTAATTAAAGTTAATTTTTAATCAAAGTATATCCCTCGTCTAAGAAAGTTAATATAGCAACCCAAAACAAGAAGTAATAAAGCATAACGCCTCGTAAGTCCTCTATACCTAAACAAGCAAGAATTGAAGCTATTCCTGAATACGACTATTTCGCCTTTGCTTTACGTCCGGTACTAACTCCCCCTTCACCTTTGTCCTTTTTTTTCTTTTAGTGTTGTTTCCTATATCTTTTTAGCCATTTTTTGTCGTTTTTGTAATAATAGTACCTGTGTCTGTCTAGCTATTTCCACCTTATTATCGGTTAAAAATAAAGGCTCTTCCTCTACCTCTCCCCCGGCCTCTAAACCCTCCACGTCTCTTCCCCCGACGTCACTTACTCTCCTCCCACGCTTCCGTCCTTTTCTCTGGTATTAGGTAAGCAAGAAGGGGCAGGGAATATAGGCCTTTATATAAATTTGTAAGCTGTTGTAGTGTGTACCTGCTATATTCCTTTCCTCGTTCCACACCTACCATTCCACTCGTTCCATACTATAACAAGCTACAACAAAAGGTTATTATAGAACGGGTTATCCTTTTTGTGACGTCCACAATAGTATTCCGCAAATTTGTTGTACGGCGGTTGTACTAGTCTAACTGGTCATACCAGCAAATCAGGGGTTACCATAGCACAGATTTGTTATCTTTCTCTTGAAGCCTTTTCTAAACGGCCTGATGGGAAATTTGGAATACAGTGAAAATTTGCAGGCAAAGGCGTTGGCAAGAGTCTCAATATAAGCAAGCTCTGCAGTCGTGTTTATTTGGCCAGATATAAATACCGTTATTCATTCTCAATTTTCTCAACTTACCACTGAGATGTGAGTTACTACTCAGCGATCGTCACGTCGAGATGGTTTGATCCTCGCACTACTCGTTATCGTCTCAAACATCTCAGCCTGCTGAACAAGATCAGAAGGCTCCTCAGCACTCGTGAAAAGTACCCTCAAATCGCCCTCTAGATTCAAAACCATCCTCTCCATATTCCCCAAAAACTGCGACCACTGGCCCTCTTCCCGCAGAAATCCACACAAATCAATTCGATCAATAATCATCAAAACCGGACGATAACCCCGGATCATCACTTCGAGAATCTCCCAAAGCTCGGGATCGGCCGCCTGTGCTAATACTCGTGTATTGAGCAAATCCGGTATCTCGAAAACAACCTTTGGGAAACATTCCATGATGCGGATTATGAGGAGACAGACGAGGGATCTTGCGGTTAATTGCTTGTTTCTGTAGACACCTGCGAAGACGCAAATGAGTGGTACGTCCCCTTTTTTGAAGGAGGCTTGGTATTCTGTTATCATTTGAGTTACCCAGGTTCCTTGGTTGCCGGCTATGACGCTGAGCCAGAGTAGAGGCTTGTCGTCAACGGTTCTGGACCAGAGAGATAAGTCGTCGATAACGCTCAACATTTGCCATTTAGATCTTTGTGATATCTCTGGGTTTTGGGTTCGGGCAGCATGCAGCTCCGAGACCCATGGTTTTGAGGACGGTAAAAGGAGGGTGGATAATGTGGAGAGTTCGCGGTAGGCTGTTAACATGCGGTCTCCTGGGCTATATTAGCTTCGGTATCGTGTGAAATTGTAGGTGGCTATACTTTTCGCCTGCTCTTGATAGTTCATCCACAGTTTCTCAACTTGGTCGATTTTGGCAAACATTTCTTGGGACATAAGTTCCACTTCTTGACGCACAATTGCGAGAGCTATGGTCGTGTCAGATATTTTGTGCTTGTTCCGAGATATATAGTGGCTATTTCATACTTCCGCTAATACCTTTGACTGATTTCAAAGTTTCATCTTGTTGGGCTGCGCTTGCCAATGCCTGGAAATGGTGTAATCGAGCTGAACACTGCTTGAGCCGTGTCATGTAGGTCTCCAAGGGATTGCTGGTCGGCTTAAATAGGCCGTCCACTGCCTTCTCTATAGAGTTCTTAGTGCAGCAGAGATAGCAAGTGAGTAATAAGACATACTCAAGTTATTCCGGCGGCAGTGCATTGTCGCTTTCGCCAAGAATTTGAGAACTGTTACATACCTACCAAATTCAACATCTAGGCCTTTTAGATAATGGTGTGCTTACATTGAGATAACTTCTTCCTTGATTTGGCGGGTATTGTAGAGTTCGGCGTATGCTTCGGCGATAGGCAGAACTTCCACAATTTCGACAAGAAATGCATCAAGCTTATCCTTCCGTTCCTTACTCCAGGTAACTGCTTTGAATAGTAGTGCAAGACATCCGTAGGGAATTGTAAATTTTGGATCTTGGGGTACCATGACAGCAATAATCTGAGTGATTTTGTCTGCAAACTCACAGAAAGTCTTCACCCGATTTAAAAGTTGTCTTCGGAAGCTGGGGTCCGAATTTTCAAGTTCCACTCTCTCTTGGTAGAACTTGACGAACCCTACTAGCTCATTTGCATTTGTTGTACATTCCAATGCATCTCTGCTGTCAAAATCATCACCAACTAGTTCTAGTAAGTCTTTGCGCGCTTCCAGACACGTCTTTTTTGCTTCTAGACATATCCTGAGAGAAGTCAGAGGAGCATGGTGTGATAGCTCATCGGTGAAAATTGTCTTTGAGCATAACTTACTGGCTATCATCCGTTTCCATATACCACTTCACAGCAGTAGTCGTTGCAAGCGGGGTCGAAATGGAAGTACTGTTTCGTCCAAGTATCATTGTTTCCATTTTGATGGTTGGTTATGATCTGAAGACTCGAAGTCTAGCTTGAAAGCCTCGGATTTTTTACTCGAGTAAGCAGCCATTTTTGGAACGAGGCTGTCTGGTCGATATCGAGGTGTACATGTGCTCCGCCACTATCTGCAGCTGATATGCAACCTAGAGGCGGGTAATGCATCATGTAAAATACCTTGAATATCTTCAGGCATCGAATGTTCCTGTCAACTCTCATAAAGCAGCGAGGGAGATTTTCAAAGAGAAAAGAGGCTACAGTATTTGTAGCCGCTTATCAATGTAGGGGATCAATATGCAAGTTATAATTAAGGCTAAAAAGGCGGAGCTAACTATATGTTTTTGATGAGTAGTCATGGCCGCAACTCTTGAGAGCATTATACTTGCGAACGCAGCTGATTGCATATAGTAGTCCTCGCATATATGTTTGGGCTGAATGTCACAGCATGACGGTCCTTGTCCTTGGGATAGTTGGGGGCGACAAAATTTGCTGTCCAGGCACCAGCACAGCCGCTTTGTTGCTGATATAAGGTACATCTCCCCCCAACAGCAGATTGCTATGCTCCCATTTAGCTTGAATCTGAGTTTCACAAATTACCCTCTTGTATGAGCATTGTTGTGTTTGCGAACTGCGTTACTCTGTGATCCATTTGGACGACCA
This sequence comes from Hymenoscyphus occultus, assembly GCA_900536445.1. Lineage (NCBI taxonomy): Eukaryota > Fungi > Ascomycota > Leotiomycetes > Helotiales > Helotiaceae > Hymenoscyphus > Hymenoscyphus occultus. The sequence goes on from UNPT01000006.1 coordinate 87,364, forward strand.
ATCAATACCATCTCACGCCTGGAGAAGTTGATATTGAAGACGACCCTAATTGAACTTTAAAGAAGGTTTCATTGTCCATTTCAATTCAAACTCATCCAAAAATGTCTCAACCACGCTCACCACCTGGCGTTCCTGCAAATCTTCGCCGTTCTGATGACGACAAAGAACTTTCACCAGGAAAAGAGAAAACATCCCTGAAACCTTTATCTCCAGAGGAATTGAAAACATTGGAGTCTACCGCTGATTACAACTTACGTAAGAAGATCGGTAAATGGTGGATTGGAGACCTGCCAACAGATACTGGTTGGATGAACCACGTTGAGTGGGAATACAGGATGAAGTCAGGTCGGGACTCAGAGAAATGGGTACTTACGATTGATTCATTCACAAGCTCAACTGGTCGGAAGGAGACCGGTATAGATATTATATCGCCCTATTTGAAAAAGGTGATTCGCGGCGTCGTCAAATTTGACCCTTCGCTAGACCGATTTTCGGATCGACTTTCGTTAGTCTCCTTCCAATACATGTACAAATTCTTGAATCTAATCTGAGCTAGCATGCGTCATCCATTCCAAACCTTTTTCCACCACTGGAATGATATAGAGAAAGCCATAGGAAACGACATAGGTGTGCAAGAAGATGAAAAGGAGGCTTTCGAAATCTTGAAATGGGTTTACGAAAAGTATTTGCCAGTAAAAGACCCACAAAGTACTCTTAAAAGTCAACATGAATCTATCCGACAGTACCTCGAATCGAGTGAGATCAACTACGAGAATTTGTGGGCAGTTTACGAACCTGGAACTCGGGTCCTTGTTCGTGACAAATTGGGGGAATGGCAGATGTTAATGGTGGTTTCTTGCGAATTGGACCTGGAGAATGAATCTAACCATTGGTCTAGACAACAGCGAGCCCGCCCCAAGTGGAAGGTTCGTATGTGGCAGATGACCTGGAATAGCGCGAAAGAATGCTTTACAAGAATCTTGTGGCCCCGGACAATACAACCATTCCTGGGCACGCGACAAATATCAAATCTCCAAGTCCTGCCACTAGAATATTACGAAGATAAGACCGGGAAACTCTCCAAAATGCAAGCTCAAAGCCAGCTCCAGCGGGCCCTCGAAAAACGTGGCAATAAGTGGGCTACTTTCATCAAACAAAACGACCCTACCTGTTTGTATTACGAGGGGCCAGCGGCGAAACTTCCTGACCCCGAGCCCTCTTCTTGGAACTCAGAACCTCCACCGGCGACAGTCGTCAACGTGAGTTGCTTTAACCAAATACCACGAAATACACTGACAATATTTTTAGCTGAAAGGTAGAGTCGTTGTGGACCAAGATAGAGACTTCAATATTGGCGATTTGCACGAATTCCCTCGCATACCGTCTCCTTATGGGCCCGTACAAGATATGGTCGCTTTTGAGAACGACGTTTTAGCGTCAGATAACAGACCGGAATATGCAGCTTTTGATGATAATCCTCGGAGCAAGCAGTTTCCTTGGGAAAGTTTCCAGGCGCAGCTGTGTCCAACAGCAATTTTAAGCTTTCACATGGAATCCAACGGATGGCATTTGGTCCCTGTTGAGCACCTTCAAAAAGTCCCCTGGCGTTCGGATATGTTAGAGAACCTTGTTATGTTGGAAGAAAAGAAAAGTCTGCTAGTAGATCTGCTTGAAAGCTATAAAACCAAAGAAAATGCGGGTATTCAAGATATCGTCAAAGGCAAAGGAGAGGTAAGCAGCAGACTGACTAGAATTTAAGGCAATCTGATTGTGTTTTTAGGGGTTGGTAGTATTGCTACACGGACCTCCTGGAGTAGGCAAAACATTGACGGCAGGTAGAACTTCCATTACTTGACCTGCTTAATACAAACAGGATAGTGCTGACTTTACGCAGAGGTTGTAGCAGAGAACCTTCATCGGCCTTTGCAATCAATAAGCCTGTCAACTTTACTTGACCAGAGAGGCGATTTTGAAACTTCCCTCATAGAAACGTTTCAGCAAGCTTCACGTCAAAAAGTCATCTTATTACTTGACGAAGCCGACGTCATCTTAGAAGAACGCGCTTATGAGGACGTGAGACGAAATAGTATTGTATCGAGTAAGTACGAGGACATATTTGTGAGCACCTGCTTATACTACATCTAGTTTTTCTTCGAAGGATCGAATATTTCGACGGGATAGTCTTCTTGACAACTAATCGTCCTGGGACAATAGACGAAGCTTTCGAGTCCAGGATCCATTTGTCTATCGAATACCCGAAGCTTAACTCCGCATTGAGGACCAAACTTTGGCTTCAATTCCTCAAAAACCTTGAGCCTCAAGTGGATTTCAATATCGCAGATATTATAGATAATCTCGATAAACTGAAGTTACACGATCTCAATGGACGTCAGATTCGTAACGTGATTAACGTATCGGCTGCCATCGCAAGGGCAAGAACTGGCGGGGTGTTAGATGTTGAAGTTGTAAAGAGGTTAGCAGGGGAAGCCAGCGGCCTTTTCGAAAGATTGTCCGGAAATTCTAACAAGTCGAAGAGCATAACTAGTAGAGGAGAGAGGGGCAGCTTTTATGGTGGAAGTGCCTATAGGTGATTCCAGTTATTAATTTCTGGCTCATTTGTTGTTTCAGAGCAATGCTTTTGGGGATATATGGTCGCAAATACGTCTTTATTTACAAATTCCATTCCTAATATATAAAGCTTCAGTCTCACTCATCCTAATCTCTCCCAAATCTCGTGTGCTCAAGTAACCAACCCTAGTGACTCCCGATAATAGTAATTATTTCGAGGAACACATGTCACAATACAGTATAAGGGACTAGTAGAAACACGCTATCCGCAACAAAAAGAGCTCACAGCTTCATTGGAAAATACACTTGTAGTACTTATAATCTATCGGTAATGGACATCGGCATGCTAAGTGTGCTTCGAACCTGATAAAGGAAGAGGGCAACGTACTTACAGCTCAGTATATTCAAATAAGCTGGCGTGTGAGTCGATAAAAGTTTGCAATTGAAGTCACATTGGGAGGCACACGCGCCGGCTTTCTGTATTTAGTGGTGAAGTTTTCCGTATTTGGTAAGATTTTCAATAAGATGCATCAACTTTATTATAAATCTTCACCAGCAATTCCGAGGACGAGAAAGGAAATAGAGTGGTTGGTGGAGAGAAAATAATTTATTGATGCTCTTTTCTGTCATTTGGGGGCGGCGCAGCTGCAGCTGCTCGTCGGAGATTCCTCCTTTTGGACAGCCCTGCGATGGATGCAGCATTATGATTGGGCGCTCTTACTCGGAAGAAAATTGCATCGATTTAGAGCCCGAAATTCCAAGTATTCGTCATGCTCCTTATCTGCAGGAAATTGCAACCTCAGATAATTTACCCGGCTCAAGTTACACTGCGCTAAGAATGGGGAAACTTCTCTTGGGCAAGACCCCCTTTTTCTCGACAGAGAACATCTATATCTACTGTACTTTACACTTTGACTTGGAATTCCTCTTGTGTTCTCGGTATCTCACCGTCCTATAGCTAGCTTTCACAATAAAGATTCTACTTATACAGTAAGTTTCAAGTCAATTCGAAAGTGGTAGAAGGGTGAATGGGCTAAGTTTGACATTAGGTCTCTACAACAACGACGCCATAATCTATGCACAATTGTTGGCTTTTGAATCAGCGACCTTGATTTTCTGCCCAAATAACAATCGTCACTGTCAATAGGTTGCTCTAATGCCAGCACACAATGCTTCAAGCATACGAGATGATTTTGGATGGGTTCAATCCCCAGATGGCCGCGGCACTCTTGACATCATCTGGACTTGCCTTCTAGTCATCTTTACAGCTGTTTATACGGCAATACATCTCAATGTCCCCGCACCCACAGATACCTTCTTCAAAATAACCATCCGCAAGTTTCGCTGGATACTTGGTGCCATTCTTGCCCCCGATGTTGTAACTGGCGTTGCCGGTTCTCAATGGCATAGCGCTCGTACCTCTGTTTTTGCAATGCGTTCACTCGGCTACGATTCCTGGACTATGGAACATGCGTTTTACGCAGATAGTGGGGGATTTCTGCTCCACGCTCCGGATATGCGTCCATTTCCTATCAACGCGGCCTCTGTCCATTTTCTAGTGAAGAGTAATTACCTCCCGCTGCCGAGTATTACGCGGGATGAGATATGGGATCGAAGCAAATCCGACAAATTCGCTAAAGGTGCTGCGTTGATCCAAACTGGCTGGCTAGTCATATCGTCGATTTCTCGCTTATCACAAGGCCTTCCCCTCTGTCAACTTGAGATATTTACCCTCGCGTTCGCTGTGTCGACTGTCATGACCTATTACTTCTGGCTTCATAAACCTCAAAATTTGACAACTTCAACTGTTCTTTCCATGGAAAGTACTCTTGCGAAAGTATTAACAGACGCTGGCACCAGCGCTGATAATCCCTGGCGAGACACTCCTATGGACTTTGTTGAAAAGCCATTGACAAACTGGAAACGCAGAGATACATTGGGAAAGTTCGACCTTAATGAGAGACCTCTGCAAAGAATACCAGATGACGCACAACTACCTCACCAAAGTTGGGAATTGGCTATGACACTCCTTGTTGCTATGCCATCTATGCTACACTCTGCTCTTCACTTGGCGGGATGGAACGTCGAGTTTCCCACAACTGAGGAATCTCTACTTTGGAAAGCATCGGCCATTACTCTTACAGCGATCGGATGCATCTCATTTACTGTAGTAGGAGTACTTAGACGACGCGGATATTGTTACGAGTACGTTTTGTGCTGGATATGGGTTAAACCCAACCCGCAGCAGGCGAGGTGGCACTACACTGCTCCAGAAATCTTTCTTACAATTTGTACCGTGTTGTTGGTGCTGGCGAGAGTTTGCCTGGTGTCAGTGGTCATTGCTAGTCTGCGATCGATGCCAAAAAGAGTGTTTGATACACCGAATTGGACGAATTATCTTCCTCATGTATAATAGAATCTTGAAATAGACATCAAAGAGAATCTTAACAGAGTCCCATGCTTCTTGTATATGCTGGCCTAGCTGTTTCTCATATAGAGTACAGAAAGTATACAGTGGAAAACTCCGATATTGGCCTTCATAGCACCCATTGAATCGCTTAGTGTTGACTTCTAAAGTGCCCGCTTCAACAGTGTGCAATGGGCAGGTAACGCTGGACCCTGGATGTGGAAGCCACTTGATTATGTGAGAGTTCGAATCGATCCGAACTTCGTCAGTCCCGTCACTCAATCGCGACCGGAAAGACGAGATTCTCGAACTAATCCTACCTAGGTAAGTAGGTAGGTATCTGGTTGCGCAGAAGGCAAATGTCGGAGGTCGCTACTTCCTTTGGTCCCTCTAGACCCCAACCAATCCAGGAGCATAAATCCTACGTAGGTACCTAGTTGAGGTAGAGGCTGTGGTCCACACGAGAGAAGGCGCGAGGTCGATCTGATAGGTACCAGTGTGAAGCTTGGGTCAAGTCTACGCTCGTCTCTTAACTTGTGGTCGCTTCGCTCCTTCCCCCTTTATCTCGACTTGGTTATTCTCCGTAATGTCTCAGAGCTAGGGCCACTAGGACAGCGTCTGGATCCACCTAGAAGGGAAAGTGCAAGTCTTGTCCCCTCAGAGTAGGTACCTAAGGTATAAATTTACCCCCCCCCCCCCCCCCCCCCCCCCCCCCCTTCGCCTTCCCTCTCATAATAGACTTTTTGACCGTCGAAAATGAATCGCGGGGGGTGAGAGTTAGAAATGGTAGGTAGGTACCTATAGCACAACCACCAAACATTGCTTCCAGATCAGCTCCTGGATTCAAGTAAAGGAGGAAGGTGAACCCACTCGACTTGATTCTCTGAACGCAATCATTTATTTACCTTTGTTCTACCTAATCACCTACGACACACAAGGTCATCTGGACAAAACTACAACCTTCAGCATATGCTACCTACGTAGGTACTCTACCCAGAAGTTTGGTTGCAAAGATCTTCAATACACGTCTTAGAACACACTGCTTCGCGATAGCCCTGGGAGAAGTATTGAGCCTACCTCGGTCTCTATATCTTTCCTCTCCCTTCCTTTTATTCTTGTTTCTCCCCCTCTTTTGAACATGAAATAGACAGAAACTGAATCGTAGAATTTATAGTGGGTGTTCAAATTTCGAGATGCTGGTCAGTACGAAAGAAATAATGGGATTAGTATTGTGAAGGGGTTCTTTCTCGGTAGGTTTACTTGCTACGAGATTAACTGCTCTATGATACCTAGACGAGAGCAAAATCTAAAGGGCTCCTTGCATTGTTTGAGGAGATGAATACAACCATGATTCTTTTGAAGGAACGAGACAAAAAGACTTCAGCTTTGGGTCGAAGGTAGGTATCTGATTTCTAGGATGAAGACTATTACCAGTAAGGATAGTGATCACAGAGCACAGAAGCACTATTCCCTCCTTCAACGGTAAAGATTCACATTTCAGAGGAACTTGTAAGTACCTACTATAGCGAGCAATTAAGTAAGGCGAGAAATCTTAGAAAATGAGCTTTTGGTATACAGTAACTAAGATGCGCACTTTACTGCTTGTACTGTCTCGACTCTTCAATAACAATTACTTTTGGAACATTCTGCCTAGGTAGTACTCTTAGCATTCTTCTTTCGACATCGGCAGGTCATAGCAGAAACGAAGGAAAATGGGCAAACAAATCATCAGCGGCTTGTAATCGTAACCCTACCATTGCATTCAAACTCATACGAACAATACAAACAGTCTCTCCAATATCAAGACCTGCATCCATCATTCCATCATGTATAAATTCATAAAAATAGGACTCAGCCACATACATCTATTCCTCACCCCATACTAGCAGAATCCACGGTACTATCATACGGTAGAAATCATAGCATGATAGCACAAAACAGTATATCACCTGGCTCGACTCCACACCATATCCAATGCCGTATCTCTCTTAGACTCTCTAAGATGAGTAGTCATGCATACCCTCCTCTCGCCACTTCGGTTCTCAGATATAATCGGAAAAGCCTCTGACGACTGTGCTCAGCCATTATCCCCAAGAAGGGAGAGGATTATCCGAGTTTGCTATGGATATTATTTTGGCTTCAAAACCTATTGCTTCGGGCTACTGTAGCTCATGTTCATACCTACATACATACCTATTGAAACTTCCCGTATCGGATGGCAAAGGACGTTGTACTCAAAGTTAAGCACAATGCACAGTGCACGTCTATACGTATAAGCGAGGAGAGCTAAGGCCTTAAAGCGTAGATTTACGATACTACACCCTCCCTCTACTAATAGAATATTTCCACTAAAACTAGAATTAGGAGAATATAACAACCAAACAAAAACGAGTATCTAGACCCCATTCCGAGGTAACTTGAGGATCCTCAACTTTCTGAAGCGAGTCAAAGTAGTAATTCGGTATAAAATTGGTATTTTAATACCGGTAGGTAGGAAGTTTAGCGAGATTCCCCCTTTCCTACCTACCTACCTAGCCTTACCTCGCTTGAACTAGAGAACAGTTGATAGGATCCTATGTACTTCACTAATTCTAACTACCTTTAACGTTCAGCCAAACTGAACGTGCTGCGGGGGTACTGCTGTAACCAGGTAGGAAGGAAATAAACAACGTCAGTACGGAGTTCACCTCTTCAAAACTAGATCTGGGACAGTGCTGCCAATGGTTGGTTATTAATAGTTGGTTAACTAAACCAATAGCTTATTGGTAGTTTGGTTATAAGATTCTAGTATAACTAATAGCTTATTAGTAGTTTAGTTATAAGATTTGTAAATTAATAGTTAACTATAGTTATTAATGATTATATGCTTAGTTATCAAGCACGTAATACATTTAAGGCTACTCTTAATACCCCACTAGCTACAGATATCGTAAGAGCATAGGGAGAACACTTGACTATAGCCTAGATACTTAAATACTCTTATGTCTAATAGATATATATGTTCTTAATGTAATTCTAGCTAGATAGGGGCGCAAGAGTAGTAGTAGTGGTTTTAGTATTCCTACGAGGTAGGTACCTAGGTGCCTAAGGTGGTGGATACAAGGCACGTAACGTGCACAGTCGTACTTCAAAGGTGGCTCGAGCGAGGGTAGTAATTAGAGAGCGATAACTTCTAAATTAACTCCTACTATAACAATCTTATATTATATTAGGTAATTACTTTAAGTATTTAAGTACACTACTACAAAACACTTTATATTACAGGAATTGAGGGTATAAATAGCTTCTTTTTCAATTTATAACTTCACAAAACCTACTTTTATTAACGCGTACTGTGGTTAACTAGTGGTTACTATTAAATAACTATTAGTAACTATAAACCACTGGTTATTTACTAATTATTAATAGTTTAGTTTAGTTATAGGCTCTGGCTTATTAGTTTGGTTTAGTTCTACTTTAAAATTAATGGTTAACCAACCATTGGCAGCACTGATCTGGGATGTATTCAGATGATTAATATAGGGAAATGATGTTATTAAATTCCCTCACATTAAGTTGACAGTAAAAACCCGAGAGAGAGAGATGTCCATTTCCCAAGAACCCCACATATCCCTTCGTATATTCTCATCCCATTACGAACGCCAGTAAGATTACACCCCGAAACCAATTACTCCCTACATTAAAAGCAAAAAAACGCCTTCATACCCAAGTCTACTTAGCCAGTAAACGCTCGCTTATGTGCATCAACCAAACCATCCAAATCCATACATATCCCTCAAGAATCTGGAGTCTAAGATGTCTCCCCCAACTTACTACCCTCCTTACTCCCCCCACTACCCCCAGAACGAAAACTACTCCGTGTCTCACTCAGACCCTTCAAACTACTCGCCCGACTCCTAACCCCCTTCCCCGTCTCCTTCCTCACATCCCTCAACACCTCCTCACCCAACGCCCCCAGCCGTCCAACCCTCACAGCAAGCGCCGTATTCTCCCTCTGCAGATCCCCTACCTGCGTCCTCAAGATCTCGCGTTCCTTCCTCAACATCCCCACCTCGCCCCTCAAATCCTCAAGCTCTTTCGCGACTCTCGTCTTCTCATCTCTCTCATCTCGCTTCTTGCGGCGCTCCTCAACTTTCCGCTCTTCCTTCGCTTTCTTCCGCTCCAACTTGTCGAGTTCTTTCTTTTCTTTTTCTTCGAGCTTGCGGAGTTCGCGTTGGTGACGCTCTTCGTGTTTGCGGATGGCTTCTTCTTCCTTGGAGGTGTCGGCAGAGGATTTGGATCTCTCGCGTGATTTGGCCTTTTCTAGTTTCTCGTCGAGTTTACGTTTCTTCTCTGCGAGTTTCGCAAGTTCTTTGGCTTTGATGGCTGTTGCTTTCGTATCTGGATCATCGGATTGGGTGGTTTGCAGGGAAGAAGTATCATGATCTCGATCTCTCTCCTCCGAGTCGGCACGTGAGAGTGCGGATGCAAAACTTCCAACAGAGGAGACACTGCTTAGTGTAGATGTCGAGTCCCTCCTCAATGAGGCTGGTGCTGTTGTTTCTTCTAGTTCACCTCTCAATGGCTCTTGCGATGGTTGGTGGATGTATGTCGGGAGGTGATCAGTGACCACTTGCGGGGCGTGAGAAGCGATGAAGCCTCCTGCCATACCAGCTGCACCGGTTATCATAGAATAGAGACCACTGCTGTATGCATTGCTATTATAGGCAACTTCAGCGTCCTTTTCCTCAAAAGGGCCATTTTGAACAGCTACAGGCCGAGGTGGGAGAGCCGGCAAGTATTCAGACTGTGGAGAGGACGATTCTTCGATACCAGCAAGATGGCCGTTCGTTTGGTAGTTATGCAAATCCCGTTCATGGTCATGCTGTCGCTGCTTGTGCTCTTTCTTTTCTGCTTTATCAGTTTCTGATTCCATCTCTTCATCGCTTTGTAAATCGTCGATGTCTTTGGAACATGCCCAGTCGAGAAATTTACTGGCATCTGACACGATTCCTCCTGGTGTTCCTCTTTCAATCATGAATCGTGGTACGCTTCCTCCAGGGTCGCTCCTTGTAATCATGATCCATTCAATTGGGTTGCTCTCGATATCCTCTTCAGGAGGAACATCCATGCGCTCTCCCTTCGCCGTAGCACCCCTCGAATGGTCAAAGGAAATAGTATGTCCACGAGCTCGTCCAGAATCGCCGTGAGCAGCATCATCCTGTGACCCCGTCTCATTCTCACCTCCCCCAAAATTCTGTGATGCGTTTCGAACAATAGCTTCCCTACTCAACAAAGAAGAGGATCGTTTCCTTGCATTAGAAAGTCCAGAGTTCGAAAAATTAGTAGTAGATGACGATTTCTTCTTGATAATTGGGATTTCCCGGATAAACTCCACTGATTCATATTGACCCCGTATAAAGCCATCTCGAGCAGGTGTATCGGGATGTATACACGGCCTTGAAATGACCATAAAATGTCTCGGACATTCACCATTCTCATCCTTTTGTAAAGCTTGATCGGAAGTGAGGAACATCGTAACGAAATCTCTCGGTGTGGTTGGTCCAGGGAATTGAGCAGATAGTAAATATACTGTTCATAGTCAGCATATCTCCATATCCAAAGCTCCGGTCAACTAACCTTCCACCTTTCCAACTCCCTCAACATTCTCAAACTCTACCCTCCTCTCTCCCCCAATGCCTCTAATATTACCCTCTCCCGGACCACCCTGTACCTTCATCGTCTCCGGAAACTCCCTCTCAAGCGCTCTCTTCCACTTCGAAAAGCCCAACCCCTCATGCACACTCCTCCTCGCAAACCACGCTCCCTTCCCATCTTTCCCACCACACTTATAAACACTCATCCCCAGCGGATTCACATTTGCCGCTACCTTGACGGATTTCCACTCCTTCTGCAGCGCCTCGACATTTGGAGGCGGCGGTGCGGAACGCGCTTGTGAGGGCAGGATTTCCGAGGCCGAAGATGCAGAGGAGGCACGCGAGCGGAGAGGTGACGAGTCGGTAGGCGCGGGGATGGGGACAGAGTCGACTATTAATTGACCTGCGGAGAAAGCTTCAGTGAGGAAGGGTTGGAGGTTTTCTTTGGGCGCGGAGGAGTATTCGAGGGGACCCAGGGTCTTGAGGGCTTCGTGGAGGGCTGCCATGATGCGGTGAAGAAAGGCGATCAAAGACTATGGTATGACATTCGCAGAGATTGCAGAGAAGGGGAAATGAATCGCGGAGGAAATATTGATTCGGAAACTGGTGGGCGAAATGTGCGGGTGATTGCTTAGAAAGCTGTTATGTAGGCTCGTTTGTTTGTTGGTTAGTAAACAGGAAGAAGTTGCTGCTGCGTGTGCATTTGCGTTTGCTTGCTTGGAACAATGGACAGTCTGGCTATAGTCTATAGTGAATAATAAGAGTCGCACAAACAGAACAATGACGGCAATCTATTACATATATGAAGTAGGCTGTGGTAGTGAATTGCATTCGAATTCTACGACTACATCATCGTTGCATCGTGAGCTCTCACAAACAGGCTCGCCCGCGTACTTTCACCCCATTGGCCGTCGACCATTCACCATCCACCATCCATCTGAGCGAATGCGATTGAAAATGCGGGGATTCTAATTTGGGATAGGGAGCATTGGCAATGACGTGTGAGCCGGGGAGCTTGGGGACTGTGGCACCACGGATGCGGGCGGCTATTGTAGCCTCGGCTATTGCTACCCTGCACCAGCAGCACCAGGCAGTGTCCAGTCGAGCCAGTAAGATAGGTACAATAGCTATTCCATTCCAAGTGGATAAATTTACGCGAATATCTACAAATACTCGAGTACTGGAGAAATTACCCACAAGAAGATAAATACACGGAGAGTTGATGTCAATGATTGATCTAAGCTCAAATGAGAAACTTGATAAAACCCCAATGGATGCTACATAAAGAGGGACCAAGTAGAATGCGATGTGATGCGATGCGATGCAATACAATGCAGGCCCTCAACTGACCTATGAACAACTCCCCGACGCCTTGCTCAATCAATATATCCAGCTTCCCTTTGTACATCTTATACACACGCCTCAACCAAAGGCCAAATGTCTCCTACCCTCGAGCATCAACTCCTGCTCAATCTTGCAGCTGCCACAATATTCGTGATGCCATTCTCGCATATCCTCTAGCTTCTCGCTTCTCTCTCTCTCTTTCGCTGAAAGAACTTGCTGGGTGCTATCCCTTTTCAAGTTCTTTCCCTTCGTCGGCCGCGCGCGATTTTCTTGCAGGATAGTCTGGACCTGTTTGCATCTCGCGTTTTCGTCAAGGAGCCAATTCTCCCACTCAGCATTCATCATTTCTCTCTCGATGCTGTTTACCACACGCATCGCTACAACTAAATCATGTCGATATGACCCAAGATGTTGTCGAGTTCGGTGCAGACGACGAGCAGTGGCCTGAGTTGATGTGTCTGAGAAGAGCACCCCTGCTGTCTGATGCGAGGCATCTAGATCAGTCAAATTTGCAATCTCTCTAAAATGATCGAAGCTGTGATGATTAGCATAAAAACCGCTTTCCAACTTAGGGTATGTACTCACCATTGTCTTCCCGGTTGCTCCAAGAGGTTAGTCGGTGGTGACATCAATGCCTCATCGAGATCCTTCAGATAAATGGCCTTGCTCATCATATTATTTGGTCCTACCCCAATTCGGGTCATGAACTTGGCAGCGTTTCGCTCAGACCACCACACAGAGGTATCTCTCGACGTGAAGAATGCATTCGTCATAATGCTCAAAATGAGTGCTATGAGAATGATGCTGTTAGCCGTCGCAGCTTTCCATACAGAGCGGATGATAGCAAAGGTCCACATCATGACCGACGAAATAGCGCTTTCTCCGAATGAGCCAATTGTCTCAAACAACATATTGGTGAGCGTTCGCTGCTTGATCTGTGGCCGCTTCGAATTTGCACAATCCGTGGCGGAGAACAAGGAGACGCCTGTCTGTTGTCCAATGTGTCCAAAAATATGGATGGCCTTTTTCGTTCTGCTCTGCGGTCCCAATTTTCGAACTTGCTCACTGACCACATCGATCAAATCAAGAGCATCGAGCGCAGAATCGTCAAGCGCTTGCCGTTCAACCAGGCCTTTCGAGAAAGTGGGGGCCTTGGACCAGTCAACCTTGGTGTATATCGCCAATTTACACTTTGATTTCGCAACGTGTGTGATGACTATCTTCGAGACCAGCATAAAGTCCTTGTGGTATGGCAGGTGCCATGGCGTTTTCAGATCCGAAACGACGTAGCAAATGTGATCGTTCATGACATCAATCACTTGGTAATCAACCACGTTTGCCTGCCGGACTCGGTGAAATATATCAAAGTAATCGATCTGGAACTCACAGTCCCGGCGCATGTGTCCCTTTTCCAATGGGACCCAAGGGCCTTGCGCAATACGTTGAGCCCGACGTTCATGGTATAGCAGTTGGAAAACTGCACTTTTATCGCCAAACATCACATGAAAGAGAGCCTTGGGGCTGATGTCGAAATTTCTCTCTACCACCTTTCTTTGCATGTCCTGGGGTTCGTACACTACTGGCTGTGACGGTAGCTGAAACTTTGTGATTTCTTTGGTAGCTCTCCCTGGATTAAGAGACCTTTCAACGTGAAGCGACGATCTCAGATCTCGATCCTTGCGGGTCCTTCCAGAAAGGGTACCATCATCAATAGGAGTATTCATGGAGACATCCTCCCAGCTTTCCATACTGGGGCTTCTAGTTGGGTCCTCGTTTTCCATTTTGATCAAAGCTGCCATTGTTTCCTCAAGGCCTAGCCGCTCTTCAGACTGAGAGATATCGACGAGATAATTGAGTCTGGATTGCAAAAGCCGAAGAGGTTCCAAAAACGTCTTTATAGTAATGCGAGTGAAACCCGCATTCGTAACATGTTCTCGAAGATGGAGGAATATGAAATCACAGTCCCGTCCCGGAGCAGCTGTAACTTCCAGTATACTATTCATGCCTACACCGGTAATCAAGACAAGACCAAGATGGTGACTGTAGAAGAAAAAGTTCTTTTGGGTGACATAAACTCTTCCGGGGAATTCTTGCTGCTCATTGGGATTCCAAGTTGCCCTAAAGACAAGTAGTAGCTTTTCTTCGCGTGGGACATTAGGAAAGAGCATTCGGAATTGAGCCTCCTGGGTTTTCAGCTCCAACGGATAATTGCTTGGGAAAGATTCCGCTTTGGGGGCAGAGGCCGCCATACGTAACTTTGTCTCGGCATCAACACTAAGTGTTTTCCGATGCGACGGTCCTGGGGAACTCACCGATGGTGCTAATGGATCCATAGGCACACTAATGGAGGAATGGATAATGTTAGATGATGCGGAGTCAGGCTTGCGATTTTCGTCGCCGGCGAATTTCGGGGATGGATCGAGTGGTCGTATGCCAGGGCTTGGGGGCACCGAAGAGTTGGAGTTTGTCGAACTTGGCACTTTGGCTTCATTCCTCTCAAGTCTATTGACATAACCCCAATTGGCGCTGCCCCAGACATTTGCCATCATACCGCTTGGCATACCTCCGGTCGCATCACTGCGGCCAATACCAACACCACGCTCCCCACCGACGATTATAGCAGATTTGCTCAAATTGGTGGGCGCAGGCGGATTAGCGAGAGTATTTGGAGCTAGTGTATTTGTGTGAACATCAAGATTCTGGGGCAGTATCAAGCTAGGCTTCGTGATGGCTGCCTGCGTGATCACCGGTGTGTAGACTGGTAGCATATTATGGCTAGCAGATATAAGGCTTGCAATACCACCTTCTGCCCTCGAAGAGCTCTCACTCTGACCAGTCGCTTTCCTCAGGTCGAGTTTTTGCATAATTCTAGCGGCATGATCACGACTGCTTTCGCCTTCTTCTCTGCTGGTCACTGAACGACGGGGTCCACCAACATCAAAGCTTTGCCTTGTTGCCAGATTTCCCATTTCGAAGCCTGGAACCGGGAGTGTGTTGACTTTGTCGATTTGTGGAAGTGAAGATATCTCATCGCTGCCATGAGAATCGTGGCCGTGTATAACCTTGATAGCAAATTCGGGGACTGACGGAGGAGTAATTGCAAATGCGGGATCTATCCCACCAGGATAAGAGTGATTGTCGTTGGCACTGGCTTGAAGCGCCTTGTTCTTGGCAATTTCAAAAGCTTCCAACCATTCCATGAGCTGGCCTTGCGTTTCTGCTTGGAGTAAGATTGCTTGATTCTTAGTCTTAACCTCGAAACAGAACCGTCTCTCTTCTTGAACCGCTGGCTTCACATTACATAATAAGACGCCTATCTTCTCACTTTCTTCAACTCCACCAGACTGCACACCTTGGACAAGCCACCCAAAGATACCGTTTTTGACATAGAACCAGCGACGGACCCAGGAAGTCCTGGCTGGTTTGCCAGATGTTATCCGAAGAAAAAGCCAACCTTGCTTTTCTGATCTTTCCCCTTCCTTTCGTTGAGCTGAAACGTTGACTGTGGATGGTCCCCTCGAACCGAGGAAGGCAACAGTTGAGAGGTTATAATCTTCCAATTCCCGTGAAGGTTTTGAGGTCTGGGAAGCTGTTTCTGCTATCTCTCGCCTGGCAATTTGCAGCTCTCGTCGAAATACGCCTTCGCCGTGCTCCATTTCTTTACTCCACCCTCGCACACGATCCATCTCGCCTGTCCATTTGGACAAATTCAAGCTAGTAACATCTCGGGAGCGTTTCATTTCTCGCCATTGATCTGCAGAGACCCGGACCAACAACTTGTCGATGGCATATCGAAGTTGCGGTGCCAGTATGCAGAAGTCTAATGACGCCTTGAGATATGCCTTCCTAGTTTCATGGACCTGAAAAGCATCCTCCCGCAGAGAGGAAGGCTCCTTCGTTTTCGACTGACCTACGTACCTTGCCAAAGTGTTATCGAACGTTTTTTGTGAAAGTTCGAGATATCTTCTAGCATCCTTGAAATTCCGGAGCCTGTTGAGAGTCAGTATCCTATTTGGAAATACCTGGCTAGCATTTTTGTCTTACTCTCCCGTCATGAAAGCCCGGATGGGTTCAACGACATTGGAGTCCATCCTCTTCATGCCAAATATGACCTGCGACCACCATTCCCTGTGTCCCTCCCCAAACCTCTTCATAGCCAGCAAAGTATAATCATGATCCAGCACAGCTTCGGAAACATTTGCAGGGGGCACGGAACGGAGGAGAAAGGCGTTGAAGGTCTCTTCGAGCGCTGCGACATCGTGGACGAGCTTCGAAATCGATCTTACATAGGCTTCGAGCCATTTCTCAATAATCTCGACCTGATCGGAAAAATGTACAGCGGTTGCTCGGAAGGTTGGGGAATCCAGAGCTGCCTCTTTCAGCCCAACTGGAATCAAGCTCAGTGGCTTTTCGGCTTGCTGCAGGCCAGACTGGGTGACGACTGGCTCAGCCATTGCAGAAGGATTTGCAGAGGTAGAGGGGGTTTTGCTAAGAAAACGGGATCATCACGATCACCTATCAAACAGGTACCGTGGGTAGCTTGAGCTAGTGTCGTGAGGCTATGATTCAAAACACAACGTCAGACTTGCATCAGTCCCGTTCCCCCTGTGCCTGAGGCTGACATCCGTCCACCTTGCCTTCCTTGCCTCGGCTCGCTCACTTTTCTCCTTTACCTAATTATCTCCTATTCTCTCTCGCTTCCGCACATCGGATCATGTCAGACCAGCAATCGCTCCCTGCCAGCAGTATGGCCGGTTTGGTTGCGCATCACCTCGGTTGAGCGAAGTACGCAGTACGGAGGTACTACGTACGCGTCTACACGTCCGTTGTTATCTACTGTACGGTTATCTAACCTTCAGTTGTCCACAAATCAGCGTACTTCGTAATTCGATCCACCTTACCTTGGTTGAGTTTGGTTTCGGGGACACCGCCCTGCACCCCCATCTCCATCCTCATCCCCAGCTTCTCAATTGGAATCGCACTCCGTTGTCAGCCTTGTCTATAGGGCCAGCGTTAAGAAACGTGGGGAACTCTTTGATACTACGAGTCCGAGTCTCCGATCCAGACAACCTGGTGCAGTGGTGTCTCGCTTGAGGACTAGAAATGCTTCAGCCCCCCCGGGTACTTGTAGGGTTGAATACACCTGGCTCGAACCTTACGCTATTATTTTCATACCTTTCTTCTCCTCTTTTTTGTTTCCTCTCGTTGTTTCAATGGCAAAAGGGGGAGGGTCTCTTCTCGTTATACCTCGTTAGCATTATCGATGTCACTGATTGGCCTCGCGAAACGATCAGTCATTTAAAATCTGCAGGCATTATTACAAGCTCACCACGGGTCGCTCGGGTTGTTTTTCAAAGCCCTAATCATCGGTTGCGTCCTCCGGTGTAAGCATGCGTCTCCAAACCATAAACAACCCAGCATTATTAGCCGTCAGAACCACATGCAGGGCTCGATTTAAGTTCTCAACTTCTCCGGTGGCTGGTTTTTTGTCACCCTGCCAAGCGGCGGCGACGATGGTTGTATTCCGTTCCTCAGGGAAGTCTGCCCAAGGAAGTCACCTGCCCGTGAATCTAACGACATCGTGTGTACGCTTCTTACCACTCAACTTATGATAGAATTTCCATCCCCACCGAAACATTCTGACCAAATCGAGGTTCCCCAGACAAACAAGTACAAGGGTTTTTGCAAGGCATCTGGCCCAAATTGGACTGGAACAACCACTCATCCCTAAAGAGTTTTCGACATCTCGTGCTATCCTGGGAGAAATGCCATTCGGTCATATTTGATAACGAAGCAGATCCAAGCGAGCAGGTCCATGGATGAAGACCATATGGATGAGATGGTGGCCCCTGCAGTCTGTGGTAATCCCCCGAGCGATAGATTAATATAGTATATAAAGTTGGCACGAGATCCAGACTGGCTCTGCGTCAGTGTGACAGAAGCTTCCCCGCCATCAATTGGATTTATGAAGAAGATAAATTTGGTCACGGTGATGTTTTGGAGTTTTGATCTGGTATCACCTCTATTTTGGTATGAAACCGCTCTATCTTGTTTTTGCAGAGTTCGAGATGGTCCTATTTCAGACGAACGCGTGGAAAAGGAGGGGCTGGTCTTGTATGCCGGAGGAGTCCAGGATAACCTCGCTTGGAACTGGCACTTTTCGACAGGCCTTTCAAGCCTTCCTCATGCGGCCTGGTTGAGAGAGCACAGTCAGGGGATTTGTTGTGGCGATCCCCCTCCTTGTCGCTTCAGCGTAACACAAGGAGATGGATGTGGTAGTGGCTCTGTGCATTTACTTCGAAGTAACTGTTATTGAGATGCAACGATATTGCGAAATCACACCGCCGCAGGAATATAAGGCCAATGGTGGCCATGTTTTGAAGCAATTGCTGCATTGTGAGCCGGAAGACTGGTTCATTGCTGGTTCATTTGGGGAGTTTTTAGCCCAATCCGTGCCATAAAGTGCCCCAGATTGATGCTCGACCACTTGACCTTGGCCAACCCACATCCATTATGGTTGGCGGCGGGAGAATGCGATCACACAAACACATATCCCTACATGACGTGACTCCTCGGTACTCGAAGACTACCCGTCACAGAAGTAGAAAGTACTTTGTATAGTACGGACAGTAAGTACTTGGATAAGGGGATTGGAGTGAGTGCATTCCGTACACTCGCCGTAGTGGAGAACACTGTAGGCGAAGGTGGGCGCCCGACATGATAGCTACCTAGGTTAGGTTGGGTGCAGATATCGCTTGCACTTCGTATTTTGTACATACACCTACAGTACTCGCTGCGAGTATGTACTTCGTACTTGGTACAAAGTGTAATGGCCCAAATTGCAGCATGGGGCTTTTCCACTTCCACTTCCCTGAGCACTGACACTGGATGCTCCGCAGATGGGTCCGCAGCAGACGTTTCTTGCGTTTCCTTATGTGGACCTGGGGACCCAGTGTTCTGAGGTCGTGCTTGCCCCGTGCTACCGTTGTGGACCAGGAGCCGTAGCCGCTGCGAATTGGAAAGCCGTTTGGCTCCACCTACTTCTTAGTTCGAAGCTTTAATCTTTAGGAAGGTTTCTGGCGCGTTCTGGCTCCTGGCTCCTGGCTCCTGGCTAAAACTCTCGTTTTTTGTTCAAGGTCGGGTACACCAAAACTCAACGGTTCGGCTCTCATAGCCTTTCTCTTTTTCATTTGCGCTACAATTCCGTCCTATCCACATCCACTTCTACCACCGCCGTCACCTCCACCAAACGACACAGCCATCCCAACAGGAAGATCATCGTTCTGAGCACCGCGAAGGCAATCAATCACTGGTGGCTGTCTCCTCGAGAAAGCAACCCTCTCACTTCGACAGCAGCATCACTAACAAACAACCTTCGCATCCCTTTGCCCGAGTTTTCTACCTCCAATATCGCTTTCGAGCCCCGCCAAAACGAAAGTCCACCGATCAGAACCGGTCACAAGACTGCGCCTGCGGGCAATGCGCTAACAAACTAAGGAGTGGAAGCTTCAGCCATTGATTATCGGCAGACGATGAATCTCGAAGCTTCAAAGAGCTACAGTGATTTTTCTTCTCCATACAGTAACCAAATTCTTCGCCGTCGTGGTCGCAAGGCCTAATTGGGAGTTGAATCACTATTTCAATGAACGCGATGTCAAGTCAAGCGCCTCCCAATTACCAAGCGCTCAATGCCCCAGATTTCCAGTCGTTGGGAGATTCCATCGCAGTAGCACCGCTGCAAACGGATTCTCTCGAGCTTGATTTCATGATGGATAATGGAAACCAATCGCAGAATACCTCGGTAGTCCATACAACCCCACCACAGCTCGAGGGCATCAGCGGTCCACCGTTCACAGATTTCTCTTATAACTACCCGAATATGGCAGAAAACGGTTTGCATATCGACACGCAATTGGACCATGCTTCTGATCCGTATAGTCTTTCAGCCACTGTCTCTGATCATCAAAATTCAATAAGCTCTATCGGCCCCGACCATCGCACCTCGATTACGGTTCCTGCTGTGCCCCGTAAAGGCTTCGCGAGCGGCGCAGTAGGACAGGGAAACAGAAGCACAAGTGGATCGGACGGAGCGAGTCCATCGAGTAATCGTGCTGGTGGAGGTTTGGATAAACAATATGGGGATGATTTTGGGCTCAACAATGGAGGGGCAGTGGATGGTAGCGATATGGGAAGCAGGTCCAAAGAGGACAAGAATGACCCAAATCCACCCTGGAGCGAATTGAAAACCAAAGCCGGAAAAGAACGAAAAAGATTGCCGTTGGCCTGCATAGCCTG
Organism: Hymenoscyphus occultus; assembly: GCA_900536445.1. NCBI lineage: Eukaryota > Fungi > Ascomycota > Leotiomycetes > Helotiales > Helotiaceae > Hymenoscyphus > Hymenoscyphus occultus. Next base: position 107,614 of record UNPT01000006.1, read on the forward strand.
CAGGAGGAAGAAAATCCGATGCTCGGGCGAGAAACCTGCATGCAAACATTGCTTGCGGTCGCGAATAGTATGCGTGTATAAAGTCACTGCCCGGAAGGCTGCGCCTAGAACTGATTATATGGCAATGCTCGACAAGAGATTAAAGAGAATGGAAGAGCGGATCATCAAGATTGTACCGAAAGAAGAACAAGACGCTTCTGCGATGTCAGTCACAAGAGCTGCTGTGAAACCCGCCATTCCTGGGACAATTCCGGCTCGAGGCTCGTCAAAAAAGCGCGCTGCGGATGATGCGTTCGGTCCAGAACTGGAAAACTGGTCGAAGACTACGACTGCACAGCTGGAAACCCGACCAACTTCGCTTATGATTCAGGAGGCGGAGGAAAGCAAGCTCCTCTCAGAAGGCGCCGAAGCGTTGCCATCTAAAGACATCCAAGAACATTTGGCAGAAGTATTTTTCGAGAACATTTATGGCCAAGCATATCATCTGCTTCACAAGCCAAGCTTTATGAGGAAACTAAAGTACATAACATATCCTATGACTAAGTCTGACAAGTACTGACGATGAGAATAGAAATGGCACGGTTCCTCCTGTCCTCACACTCGCTGTTTGTGCAATTTCCGCACGATTCTCGACACACCCAAAACTTAATGGGTCACCAAACTTTTTAAGGGGTGAAGAATGGGCATCCGAAGCTCGCGATATCGTCATGAGACGCTACGAGTGGCCAAACATAACGATATTAACCTGCTTGCTGATCCTTGGTTTACATGAATTTGGGACCTGTCAAGGCGGAAGGAGTTGGTCTCTAGGTGGAATGGCCATCCGGATGGCTTATGCACTTCAGTTGCATCGGGATCTCGATTACGATCCTCTCAAACGCAATGGTACCGCAGAGCTAAGTTTCATCGATCGAGAAATAAGACGAAGAGTAATGTGGGCCTGTTTTCTCATGGACAGATTCAACTCGTCTGGCACTGACAGACCAAGTTTCATCAAAGAAGACACAATCAAAGTTCAGCTGCCAATCAAGGAGAAACTCTTTCAACTGGATATGCCAGGACCAACGGAAGATCTACATGGAAACGTGCCACATCCTGTCTCACCAGGCTCAGGCCAGCTATCAGATGCGAGAGAAAATATGGGTGTAGCAGCTTACATGACCCGCTCGATTGCATTATGGGGTCGAATCATCAATTATCTAAACTTGGGTGGCAATGAACAAGATCCACATCCCATGTGGCACCCTGAATCCATTTACACCGATTTAATCAGGCAAACGGAAGAGTTCGCTCCCGCACTTCCCGAATGTCTGATGTACACAGCAGAGAACTTGCATACGCACGAAACCGAGGGATTGGCTAGTCAATACTTGTTCCTCCACATATCTTTACAGCAATGTATACTCTTTATGAACCGATTCGCCGTTCCCGGTCATTCTGGAGCTCGACCACCTAATGACGTTCCCAAGGAGTTCGTTACGAAAGCTGGATCAAAAGCCTTCGAGGCTGCGAATAGAATCTCGGAAATTTTACGAGACGCTGAATCATATTTTGTCACGGCTCCTTTCGCAGGATACTGTGCGTTCTTGTCAAGTACGGTTCACATCTTCGGGGTTTTCTCCAAGAATTCAACCATGGAGGCAACGTCCAAGAAGAACCTAGCCACGAACGTAAAGTATCTCTCAAAGATGAAGAAATACTGGGGTATGTTTCATTTCGTGTCCGAAAATTTAAAGGAACAGTTCAAGATGTGTGCGGACGCAGCACATGGCACTGCAAACAGTAATACAGCGCAATCGTCCAATATTTTTCAGTATGGAGATTGGTTCGATCGATATCCTCACGGAGTCTCTCAATCTGATTTTGAAGATCCACTCGTCGGCATCAAGAAAGAAAAGGGTGACGACGCTGTGCTGGAGCAAAAGTCGGACTACCATACAGTTGAAGAGTTCTTCCACACCCTCTCTCCCCTTCAGCCTCAAGATCGCGAACAAGCGAAGGTCCCGAAACGGAAAGTCAAAAAGGTACAGACGAGCCGTCCAGAAAGGCCACCAGAACGACATCCTGACCGACTTAATACGAACACCCCAAATATGAATGCCGCTACTTCAATGCACATGCATAACCCACAGATGGCCCCGGGTTATAATCAAATAAGCCCAACAACTCCAAATATGTACAATCAATCATCCCATTTCGGATATGATGTAATGTTACCCCCTCACCAACAAGGAATCCTACCACAATTAGATCGCCAACTCGTTTTCGGTGCTTACGCGGGCATGGACCCTACCTCACTCGGTTCTCAGCATCTGATGGGAGGTTCAAATTGGGACATGCAGATGACGGGCATGACGGGATTCGTTACTGAGCCAAGTAGCGCGTGGTTTATGCCTTTCAATATGGAGCCGCCTGAGATAGGACAAGAGGTCGATCTTTTCAATGCTGGTCCTCAATATGGGATGGGCGGGATGCATATCAACGGCCATGGGAATGGAAATGGAAATATGAGCGGTCATGGTAGGCATTGAGCGTTTTTTAGGTTTATTGTATCTTAATTGGGATCAAGCGAGCTATGGCGCATTTGGAGTATTCTGGAGAACTAGTCGGCCATGAGCGGGCTGGATTGGATGGGGGGTTCCATGTATATATATATATACTATGCGATTTGGATGGGGATAGGCTGTACTTATGTGGGGATTAAAGTATATTAATAGTGTGATCATCGAGGATATGTATACTCGAGTATCTATTTTCCTTTGTAGTTAGAGTTCTAGTTTATCTTTTTTTTATTTGGTGGGATACCGGGGTGGGAATTTAAGCACGATGTGCATGTTTGATACCCAATGAAGTCTGGAATGAGGTCACAAGCGTTGAAGCGAGGATTTTCAGGAGGTGAGGTAACGTAAGCGAGGTGGTTATAGGGGGATGGAAATGGTAGGTGAATTGTAAATTGTAAATTGAATTAAGCGAGGAGGGGGGTGAAGTTCTAGTAAATTTATTTTTCACCCTCTAGCTTCCCCCAGGCACCCTGTCAATGATAGGGCAACTTTCAGAGGCCCTTCTCTTTTGATAAGTCGTAGTGAGATAGTAGTTTGAAAGCTCGCCGGGATTAAGATTTTCCCCTAGGTACAGTACTTTTGCTTCTCGTTTCTTTTGTTGATCTTGTTGGTATGGTATGACGATTGGTTCGTAAGGATTTGAGATTGGAATCGTCCTCGTTTGTGATATGGGTTCTTGGTTGTGTCTTTAGTAATAGTTTTCTATGCTACGTCAATAGTCGTTTTTTGGGGCTTGCAACTGTTTAACCGAGATAGTTTTTGGGCGAACTTGCGGTGTAATTTATCTACAGCTGCATTGCAAGTTCTGGTATTCATTACTGGCTGCGGTGGTATAAATGTAAACCAATTCAATATTCACTAAGTTCTATATGTACAACTACCACTTTAGAACAGTGAATCTCAGCTAACCGTAAAGTGTCTGAATCCTTGATAAATAGCGACAGAAAACATTCACTCTGCGAACATTAATAGCACTATTACCTACGCCATGCCACCTACAGAGATGCCCCAAAGGGTAAAGGTGGGGTTAGTGTATTAAAAGTACGAGCTGCTTGTACAAGATCCTCTTGAGCGAAATAGCAAGTGGATAAATCTGGCTTACAGACACCTTAGTGTATTGGTATAAGAAATCAAATCTATACACCTAGAATTTACAGTTAGTTAGTTGCTAAAGTGCAACACTTATCTGGCATAAATACTACTCTTTACTCTACTAACATAAGTGCTAACTCTTTTTGACATGAATACGGAGGACGCGGTCAAAACTGCGGGCCCTATAGTGTCTAAGCCCAGAAGCGAGGCCCTGATTGGCCAGATAGCACCTGTAGCCAAGTTTGATAGACGCTAGGAGGGTACAGGAGGCTCTATAGGCTTAACACAGGGTATTAACTGGGGCAGAATATAGGGGCTAGCCTTGGTGGTAACAAAAGAGAGCGATTCAGATCCACCTCTCGCTTCGATTATCCACTTAAATTCAGGGGGTAACAACAAGAATATAGGGACTCCACTACTGAAATATAGTGGACTAGATCGCTTCAGGGCACTCACGGCCGTCCTTCAGGGTCTCCCTTCAGGGCTTAGACCCTATAGTGCCCGCAGTTTTGACCACGTCCTCCGTACTACACTCATTTTGTAACATTATTGTTCGTGTTGGTTTGACTTATTCAGTCAAGTGGGTGATGCAAAAGACCTATATAACTAAGGGCAATAACTAAGTCTCAGGTTGCATTGCCCGAGCAAGTGTAGCTAGCAAAGTGCCTACGTACTTATCGATGCCATAGTACGCTAGTGGAGCACGCTACAAAGGAGCAGCTACGCTCAGAGCTAGCTAATAATCATTCGCTATTATACACCGACAGTTCGAAATCTACTCGCTAAGTACTTGAGCAGAGTAAGTACTACATGAGTAGTGCGGAGCAAGTCAGCCCGAGCCATAGTACGGCGCCTAAGTATTATTTCGACCCGTCCGGCTATTTAGATAGTACTACCTAGCGTAACCTACATACCTAAGTATAGCTAAGCTAACTACTTATGAGTTGAGTGTTTTGTTCGACCGCTCTTTCAAGCATTTTCTCATGCTGGACCAGGACACTGGATCTCGTCAGACATTACCTCGACAATGAACAAATACGATATTAACGGACTGATTGTACCTTAAAAGTCTGAAATAAAGACACATGACTTTGGAAAAGTGTCATGCGGAGCCTGCTACTCAGTTCCTACTGACGACAACAGGGACAGGATCAGTTAGGTTTGTTCCACTCAGTTAGCTTTTGCTTGTAACACTATACTGAAATAACCTAGGTTTAGTCTCAATATTGCCCATCGTGTTTATCTTATGAAGCTACAATAAATCCCATGGTCGAAAGTCTGGCTGTAGCCCGTGTCCTACAATTAGGCCAAAAGAAAGAGGATGTCAGAGTAGTGCGATATGTTGTGAACGGGGCAGTTTAAATGATACGTACCGATCAATGTAACTCATAGAGGGCTTTCTCTCTGACTTGAGCTTGCAGTATGCGGTCACAGCAAACACCCAATCAAACTGAATTTAACGAAGTTCGGTTAGAGGCAAGAGTCAATTTGATCCAGCAAACTCTGCGAAAAGTTTCGTGAAAGGTAAAAAGAGAATCGGACATGTTTTCGTTTCAGAAAGGAAAATTTCTGGTTAAAAAGAAGCTTGAGTTCGAAGTTAAGACGTGGATTCGACGTACCACGGTACCGGCGGAACGATATCGGACTTGAGTAACATTGGCGATGTTTTCCAAAGTCTTTCCGAGGTAGTGATGACAATGTTGAAAATCCCACAAACCAATTCTTTGGACAGAGTCCATTAGATTTATACCTAGGCTTTGAAGTATTAATGCTTCCCCCTTGATTATCTCCAATATCGAAATCTATCTCCAATGAAAAGTGAGATATCCAGGGGTTCACCGAGTCACCCGTATTTGTGGATAAGGTTTGAATTCTTATTCAGGAAGGTTGATAGCCCATCTTCATCGCGCATATCAAATCTACCCATTGTGCCGAAATTTATTGCAACATTTTGAAAAAAAACTCGCTTACGAACCAGATACCATTTCCACAAGTCTTAGGGGACCAATTTGACAGCTTCTTCCACAAGAATAAATAAAAATTTGTGCGAGGTTCCTGCAGCAAGGGGGAGCTTTCCCCGCAGAGCTTTGACCTTTTCATCCATGCACGGACTAGGTAAAGCACATTAGCACATGCATATCATTTCCACCTTTCACTGAATCCTGTTCATGATCCATCCACCTACAGTAGGGATTTGAGGGATTTTTATTCTCAGCAATCGCCTTCTCAGCAACGGCAGCGGCTCGTAATGTGAGGCATTTTGGCCTCCTCCAATCTGATTGAGCAATTAGATATAGTGCTCGGTGTTGGTTCTTTGTTGGTAGTTCTTATCTAGGGCTGGGTCGTCGCGAGAATACCATGTGGCGTAAACCCTCATGGCTCTCGGGCATGCGACCGAGACTTGGTACTGTAGAGCATGACGATTTGAAGCTCGGCGCCCCCAAAAATTGGGTTTCTGTGAATGAGGAGGTTCCCCATTCACTTTGTTGAGGCAGTGCAAGCAGCTCTTCGGGATGGGAGACGATAAGTACGAAGTAGGTGTCAGCTCCTTTGTTTCCATTATTGTCCCTCGGCCACCACGCCCTCTCATTCCATAACTCGTGTGCATCAAGCTTTATTGGCATATTGCTTGTTTCTCATCACAATCATTCTCCAAAAATTGTGATGGCAACCTCAATTGATTCTCTCAATATCCGAGATGAAGACGAAATCCGTTCGGTAAACTCCCACACCCGCGCGGATTCTCCTGTTCGTAGGGACGCTTCAATTTTGGAGAAAGACGATACTCGGGATATCGAAGAGCAGGCAATTCAGATAGCGAATGCGGACTTGAACAGCAGAAACAAGCAGGTATGAAATTCCTATGCTAGGTTCATTGGGCTTGTCTCTAATGCTGGAAAGACTTATACAGGATGGATGCTATTATGGCTTTCCTATCAATCAACCGGTGTGATATACGGTGACATTGGCACATCCCCGCTATACGTTTACTCCTCAACCTTCACTAGTCAACCTTCATACGATGATTTAGTTGGTGCACTTTCGATCATCATATGGACTCTCACAATAATGGTTTCAATCAAATACTCGTTTATTGTTTTGGCTGCGGATGATGATGGTAAGCTTTGCCAGCTGCATATGGTGATTTCCGATAATGTTAATAAATCTTCATAGGTGAGGGAGGAACGTTTGCACTTTACAGCTTACTCGCGAGATATGCCAATATTGTTCGGAAAGATCCGAATATAGCTGGAACTATAAGGATGGAGCGACATTCCTCGGGGGACTTGAAGCCGGTAAATAAAGGTGTCAGAAGCTTCATTGAGAATTCTCCATTGTCACGAACGATGTTGAAGTTCCTTGGTGTACTAGGAGTTTCTATGGTTATGTCGTACGTTCTACAGTAAACGGTATAAGCTTGTGTAATTCTAACATTCTCTAGGGATGGAGTTCTTACACCCGCACGTAAGCAAGCTCATCCTATCAGAGCCCAATTCGAAATATCAGTTCACAGCAAAGCATATTAAATGCTCTCCAAATCCGATTAAATCTAACTTGCTGATAACAGAATCGGTTTTGGGGGCAATCCAAGGTCTCAGAGTAGCGCGGCCAGATATCTCGACGTGTACGTTTTATGTTCTACTATCATTTGAAAAGCGGACATACTGACAAGCTTTATTTAAGCTACAATTGTTGGTGTAACCTGCACAATTCTTGTCCTCCTATTTGCGATCCAGCCATTCGGAACAACCAGAATTGCTTCTTCATTCGCGCCAATTATCATAGTGTGGCTTCTTTTCAACATGTGTTGCGGAATTTACAACCTCTCAAAGTTTGACCATACCGTTTTGAAAGCATTCAGTCCTCATTTCGCCATCAATTATCTTGTACGAAATAAAGAAGAGGGTTGGAGATCGCTCGGTGGCTTGTTGCTAGCTTTCACCGGAGTCGAAGCGCTATTCGCAGATCTCGGTGCTTTTAGCCAGAGAGCTGTGCAAATATCCTGGCTTAGTTTTGCTTTCCCTTGTCTGCTTTTAGCATATAGCGGACAAGCTGCTTTCATATCTCAGGTTAGCCTACCACTCTTCAACTTTAGGAAAACTACTGATCAGTTTCCTTAGGATCCAACTGGAGAAGCATACACCAACCCATTCTTCAACTCTGTGCCACCAGGATCGTTTTATTTCAGTCTAGTCATTGCAGTATTGGCAGCTGTGGTTGCTAGTCAAGCTATGATTACGGCTTGCTTTCAACTTCTCGCACAGGTCATGAGAATGTCCTACTTTCCCCACATCAAGACCGTTCATACCTCCAGATTATTTCATGGTCAAATTGTGAGTACGACCTGAGTAAAGTTCCATTTTTCTGCTAATGGAAGCTAGTACATGCCATTTGCCAACTGGCTGCTGATGATCGGAACGGTCATTGTAACTGCAGTATACAATAATACCACCCGACTGGGTAATGCGTACGGCGTCTGCGTCATATTCGTAACATTTGTCACTACAGTCATGGTTTCACTCGTTGCGCTCATCATCTGGCGCTTTAATTATCTCGTCGTATTTATATTCTTCCTCATTTTCGGTTGCTTGGACGGGGTCTACCTTTCTTCGGCACTTACAAAAGTCCCAACTGGTGCATGGTTTACGCTTATGCTTTCCGCAATTCTCTCAACCGTTTTTGTATTGTGGCGATTTGGAAAAGAAAACCAATGGACTGCTGAAAAAGAAGATCGATTCGGAATGTCCCATCTTCTCACAACCTCCGAAGACGGGGAGACGAAATTGACTGAGGCTTTTGGTGGCATGACAGTTTCAAAAGTCAATGGACTCGGAATATTCTTCGATAAAATCGGCGACAAAGTTCCAGTCGTCTTCACTCAATTTGTGCGAAAGTTCTGCGCTCGTCCCGAGATCATGGTCTTCTTCCACATGCGTCCTCTCTCTGAGCCTAGTATTCCTGAAGCAGAAAGATACATCGTCCAACGAACCAGTATTCCATTCTGCTATCGCTTGACCATCAGACATGGCTATACCGATGACATTGTCACTCCAGACCTCGCACGTCTCGTCATAGAACAGCTGGTTCTTCATATCACGAGCGACACTATTGCATCAGCTGCCAACTCTTACAACTCGAGTGTAAAAGCTGTGATTGTCAACCACAGTCCGGCAATACAACAGGAGTTGTATACCTTGACCAAGGCTGCGCAGACTCAAATTGTGTATGTAATGGGTAAGGAGCAGATGAAGATTAAGCAAGGAACCAACATTTTCCGACGGGCTGCTCTGTGGGCTTTCTTGTGGATTCGTGAGAATAGTAGAACGAAGATGGCGGACATGAATATTCCGTTGGACCAGATGGTTGAGGTTGGGTTTGTCAAGGAGATTTGAGAAGAATTTGAGGCGGCTCGGATGGGGAAAGAATGGATTAGGAAGTTAGGAATCTGGTGGAAGAGATACCCCTGTGTATAGTTGGGCAGACAGTTACTACACTATGCTCTTGGACGTGTCTTATATAAAAGTATGATAGTTATTTTTGGAAGGGGAAAAAATATTTACGGTTTTGTTCGACGTTTCCTGGCAACGGACAACAAGGATTATTATCTCTTCTGTCTATATTGCTTGTAGGTCAGTAACCTAAACCATTAAGGGGAGTTTCTTTACTTTGTCTAGGATTTCGAATTAATCGTTTCAAATACTCGAACTAGTTAGAAAAGTCAAACACTTTGAATTAATTTATGCTAATAAGATGGCTTTTTACTGCCGCTTTTATAGACCAAGTGTCTGTCGGCTATCTAGAGCACTCCGTATCTTCAAAAGAATGTGTACTCAAATCATAAGTTGAAATTCAGTCTGGCGCACCTCATGATCCATGAAGTCATATAATGAAGTCATATCTCGCTTAGCTATTAAAGCCCTCAGAAATCGCCAAAAGGTTAAAGGTAATATGAAATTAGCGCAAAAAGCAAATAATGATAACAATTGAATTACTAAAGTCAAAATGGATTAGATAGTATTAGCTTACAGATGGCATATTTGAGTAACAGTCCAAGCCTATGTGAACTATTCTACTCTCTTTCAGGGCACATGAAAAAAAGAAACCATATTTAAGAACTAAAAATACAAATGTGAATGGAAATGCCTAATGGTCTGTTCTACGTATAGCATTCTATGGAAATAGGTATGTTCAAACAGTTCACAAACTATACTGTTCCAATACTACATCAAATCGTGTAGGTTGTTGTTGTTATTATCGTTGTGTAGTTCTCAAAAACAACCTCATAGTCTCAGAGAAACCAAAAAAAAAGAAATAAGCCAAAATAAAAGGCAAATTTAAAAAGAAACTGAATACAACAAAGCAAAAGGAAATTTCCCTGCCTCCTGCCTGAATCGAACAAGCGATCTTTGCATATCTCGTTAGTACAAGTGCAACGCAGTACCACTGTGCCAAGGAGGCGTGTTGTTTTGATGTGATTTGTCGGTCGATTTCTTATTTCAAAGTACGAACATTTTTCCAAACTTTGTGTGGGAGTGGGGTATCTAGTATGATGATATTTTCGGCATATTGTGTAAGGTCGGTCCGAGGAATGCCGAAAAGGGACCGAGCGCTGTGTCATCGCGTCTCCTTTTCAGCTGACGCGTTGTACAATGAAACTCTGTACATAATTACATTCTTCATAACGGATACTGGAAGACTTCTTATAGGCACTTAGCCTATTGGCATCATGTAATATCCCATTATATTTATAGAGACTTATTGAGTACCGATACAGAGATTTCACAAGATGTCGTCCGGGAGTCCGGAAAAAACACCACAGACGGTCGCCGACGATGTGGCCACGGGTAATTTACCTCGACAAGAAGAATCGTCTTTGCAAGCCAAAGACAAACCAGTGAAAGAGAAATTGATACCCCCAACTGAGATAAAACCAAGTCTACGGGAACAATTAGTAAGAATCACTAAGAAACCAAATAGCTTCGGAGTGCACGCAACTCTTCCACTAAGTCCTAACCCTGGCTTGAGTATAGAAGGATTTGGGATGATTGGATTCCCATTGTCTGAGCATGATATTGAGCGGATAAAGAGTGCCGCTGTTCGGAACCCTCACAGTGAAAATACGCCGGGCGTTTGGGAGGTACCTGCTAGGTTATGGAAGACTGAGAACCCAAGATGGGCTAAATTGATTCTGACAGCAATGGACCGAGTTCTCCCCGGACTACGCATTGTCAAAGCGGATTGTGAAGGGATTAAGGGAACAAAAGCTAGCTTGATATTGTGTTCGCCTGGAGGTGTGATACCATCAGCCCATTAATAATACCCCACCCATTCTTGAGCTATTCGGTGTACCGTAACTATACTGATGTGTGTATTTCTAGTATCGAACCGGGTCTCGAATCGTTTGGCACCTTGGACATTACTTTACCCTCAAGCAATAGTGCTTGCGATTCAATCCTCAGTTTTGATGGGAGACAAGAGGTTTTCAATACCGGAACTGTCCCTCCCTACGACTGCTTCGCCTCGGCTTTTGTGAGTGATTGTGCTCAGACTGTGTAAAATAATCTAATCCAATAACCGTTACAGTTCACGGGTGTCGCTCCGACAAGCTCTGTCTTCGACAGTGGACACAGGCTTGTCTTGTGATATTTGCTATCAAACAATGTCCCAGGAAAAGTATTTTCTGCCACAACGTTGGCCCAGGAAATGACTCAACTCCAGTCTATACTTGATAGTTGGTCGAAACAGTCAGAGCAGATCAGGCACAAGATCCTGATATGTCCAGAGTCAAGACTTTCCGAATCGGCAATATATCGACTCAGAAAAGCTTGTCAATCCACAGGAGTTTATATGTGTAAAGCCACTCTCAAGCAAAAAGTAGTGAGTATCGACTGCTCAGATGATTTTCACTATGATCCGTACAGACATCGTGCTTTATCCGATAGCGACCTAGGCGAACGCGAAGAAGAAAAGAATAAATTGTGCAAGTATACAACCTTCGAGGGCGGTGAACTTCCGAAACCTCCCCAATATCGTCTTGACGAACGGGACATTGTGGACCTGGGCGAACTCTTCACAAAGAATGATCTCGCTAGAGATGAAGACGAGGATTCCAGCGACGATGATTTGAACGATGATTACGCGAATGATGCTAATGTTGTTGAAGTTGTTGCAAAATATAGGAAAAGTGTCAGTGTCAGACCTGTTCTTTGCGCCTGGCCGCCGCTAATGAGTCTTAGGTTCTGATTATAATGCCAAGAAAGACGAGAATGTCCTTTTTCTACGCTGTCTATCACTGGGGAAGCCTTCATACTATATCTACCTCAGCTATAACAGGTTTCTTTAAAACGTTTTGCGCGGCTGCTCAGGCTGGAATGAGCACAAGCGACGAATTTGGACCAGAAGATGTCTACCACTTGTCTAAAATGCTTTCATCTGAAACTGCATTGAGAGACATTCATCAAGAATGTGAACCCGCGTATTCCTGGATGATGAGGGCTATCGCTTTACTTGGGAACACAAAGATTTATTTCTCGAGGCACTTCCAATTTCTTTTCAGAGGCCAAGTATTTCCCAGCCAGTATACTCGGCGATGGTATTATACAGCAAGGATTGGCTTTATTCAAAGTAGGTCTGGCCCGATGTCCGCGTCGCTTTTCTGACCTTCAGCTTAGAATCTCAGCTGTCAAAGTTGACGAAATTTGAACATCGCTATAATGCAATAAGCTCCATCGAATATTTGGTCGAAGATGACGCCTGGATCCAAGCTCAATTCAAAACCGCTATAAGCACTTTAGATATTGCATCCTCAGATGGCGGGTTGAAGCTAGCAGAAATAGCAAATAAATGGACTGATGAAGAGTTCTTACGCGAATGGTGAGCAAGAAACTGTTGGATACGCTTGGTTTTCTAACTTTTCTAGTCTGGTTCCTGCATGGCGACGCAACATGAAATCTTTCTGTATGACAGTAGCTTTTCTGGACGAATTGAGGTCCAATCCCATCGCAACCAACAGTCTTCGACAGGAGATACTTTCTGAATTTCTTCAGGCTGTAATATCATACCCAAAGCTTTTAGACTACACTCCAGATCGTTGTCAAATCATAGCTTCTATTTTCAAGCATTGCCACGAAATTGACCTCACGCAAGAGCGGCGATTGTTCGCCAGAAAGGTTTCTGTAGAAGCTTCGACTTTATCGCAAAGCATGACCATCGAACTACTACGTGCGCTCTCTGCTTGTTTTGAAGATGACCCCATTCTGAGATGTCGTCCAATTCAGGATTTGTTCACGAACGTTCTTAGCTCATACATATCCCGATATAATCCCAAGAAACCCGACCTCCAAAGTCTGACTCTTCAGAAATGTGGGTGTGGATGTCACCATTGCAAGCTTCTAGATCAGTTTTTGGTAAGCCCCACGCGGAGCAATATTGAGTTACTACAGGGGCCTCACCTGCGAAAACAACTGAGACGACATCTGAATTCGGAAAGGATATATGTAAGCAAAAAGGGACGCGCGAATACTGAATTACTCCAGATCACAAAGCCGCCACAACATACCATGAGAATGCGGGGATGGGAAAAAAGTGTCAGGGAGTTCAAGGAGACAATTGCTAGTTTAGGAACTGACACTCTCAAAACCTTGTTGGGAGAAAATTATGATACGATCATGTCCTTGAATCCGGCGTCTCAACAAGCAGAACCTTCTTCAACTACAGTCACCTCGGCAAAGTTTATTGACCTTACTGCTGACTCACCACCTTCGAGCCCCCTTCGTCAAATTTCCACAAACATCCTGGGACGTAGTTCTTTAGATTCTGATACTGCCAAACCGGACTCGGGAGCGGCAAAAAGAGTCTACCTTGCGGCATTGGGAATTGAATCCGCCGATCCTGGATTTTCTGTCACACTACATGACTCCCAACAGGCAAAGCGGATGCGCGTTGAGAATTATTCAAACGTGAATGGTGTTAACCCTCTTCCGCCCATGTTCACCGGCAATCAATTACAAGATGCCGTCCCTTCGTCGGCAAACCAGCTTCCGTCTGTTCCTGTAAGTCAATCTTCACATAGTATATCGTGATTGTTCTGTGGCTAACATATGAAGCCGCCTCAACCACCCAAATGGCTCAGAAATGGACTCGACGCACTTAGAAGAGATTACCCTCTTGACAGGTTTGAGGCTATCATGAAACATTCTGCAGTAGATAGAGATACGAGAATGCCTTTACCTACAGTTCCCCCGGGGAGTAAAGTGCCAGGTAATTGAGTCACTCGAGCATAGGCGTTAAAAAAGTGCTAATTTCCTTGGATAACATGGAGTTCAGGTATCTTCCTCGAATTCGTTGCCAAGACTGTCCAGGGAAGCTCTACACACCGGGCCCCGAGGAAACCGTGGAAAATTTCGAGATACATCTTAAGAATCGGCAGCATAGAGAAAGAGTTGACGCGAGGATATTTCGTGCGAAAAGGTGATGAACTATGGCTGGTTCGTGGCTATGTCTTCACTTTCTTTTGCTAGATTGTTGGCGTACAGGCTTTAACGTCCGACCTTTTTTCGATTCTTCAACTGCCTTTATAATGATACCACAATGAAGCTTTCGCGGACTAGAATCTTGTAAACTTTCATTATGTTATATATGTAATCTTACCGATTACAATCCTAATTAAAAAGGTAGGTTAACTACTTGGAAAAATGTGGCTATTTAGACAAAAGTTGAAATCATAATTCAACAGAACAGATTCTACATCTCATCTTCGTTTACTATAACCAAAGCCTCCTTCCACTCTTTGAGGCCAAGACTAAAGAAAATCTAGACGTTAATTACGTACAGCGATATGACTAACTCGCGTTAAAAACGCGGGCAGCCGAGAACACCAAAAAGTACGAAATTAGGAACTTAAGAAAACAATACACTTATATTATATTACAACAACGCCTCTAGGGCTATAGCCCTATTAAAGGACTATACTTTAGTATATTCTTAGTAGTTGCATCTACCTTTTATATAATATAAGAGCGTTTCTCTATTATAATCTAAGAAGGGGTAAAAAGTCGATTCCTGCGACCGTGAGGCAGGATGGCAGGGTTAAGCCTTAGCGTGTAACTAACACAAAAACCAACTTTCTACCCTTACTCAATTTATTATATAACTAGGTCCTTAGATAATATAAAAAGTTAATGTAAATACTAAGAATATATTAATATATACTACTATAGTTGGACTAAAGCCCTAGTGAAGTAGTTATTATATTATATAGTAGAGGTTATCTTACGATTCTGCGTTTACACTTTTTTTTAGTGTTCCTAAGAATCACGTTTTTGACTAGAGTTAGTCATATCGCTGTAAGACGGGAATACACGGGTACGGCATCCTGAATGTACTAAAAGGTCGAATCAACGTTCGGCAAATGGAACCATATTCTATAGAATTCCAGGTGGAATGTTCTATATAGAATACTTCTAGAGCACCTATAAAATAGAATAGAATCCTTCTATTAACTAGGCTCTAGAATTCTAGGAGTTCTATGGAATTCTAGAGGCTTTTTCTGACTAATTAAAACATAAGGTTTAGGGTAGGTTATAGTAGTTTTAAGTAAAAATAATATAATTATTAAACTAGCTTAAAAAATAGTCCGCTCTTACGTAATACTTACCTAAGTATATAGAAGATATCTAAGTGAATAGGAATACTAGTACTATACCTAAATAGTTACGTTTACTTTGTAATTAAAGAGGACGAGGATTATAGACTCTCTATATTACGCCTTATAATCTAGAGTATTTTAAAATGCGAGCTTCCGACTAGCCTACCGGAGCGGAGGGACATTTTTCCGGGTTATATAATAAATTCTAGCTAGAAATTCTAGAAATTCTATAGAATATATACCTCTAGAATAGAATAATTCTAGCCAAATCCTAAAAGGAATAGAATTATTCTAGAGGGGGGGTCTGGAATGGAAAGGAATTCCAGATACCGAACGTTAGGTCGAATGGACTTAATACTAATTCGCAAATCGTAAATCTTATATTTTAATCCTATTTAGCACGAAATCGTAATTCGCAAATCGTAAACTAGCTCAGGGTTAGGGTAATATAATAGCTCTAGAATGCCTATACCCCTAAACCCCTACGTACTTAAGATGTGATTATATAAACTCGCTACCTACTATCGCTATATCCTTACTATCGCTTACTATCGCGCCCTTATATCCTTACTATCGCTACGCTCTTACTATCGTATTCTTGCCGTCGTTGTCGTATAAAAAAGAGAAGAGAAAAGTAGGAGGGAGACAGCGAGAAAGAGGAAGGGTAGGTAGCAAATAATTGTTAGCCTAACACGTACTACCCTAGCCGTTTTAGGAAGGTAGTATTCGGGCTAACGATAAGCGACGCGTATAATTAAATATTTCCCCGCTTCTAGCCCTCTCTCTTTCTCTCTCTCTCCTAAACAACATACTAGGGCACAACCCTATTCGACAGTAAGGGTACGACAGCAAGAGTGCGACAGCGAGGGTACGACAGTTAGGGTACGACAGTTAGTGAGGATACGACAGTAAGGATACAATAGTAAGGGTAGGCGATAGCGAGGGTAGGCAATAGTAAGGATACAAGGGTAGATAAGGTCTGATCGCACGTAAAGTTAAGTATTAGTAGGGGTGTAGGGGTATAGACCCTCTGGACCTCTAGTATAGTAGTAGTAAATATAACTTTTGCAATTTACGATTTACGAATTAGTATTTACTCTATCCGACCTTTTAGTATATTCAGGATACCGTAACGGGTCAAATACTATCAATGGAAACAAACTTGCTACCAAACATAAAAGCAAGCCTCTTCATATCACTCAATTATAATTAAGACAGCCCCCCGTCCTTATCCTCAAACCCCATAACTAACCCAACCTCGCTCTCCAAACCCCCACATTTCTGAACGCATTTCCTTTATCAGAGGTCTCTGCTCAGCTTCCACAGCACTTCGAGAATTCAACCGTTCACGTTATGTAAATCAACCAAGTCCTTCTGAAGAAGTGCAAACTTATCAGGTAATATCCAACGCGCAACCTTCTTTCCCAGTCTTTCTTCTTCGTCTTTGAGAGAACCAAATGCCTACCAGCGAACTCCCAGATCTCTAGGGACAGTTTTGTACGAATCTCCCTGTCGGAGAAATCGCATGACTCATCTTCTACCTTTCATCTTTGTTCCTAGGCGCTGCGTGAGTCTCGCAGGATTTAGCTTAAAGATATCCCCCCCATGATCCTCTCCTAGTGATTGTATATTCACGAATCAAGCCAACACCTTCTCTTCGTTTGAAAATTAAGT
This sequence comes from Hymenoscyphus occultus, assembly GCA_900536445.1. Classification (NCBI taxonomy): domain Eukaryota; kingdom Fungi; phylum Ascomycota; class Leotiomycetes; order Helotiales; family Helotiaceae; genus Hymenoscyphus; species Hymenoscyphus occultus. The sequence goes on from UNPT01000006.1 coordinate 124,588, forward strand.
ATGTCTGAGTCACTGGGTATACGAGTAGTGGTAATATATCGTACAACATGTCGCAGTGGTAACTTTAGAGCTGGATGTGGGTCATTTGGTATTGTGGTTTGAGGGGACTTTGTATGGAGTAGTGAAGTAACTTAACTCTCTAAAATTAACTAAGGATTTCATTATATTCATTAATACCACGGTATATTAAACCTACTATACCCACTATACCACCTAAACACAGCCCTCCCATTATTCCATCCCAGATTCACAATCAAGACACCATCCCCTTACCTCCAGTAAACCAAAAACCCCACTGGTACACATACAAACATTTACATCACGTGATCGCTTAATCTCATCCATCCATACCTACCTACCCAACCCGAGCCACCTAGGCACCTGTGTACCTAAGAATTAGAAGTAAACCACATAAAACTGCCTAACAAATCCAATCTAACCTCTCTAATCTCTCTGGTTTTACTAGAGCAGAGTCTTTCTGTAGAGAAAAGAAAGAGAGGAGATAACGGGATGAATGGAGGATATAATTTTATGTGTACTTGGTAGAGCGAATGAAAGAATAATACGGTATTACTTCTTTTTGATGTATATATATGCATTCTTTTGTTGGCTGATATGAGTATCTTATATAGTTAGCTGGCTTATACTCGTTCTCCTCCTCGTCTTTATCCTCACCCGAGATACCAAACCGCATCACATCTCTCGCTCGAGTAAAAACCCATAAAGGCAATCAACACCAAAACCAACCTCCAAACACCCCACACACTCTCCACACCACACCACACCACACACACCTCAGTCCCAGACCCAGAACCAGTCCCAGTCCCAGTCCCAGCTCCTGGGAGTATTCATTCATTTATCCGGATGGATACTGTATCAATCCCGATTCTCAGTAAGTTCTTAAATGCGAACTGGAAAGGGGGAAGGGGGAGAAGATCTTTGTACCAGCGTTCACACGATTGGGAACAATTGAGAGATTGAGAAGTTTGGGTTTTATTATGTTGGGTTTTATTGGATGATTGGATGATTGGATGATTGGATGATTGGGTACCATGGTTTATTTGTTATGCAAGCACCGAAAGGGTCATGTGATGAGTGATGAGAGTAGTAGTGAGTGAAGTGGGGGAGGAAGCGAGTGAGTCATTGAGGGTTGAGGGTTGAGGGTTGAGAAAGTAGTAAGTAAGATATGTGTATAGGTGTAAGATACACATCCCCAAATCCACACACGACGAACCACCCACCTACACACCCCCCCCAGACCACGGGGCCTCAGCTCAAAAAAAAAACACATGCAAGTAAATAGTTCCCTAACTCACAAACCCAAGAAAACGAATGCCATCTACACAAATCCACATTCACATTCACATTTTAATTTGCCATTTTAATTCGAACATCTAAATTCTAAATTCGCTCGCTCACTCGCTTCCTCGCTTCCTCGCTACAGTATCAAATTCCATCCATCCACGCTTCATAGTACCATATCTCATCTCTTCTCTTCATCCTTACCTTCCCCCTATTATCAAAGTAAATCTTACAAAAGAAGTAAAACACGCCCTCAAAAAAAAAGAGAAAAAGGCAAAAGAAGAACAAAAGAAAAACAAAAAGGATTGCTAGCCATTCAAAGAACCTGCAATGCAGTACCATACCATGCCATACTATGCCCCCCCAAAAAGAAGGAAGAAAAAACTCCACCCCAGGTGCAAGATTCCATCTAAACGAAGAAGAAGAAAAAACGAAGGAAAAGGAGAAGAAAGAAAAACCACCAATATGATTTCAACGCCGCCATCTAATCTTTCCTGAGCCAGGGAAATCAGCCCGTCCTTCCTAACCGTGTTATCTGGCAAACAACAACTGCCGTATTCCCATCCCCTGAATAATAACGATGCCAGATTTATCCGCAAATTCCGCGTCAGCTCGGGCAGCAAATCAGAGCCATACCTCCAAGCGAAGGTAGCCCCCACGTCTCAGATGCAATCAATTCCAGCAAAATGGCGACTTAAAGCTTCATATCCGCAACAAATCCCCATACGGTCCAACGACAAACTCCTCATTCCCAACCGCCTCGTCATAATCCGGAAGTCCTTCCTCGCTTGGAGGCGGACTCCATTTCTTTAAGCGGCCCGTAGCCCAATCGACAACCCATCGTTTGCCCTTCATGATCACGAGATTGCTTTTTCGGGGGCTGCGGCTGGTGAGGATGGTCATGCAGCGTTTGGCGTAGAGCATGTCGTAGAAAGGTGTCCATTGGTGATGTGGTCGCCACTTGCCGGATTCTGTGACGGAGGAGTTGGAGTCGAGGGAGGATTGGGTGGTGGTAGTGGTGGATGAGGAATTGGATCCTGAGCTGTATGAGGAATATGACGAGGATGGGGAGTGAGATTGAGGCCCGTAGGTGGAAAATAGTCGAGAGCGAGATGCGGAGCTTAGGAGGCTTGGTCGTACCCTTTGCTGCTCTGGTTCAGGGGATGGGGGTCGACTTGGTCTTATTTCAAGGAGAGCGGGGGTCACAAGTTGGACTTCTACACTTTCTGTATCGTCTAGATCACTGACTAATGAGCTTGTACTTGTCGTGGCGGTTGTGGTATCTGGGACATCGCTAGCTCCGAATTCTGGCTGCTCGCGAACTACGTTTGGATCCCGTCCACCGTTCCTACGTGCACGACGGCGTCGGGGTCTGGGTATTGAAAGATCGCGGGGCAAGTCTCGGTCGTCGAGTGGTGCAGCGAGGTCAATGGCAGCGAAGAGAGATTGGAGCCAGAGAACAAGTGTTTCTATCTTGTTGCAGGATAACAGAAACTGGTCTGCTTCGGCACGTATTCGGATTACGAATCGCTTTCTAGCGGGAATAGTAAGCAGGAAGTTTGAAATATCGATGTACTGGGACTAGAAATAACTTACTTGAGATAATCAGCGGCCACGCCGACCTCTGCGTGTTGGAGGTTATAAGTTCTTAACAGTGGACCTCGCTTAGCACCAGTCGCAGTATCGTTCTTTCCCTCCTTTCCAAATACATTCCCTCCCTTATACTTATGGAATGACAATGCTGTTCCTTGTAAAGTGACAATTTCTCGATACCAATTTCTATCCTGAGCTCGATGAACGGCGCCTTCCAACTCAGTCTTTCTCAAGAATACATTTTCGAGGCTGATGGCGCAAGAGTAAGGTGGTAAGACTTCTTGTCCTTCATCCTCACGCGGCTGAATATTGAACTTTGGACGTTTAGTCGAAGGCGAGAACTCTTCGTATGATGGAGGTTCCTCCTGAGTTTGTCTCGGAGATTGAGAACGAGTAGTTAATGAACACGCTGAGTGACTTTGTTCCCTATGCCGCTGAACATAGTCCTCCATTGACACCCTCGATGCCCTCGACATCTCAACACCGAGGAAATCTCCCAGACTGGCGAAATCAAGATTCTCGCGGTCGACGTTGTGTGAAGACATCGCCAAGTGATTTTTTCCGAAGACTTGTTGAACCAAAGAAAATGTATGACGGTTGTACACCAATGACCCGAGTTCATGCATGCATGGTTCCAAAGATCGTCCCACGGAATCCGCGTATCAGGTCACCTTGTGATGCAGTGGGAGAGGAAATTCCTGGTTATGAACGGCCAAGAAGAGAAGGAGAAGGGGAGAGGAAGCACCAAGAACGGGTGGGATGATGATGAGTGAGAGAACGAGGATTCAAAAGAAAGGGGGAGAGGAGGGTAGGAGTAGGTGTAGGTGTAGGTGTAGGCGAGGGACAAGAGGACATCAATAGTCTCATGAACTGCCGCTTGTGGTCCACCGGACTCCAGATAATGCGGAAAATTAATGACCTGGGACCGGGTCTATTGCGGGCTAGCAGACTCGCGTGCTTAGCGGTATATCCGGCACAGGGCTAGCAGCAGCGTAGGTACCTTGTCACTCTCATGTCACTGCGCATCCTCCTCGAGTAAGGACCGATAGAGCCGTGTATGAGAAGATGCAACGGGGTGGAGAGGTGGAGGTGGAGTAGAGTAGTGGAGTGGGAGTGGAAGTGGAAGCGCGATGATAGGAGTGTACGGAGACCGTGTGCAGTCCTTACAGTGCGAGTACTTCCAGCACAGTCACTGAATCTCAGTGTCAGTGCCCAGCAGTCTCCTCTCCAAGCTGCCAGAATGGGCTGTGAGGCTAATCGTGCAGACGACCTTGGCGCCATGGCATCGTGCTCAGTGGAATACGCTAGAAGTCACTGCCACTGCCACTCACTACTGCCATTGACTACTGACTACTGACTACTGCCACTGCCACTCACTACTCCCACTTGGCACTACTCCCCCAAACGGCAGACGAGGGCAAACCCACCACCCAAGATTACTTACGACGTGCAGCAGAATGGCCATCGCTGGAGCACACTGGACCACACCCGACCACGCTGAAGACCAAACGGGCTAGCAACAGCCCGAAAATGGCCAGAACCAGACACCGTCACCCTGACCTGGCCCGGCTGGCCAGGGCTCGGGAAAGCGTCGACCGGTGCGACAGCCAACAAATGTGAGCGCAGACAACCGTAGCCGTATGATTCGCAGTACGTTGGTGAGGATCGAAACATTTCGCTGCTGCGGTGTGGGCATGGTGTTGATGTCCACAAGGCTACCCTGGGGGACTCAGTGGAGCAGTGGAGCACTGGAGCGGCGTGGAGGGTGATGGGATGGGGGTCTGGCATCCATCTGCCTTCAAGCCTTGGGGATCTTGGAAACTCTGGGGTTGTGTGGGCGGCGAAATACCAAACTGGATCCCCTCGTATCGTCGAATGCGACGAGATCTTCAGGCTATGTCCTGTTCGGGACCGTGCATTTATCCAAAATCTCGGTCGTTGGACAGGATGACATTCTGATATACTTTATCACTCCAACACAAGCGAGCAAATGCCCGGTAAAGTACTAAAGGGCCTGCAAAGTATCTCGGGAGGCGCGAAGAAGAGACGTTGGATGCGTGTTGGGGGCGTCCTGTAGACCTCTCCAAGATCTCATTCCGCTCCTTCTCTCGCCTTCCGCTCTTGAATCGCGCCGCTTCCATCTTATCGTTCATGTACGACATGGCCAGTGGCCACTTGTGACATGTGAGTGGGGGTGGGGATGGTTTGATTCATGATCTTGATCATAATCAAACTCTTTTGAAAGAGGCTCAGATTCATACGTATGCTTGTTTAAGAACGTTGACCGCTATCATCTCTTGGACCCGAAGAGACTTTTCTTTGATAGCGTGGAAATATCGAAGTAAATTGGTGATCAAACATTGGCAGGATTAGATATCATCTACTCCATTTTGTCATTTTCTTGGATACCAAGAGTTCTGGTGTCTGTGGCATCATGATCCAGTAAGATTTCACTCACCATACGAGCAATAAGGATCTCACAATATCATATTATTGACGGCAGACGCTCACGTTTCCAATAGTCAAGGAATACTTCACTTTAAACTAGACCGCGTATGAACATGCTACACTACACTATTGCCTCGAGTTACACAGAACTCCGCACTGCCCAAGAAATCCTAGTGGCTAAATAGTCTTGTCAACTCGGATCTCAAATACAATAGTGCGTATGTTTCACGCCCCAGCTTTTGTTTCTCGTCCATCGAAACAAACTATTACTCTTGACCATCCCCACTTGTTTCCACGTTTCAATGAACCAATTCTCCGGATCGATCATTCTCTTGTCCTGGGAAATCCGTCTCCTTTTACCCCGCGTTTCCAACCCCGCCAGCAAAATATACAAGTAGGTAACCAGATAAGACCGGCAAAGTCGGCAGAGTAGCAGCAGAGGATGAGAAAGACCCAAGTGGTTCTTTCGACACCACGACCGACAACGGCATTTACAAAATGCAATCTCCTTGAACCTGCTGCGAAGATCTTTCTGCAACGAGACGGTCGTTTCGTCTCTGGGCCTTCGTGTGTTCTTTATATCATTCTTGCGTTTTGGTCTGCTCATAATCGTCGGATTCACGGACCGCCGGTATGGGGTTGAGCCGAAACACTATCACTAAGAGATGGCTACTCGTCAAGAAGTTCTTGTTCGGGTCGATGGATTGATCTTTTTGGTTTTTAAGAATTTTCCAAGTCGGTTCTGGGTTGATGAAACGAATGGTTTTTCATTGGTTTGTTTTCCAGGCCCTGGCTTCTTTCAATACACCGGCATGACCGGCTCGAGTTCGATTCTGCATCAGGAACGCGCGTTGTTTCTTCGATGAGTAATACTTTTTCTTATTTTGAAGAGGTTTGAATGGAATGGTTGATTGACGAGCAGTCACGTTTTGTCTCAAGTATATATTCAAACACGTGATTGTACCGTCTCCATTGCCTTCTCTTTTGAGATCGCTTTCCTTACTATAATTATTCTCTACGGCTTAAATAATTGGAATTTCCGAACGAAATTGGGCTGGGTAGATGAAGCCGTTATCCAAAATGTATTTGTTGTATCTCGAGGTCCTGAAGACGTGCAAGCTGGGGGACGCTGTCATTATCAAAGGAAAATTCAACCTGAGGGTACAGAAACGACATCTCCGAGTTATAGCAGGAGCTTTTAGATCAAAGTAATCTTACTGAAGGAAGCGACGCATTGGAGGGCTCGCAATGTCTTCATTAACATCAGGACTCAATGGAGACTCGCGCCTTCCCAAAATGAAATATTCATAGCACTTCAAAATGCTCAGGCAGCTCGTCTGTACCAAGTCTTTCATCTCTATTCACATCAACTACAAATTTTGGACACAATATCGTCGTTCGGGAATCGTAATCCCATTTTTGGACCTTCATGTATTATCAGTCTATAAAGGATCTCCTGCGGACTAAGATCTGTTCGCAAAATCCACCAACATACAACTTCGACCATGAGTATGATTTGTTACTCAGCACATCCCCGAGCGTATACGAGGTTGAATTCGATCTATGGGCGAAATACTGTATGTTCTGAGCTACCAAACACTGATACACCCCCGTTGACCAATTGCAGGTGTTCCGGATGGTTGTCGTCCGAGGACAACCTTTCCTGGCAAATTCCTCGATGTCAACGAGACGGATCACCATAATGCAGCACTGGCACTCTTATTATTGAGTGGCAACTCTGCAGGACGGGACCTGAATTGCATCAACAAGTCACCACCAGGATATGCTCTCAAAAAACAACGTGCCGTTTTGGATGCACAGCAGGGTTTGTTGAAATATGCTATTATGAAACAGCAAGAAGAGTCGCAAGAAGTTCTGGTGGCAGCTGGTATTTTGATGGCTAAGGGACAGACGACGGACACAGTCTTCCCCACAGAGCCTCTCGTCGAAAAACCAGACAAATGTGTTAGGTTTGGTGATGTGGCAGCAAGCAATGAAGAAACTGGGAAGAGTAATGATTTGCAGGGTCTCGTTTCTGGTGCTTCACCCCGTTCTGGGGGAGAATATTCAGAGTCAATGAGATGCCGTGAAGCACAATCTGGACCAACTGAGTCTCCTGGACGCCCCGAGGGAACCCAGCAGCATCTGAAGAATCATCCTGCTCACAAAAAGTCAAGCATTATGGCGACTGAAATATCCCCACGAAGCCTGAGTAGAGCGCAGGCAAATTTGCCCAAGGCTGTTCAGAAATGTGGAAGCAGCGACGAGCGATCAACTACAGACTTACCGACACAGCAACGAGCAAAGACAACGAAGCTGAAACGATCCCACACAAGTATAGCCAACAACACCGCGATTTCCCGCAAGAGTCCAAGAAAGAGGGGAAGTGACAAATCTCAGTTATCGAATGATAACGTCCCTAAAAATACGTTTGAAGCGGAAGATGAACTCCCACTGGCTATAAGATTTCGCACGCGTCAACATCTATTGAATTCCAAGGAAGCGGTGGAATCTGAAGTACGGCGTAACCCCTCGAAGGATTCTAGCGAGAGTTCGCTTAGTACGCTCAGTTCGTCAACTCCTTCCCCTCCACAGTCCAGGGGTACCACGAAAGAGCCTGTTGAGGAGGGCAAAACCGGTGACAGTGATGGTGAAAGTGCACATGATTCTTTTCTGTCCTCAAATGCAAATGTAGCCGGCTTTTCCGCGTCACTATCCTCCGCAGGTACTCCCTGGGGTTCTTCGATTACGCCTGTGGCAGTTGCCTTGACTGCTCCGTTCTCACCTGTCTCAAGTAGACCCAAGTCCTATAGCGAAGAGACGAAAATTCCAACCTATCCTCTCATACCTATCACTTCGCCAAACTCATGCATTAATCATTCTGTACAGAAACCCCCTTCCAAAGCAGTCAGTGAAGACGATGAAGGTGATTATGAGCTCGATGATGATATGAATATAGATGTGGATGAGCCAAGTGAACCATCATCTTCAGACAAAGATGACGAAGATTACACAGATTCAGATCCACCCCCGAAGAAAAAGAAGAAATCCCCTGGAATCATCATCGATGACTCTGAGTCCAACGAAGATACACTTCCCAAGTCAACACATCGGAAATTCCAGGCCGGTAAGAAGAGCGTACCAAAACAAAGATCGATGCTTGCCAAATTGCGAAAGCAACATAGTAGGTCGCAACCTTTCGATATTGATAACTGCGACTCAGGAGAACGTGCACTTCCAGCAGCTAAGCCAATAAAACGAGAAACCCTCGATTTCCTCCTTTACCATAAGAAAGGCGAACCATCGGAGCCAAGGATGCGTTCAAAGCCCACAATTCCCCCCGAAACCCCTTCCAAAGACCGGTTCCAGGAACAAGACCCAAAACCACCGAGAATTTCACCCGATTCCGACGATAATAGCGTGCAAAATATCCCCATCTCTTCTCCTCTGAAACGTACCAACAAAGGCAAAGAAAAAGTAACTTCAACCCCCCTCATTCCCTCCAAACCAAACCAAACACCACAAAACTCCAGAATCAATAACCCGCCTCAATCTCAAAACAGCCGTCGAAAGAAGCGTGACGGAAGAATCACCTGCCCGAAGTGTAACACGGGATTCGCCATCTTGATCGAAGGGGATGATGAGCGGAACTATCTGAAAGACTTTCGAAGGAAGGGGAAGCTGGTGTGTTGTCCTGAGTGTACGTCTTTTGGGACGACGCCGAAGGTTGCGGCGCTTTTGAAGGCGAAGGCGCTTGAGGGGTTGCAGTTGTGGGATGATTGGAGGAGGTGTGTTGGGGAGGGGAGGAGGGGGAGGGGGTCAGCGGGGGGGTATAGGTGAGAGATTAGTGGTGGGTGGGTCGTGATTGATTGGGGTTGGGGTGTTGTTGTTGAGCGGGACTTGGTTTTAGGGGTGTGTTGATTGTATTGTAGGAGAGTTGGAGAGGAGTGGGTTGGAGTGGGGAGTTGTATACTTATACGGTACTTAACAACTTGGAAATGAAGGTTTTTTTTGCGATTGTGTGGATACTTTGTTATGAGTCCACGGGACATAAAGAAACCTCTTAAGCGTTATATTGTTTCTGACACCTTTCCTTTCTTCTCCAATAGATAAAGTTACAAGAAGCGTCCCATTAATATTCATTGTATGTGGTAATGTTAAAATATCAAAGCCATCTTCGCCCTCTTGATTAAATTAGCTACGCTGTCACCCTCTGGACCCAAATTATTGTTTTCAACAGCTTGTACAATCTGTTGAACTTGCTTTTGCTCTTCATTGTCTGGAGTAGATTCCGTGGAAAGATCAGGCGAGATTTCCTCAGATGTCACCTGTTTTGACTCGCCTCCATTGTTCCAGCTATTGGGATCTGGTGATGTGTCATTGCTTTCTCCATATCCGGGCTCTTCTGTGGTCTCCTCTCGTTGGTTCTGGTCGTCTGAAGGCTCCGCGTTTTCGCTTTGCGGATTTATTGTGTCTTCGATTGGTATGTCATCCCATGAATCCTCGTTTTCGGGTTCTTGTTGGCCGTTCTCTTCGTTGTCTTGGGTGGCTGGATCTTCATGGTTTTCTTCGGAGTTGAAATTATTGTCTGTTTCTTGCGATTCCTCTTGGTTTTCATCCTGGAATTCGTCTTCGTTCATAACTCCTGAGTCGTTATCGTCTTCTTCGGGATTGTCGGTTGGGTCGTCTCCTTCGTATTGATCATCGTTCCCAAATTCATCTCCGCTTCCATTTTCATTATCTTCTCCGGGCTCCGGCCCCTGCTCCTCCTCTTGATCTTCGCTCCATGGATTTTCATTCTCCCCTTCTTTCCCTTCTTCTACTTCCTCGCCAGCATCGCTCGGGCTATATTCATTCCCACCCTGCTCATCAACATGTCCATCTAGTCCACTTCCACCATTACTAGACCTCAACCCCGAATCCTGAGGTTGATGAAGAAGCACCCAATTCGTTTTCGCTACGAATACGTGAATAACCAAATCCTTCTATACAGGCATGAGAGAAAGTACTTACCAAGACGCGCGGCAAAAGTCACAATCACGATTCCGATCCCGATACTCGCACCAGGATCTGCGTAATATCGACTCTCGGTGGTCAGTTGCATCACAATGACTGCTACGATAATCACTCCGAGGTTGCATGTTAGATCTGCTAGGACATGCATTAAGTATGTTTCGTGTGAGTACTAAGCCACTACATTAACATCTTCTTGTGGGTTGTGGTATGGATTTTGTAACTAACCATTATTCTCAACTCAATCCCAGACTCGAGATCCTCTCCTTTATCTTCAACTACCCAAAATCAGGACATAACCAATAACACGAACAAACGAACAAAACAACAAACCATGAAAAGCCAGAGCCGTGAGCAAATTCAATCCCAGGCTAACACACCCTACACTCAGCACTAAAAGCGGATTCTGCATTCCTATTCCTTGTAAGCTAGCCGCTCTAGATATACTGGGGGATGAACTAACGTATGCGAGAGATGAAGAGACTTATCGCACACGCGATGAGGTTTATACCGAGACCTAGGAGTAAGATTCCTCGGAAGAAGGAGGCGAGGAGGGGGGAGGTTTTGCGGGATTGAGGGAGGTGTTTTGAATGGGTTTCTTGGAGCTGGGTGGGTTAGTGTGTGTGTAAGAGGGGTGTGATGGGTGATGTTGATACGTACTTTTTCTGCGCCTAGGGTGGTTGAGAAGCTGAGGGTATTGTTGAGCTGTGAGAGTTAATACGTTGGTATTAGGTGGAAGCTTATTGTGTCGGGGACTTACAGCATGAATTGTATCGGCAAGTAGAACTAGTGAGCGTGTGTGAAATCCAACTGAAAAAGGAATATACGTTAGTAAGGCATGTAAGTATATTTTATCTCCACTTACTAATCGTTTCCATTGAGAATATAAACGCCGAGACGCTGAGAGCGGCGTATAACTTGTCTTTCCGTGAAAAGTGGGAGAACATCTTGATATGCGGATTTTCGCTATTGGTCATGGCACAGAGATTTGGGATTTGATTGAGCTAGGGAAAGACTTTATGAGGAGGGGAAACTGGTGTAAAGGTGGTGTAGTCACTAAGACTGTTTTATGAGCCATGTTGTTATTGGAGTGGAGTGACTCTTTTGAGTTTTGTTCATGACATGAAGTGACAACCTCGCCTAATATTTTTGAGTCAATGAGGCTTTTGCTAAAATTGTTTGCTAAGCTTATCGTGCGGTAGACAATTAGGGCCCTCATTTCCAATCGTGGTTTGGGGGTATTCATAATGAGTAGAAAAAGTTGTCTCTTGATACTTGGATTTGATACTTGGATTTTTTGCTTGTTGGACATATTTGAAGTTTACTCGCTACCCGCTACCAGTAACGTCATATCTGGGTATTTAATGCCCACCTGTACCTTACTTTACAAATTTAGGAGTTCTCCAATTCTTATCTCGCAACATTTCTTGGATATATGTCTTTCAGAACTAGGTAAAATAGTTGTTTTGGTGGGAGTTTAGGTTTTTTGCAGTAGTAGTGGACTGCACTGCACTGCCGCTTTACAAACCCTCGCTTAATCTGATGGGGAGACTTTTATCTGGTTCAAGTATAAACGTTTGCAAAGTATTCACAAAGGATGGATTACTATGATCCTTTCATTCACTGTAATAGATTTTGTGCTTTTGAAAGGCTTAGGTTGGATGAGATTCACTGTTGAGTGGGCTAAGAAACATGCGTTACCAATGAGCCTTATTTAAAGGACCGCCGCTTTATGTCCCAGAACGCGCTAGCCAGAGGCTTTCGCGACCACTTCGCAAAGTCTCCGACTGAAATCATAACACAGGTTCTCGTTTCCTCTGATTTAGAGACTGAGGATTAGTCGCGTCAATAAAACTACCACAGACAACAAGCATGTCGGACCATGTAAGTTGCCCACGCTACTCTCTTCCATTGCAAAAGCTGACTTGTTACAAAGCCTCAAAGTGGTCTCCGCAGCTCTCTTTGGGAGGGCGGAGGTTGGATGTGCAGCAACTGCGAGAAGGATAATTGGGCTGGCAATGATTTTTGCGCTCGGTGTGGAATTGGCCGATCGTCTATGTTGACAGTTACTCCTGAACTTCCTCAAGGTAGTCAACTTCCTCAAGGTAGCCAACTTCCTCAAGATAGCCAATCATCCGAACCGACAGCAAGTATGGCCACAGGACGGGAATCTGGTGATCATGTACGTTACCAGCACTGTTGTCTTTCTTTGCAATAGCTAACGCTAACGTGTTCCAAAGCCTCGACGGGGACTCCGCTGCACCAGTCATCGTTGGCGGCAAGAAGGAGGTTGGATATGCAGCAAGTGTGAAATGGATAACTGGCTTCATGAGGAGTCTTGCGTTCAATGCGGAGATCCCCAATCACCCTTGAGCATAGTTACTCCTGAAATGTCTCACACCGACCAACAACCAGATCAACCTACCATTCAGCAAGATAAGCCCTTACCTGAACAATACAATCAGTTTAGGCAGCAAATGAGAGTCGAATCGCGTCTTAAGGCAACCCAACCACAGCCAAATGAAGAAGAAGATGAACGTGTACCAACCTTCTCGCCTACAAAGTACTCTTCCCTTTCCAAGGACCGCTTGAACAGCCTTATAGGTCAGAGCGATCGCTGGAGGGAGGAAGGTGGATGGTTCTGCGACACTTGCGGAGGCTACAACTGGCGTAACGATAAGTTTTGCATTCACACGGTGGGAAGTGGCCGTTGTGCCAAACGACTTTCCAGACGCATTCTTCCTGCAAAGAGTCTCTGCGCTCCAAAACCAGTTGTGATTAAGCAAGAAGAGGTTGACGTGCCTGGTGTAAGGGGAGATATCAATGCGATTCTGCGTAATGATACAGCTCGTATTCAGACATCTATGAATATGGCAGGTAGAGGATCTGGTATTGCCTTGGTCGCTGACTGTACAAGGGGAGACAATGATACAATTCCCGTTGAGCGTAATGAGCGTAATGATACGCATCCTATGGCAGATGCAAGCGTCGGCACCGCATTATTCACTACCAGCGCAAGGGAAGACGATAATGCAGTTTCAACAGACTCACTTAACGGAAATTGTCAAATAGATCCCCGCTATAACACCATCAAAGATACAGGTACAGGAGCCAATACCATTCCTGTAACCGCCTCTACTCGCGCAAGAAACAAAAGAAGGTCCAGAACAAAAACAGCTTTACGCAATAACGGACCACCCAAGTCAATCTCCGCCAATAAAGCAGATACAAGAGCCAATACCACGTCAATCCCCATTCGCACAAAGAGCAAAGGAAATACAATTTCAGTCAACATGGCAAAATCAGCAGTATATCCCCCATCATTCGCTACCCTCTCAAAGATCTTCGACAATAAAGCTGCGGCGGAGTCTCTAGAAGAGAGAAATCGGGTCAGAGGACCAGACTCTACCATTTCGGTTGAGTCGCGCGAGAACACACCACCGCCTAAAAAGATTTGTACCAACAAGCCAGGAACGCGAACAGGAGTCAATATCCCGTCATCCGCAACTCAACCAGACATCACTTCTGCAGAGGACGATAAGAGGAAGCGCCAGGCCGAGGCTTACGTAAAATACAAATTGAATGAGTCGATGGAAAACGAGAAGGTTATGGAGGAACATCTGCGTCATCAGTATCTGGCAACTGGTTCTTGGCGTATATTGTCAGAAAGAGAGTTGACAGATGCTGATGTTACGGCAATACTTGAAAGACAGAAGTCTGAGAAGGAGAGGTCACCTGAGGTCGCGAGATTGGAAGCTGAATATAATGCGGCCATTCTTAAGTGTTATGGGAAAGACTCATAGATGGTGGGAGAGAGTGATACATACAGTACTAGATGATCTATTTCTGGTTGAGACTTGGGCGAAGTCGAGTCTGTGGATCACGGAGAGGACTGGGGGAAGGGGGTGACTTGAATGTGAGAGTAAGAATACCGTATGTGACATAGAATAAATTCAAATGCAGATACGTTGACATAATCACCCTCGTTACATACACAGTATCCATAGTACGACATGCTTCTACGTGATACAGATATCCCGTTAATTTCACTTGAAACGATGACTTGCATCTCCCAACGGGTCCTTGCATATCTGCAACCAACGACCCTCTTCTGGTGCTATGCACACCTCACCTCTGTGGCCATAAAGCCACTAGCACTGCAGATACTGTGGTGAGAGATAAGTGATCAAGTACTCGTTTCAGTTCTTCCAACTAACATCTGACAGTTCTTCCCGTCGGTCTCCCGAGTTCGGTAAACAGCCGAGTTTGGCAGCACGATGTCTTACCTACTGCAGCTCCACATGAGATTGAGAGCATGTGATTTTCATGGGAGTGGTGCGTGGAAGGATGATTTTCTCCGTCTGAAAGCTGCCATGTTTATTGCTGGCACGTTGTCAACGGGGTGGCTTCTGGGTCTGTTCTCTTGCTTCACGGAACTTTTCTCAAAGTCTAGGCAAGCTTTCAAAAGTTTCTTGGATTTTCTATTTATCCAATCCAAAATATCATGCTTTTCAACTGTACTCTGTATCAGTAAAAGACACAACAGCAACCTTAATTGGTATTTTCAGTTCCCCAAAGTCAGGTCATCGAGACGTGAGTTTTCGGGAGCATGCAAAGCCAGTTTCACGTAATCTTAAGCCGAGTTCTCAGAGAAGTGTTTTTTAGCATGCCTTGATAAGGAAGCAAGTCTCAGGGATAAAAGCCTCACTGGGAGATGCTGTTCGTCGGGTATACCTGCTATCATAAGTCACACTGCATGTTGTACACTTGCCCCTGACAGCGTTTGAACACCACAACATCCGCATGCCCCAACAAATTTCAGAACTTTTGCATTTCTCTGCAGGTTATGTCGGCAGTGAACATGTACTGAATATGCATGCAACTGTAGAGTAGAAGCTTTCTGGCAGGAGTAGATCGTACAAACAAGATTGTGAGTAAGCGGTGAGTTCTTACGATTGACTACATATACCATTTTCCTGGCTGAGGAAAGTGCTGGGGCTCTCCATCTCCAATTCGCCGTTTCTCCTGACAAGAATTGCTAACATTCTCAACTGCTCAACCATGTTTTCCAAACAGCTTATTACTCTGGCTCTGCTAGCATTCAGGTTTGTCCAACCCCCAACTTCCACTTATCCTCCTAACACTCAATACCAGAAGTTCAATTGTAGCAGCAAACCCACAGAATGAAGAATGCAGCTGTTCAAAAACAGTATACAAAACCATCACAGAAACAGCGACGGAGATATCTAGCCAGTCTTCAGATATTGAGGTTCCCTCAGCACTTCCCTATTCTTCAACAACCACAGGATACCTCACTTTCACGAAGACATCGACAGAGACGGTGATCGCAACATTGTCTCGCACCACGACTACATTCACATCTCTTCTTTCGCCAACAACTGTGACACTACCTCCGTCAGAACCCAGCGAGACATCTGCTCCCACAGGCTATCAGACAGGAGCTTCGGATAGCCAGACATCACCGCCGTTTTCCTCCGTCGGTTCCATCACAACGCTGTTAACAAGTTCGCCCAAGCCACCATACGCGAACTCTACTACTTCTCGCTCAGGCTGCCGAAGCAACGGTACATCAGTTTCCACGAGCATCTCCAGCCCTACATCTTACACCGCGAGCGAAATTTACACTTCAAATATCGCGTCAAGTCAGCTCAGTACCACTGAAACAGGATACACACTATCCACTCTACAAACTTCGGTATCAAACAGTAACAGCGGGGCAAGCAATACCGCTGACCCCAATCTATCAAGTTCCTATATCCAAAATACGACTCAAACACCAATCTCAAGCCAGACTCCAACCTCCGTACCTTCAACCCCCTCATCCAGCTCCGCGGGGTATACCTCAGGAGTCCCCGGATCTACACAACACCACCCACCAATGGTCATCTCAACAATATCAGCTCATTCCAGTTCCCCAATACCTTCCGCAACTAGCTATATTTACGAAACTAGCTCAGCCACCGTGTTCCCTCTTAACACAGCATCCCCCACATCCCTCATAACCACGACTCTTAAGCAATACTACACATACTATCCACCCAATGACATGCAAAAAAGACATCGTGGAGGTTACGAGAACGCGCGGGAGGGAGAGGGACCTTGGGCTAATGCTTGATCGTATGGGGCACCGGTTTTACTCCATTACTTGACTCTCTACTCCTTTTGACTTATGGGATGTTGGGAGGTATCGTATTTGTTGAGTAGAACTTGTGATCTTGTCTGCATGAGATAGTAGGTCTGATTATCTGGTTATAGCGATACCTTTTCGATGTATATATTTTATCTTTATAGTACTTATACAGTATCTTCCATTTCCATTCCTTTCGTTATATAGAATTCAGCGAACAACAAAAATATCCTTTATCCATATACAACCATTCCATCATCTCACCCCAAGACAATAACTACACAAGACCGTTAAAACCAGACACCATCCCCACACCAATTCGAACCCCTTCAAGTTAAATTTCCCTTCTCGCTTTCTAAATCTAGACTATCGGACTATGATAACCCCAAAGAAATAGCAGCATAAGAAGACCCACTTACATCAATTGCGAAAAAAATAACATAAAAAGTAAAGACACCTAATTTATAGCGCTAGGTACAACGACTCACTCGAGCCCCTATCCCCTCGCTTAACAGGTGATCCGAGCTTCTAGTACGTTATTCCCACCTTTTCTATATTACTCTTACTACCACGCTATAAAAAGTATTGCAAACCACTATTACTAATAAGTAGAACTCTTCTTATTGCTCGTTAGTTATTAAATAAAGAAAATTAAAGTTAAAAAAGTGTATCCTTGTTCAAGTTACCTTCGTTTTACTAACGGCTTCCCTATCGCGGTACTCTACTACTATTTATCGCCTACAGCACCATTACAGAACAAACATATTGAGGCAGAAAAATTCATGTTTTCTAGAAAGGATTGCACATCAACGCTATCGAGTGATTTGGGTTGGTAATAAAGTATTTTGTGCTTAAATCTACAGCAGCGCAACTGAGTGCGAAGAGACTCTAGCAGCCCCGCTAAGTTACAATAAGTGAGTACAACCTCAAAACAAGAAGGAAAGTGGTGTGCGCCACCAAAACGACTGTATAGCTTATTTTACAACCAGTCACCACCAGAGTATGAACTATGTTTACTACCGCAACAACAGGGCCGTGATTTTCAAGTATCAGACGAGGGGAAGACCATCGATCAAGTCTTGAAGGTCATTACACTGGCTCTCGAGCGGATGAAGAGGTCGTGTTGGGTTCACATACTGGCCCCCAGATGGATGGGAAGCGGCAGGGGGTTGTAGGTCCACATGCTGGCTCTCCGATGGATGACCAGTGGAAAGCGGTTCTATGTTCATATGCTGGCTCTCAAGTGGACGCAAAGCGGATGGGTCGATATACTGGCTCTCGGGTGGATTAGAAACTGAAATACCGTCCATTCCAGATATCAGGCCAAGAGATGGATGTGAAGTGAAAGCTCCATCTATTCCATGCTCTAGATTATTATACTGGCTCTCAGGTGGATTCGAAACTGAAATACCGTCCATTCCAGATACCAGGCCAAGAGATGGATGTGAAGTGAAAGCTCCATCCATTCCAGATTCTAGATTATTATACTGGCTGTCAGGTAGATGGGAAACTGAAATACCGTCCATTCCAGATGTCAGGTCAAGAGATGGATGGGAGGTGAAAGTCCCATCCATTCCAGGTGGTAGGTTGAGATGTTGGCTCTCAGGTGGATGGGAAGCTGGAAGAATCCCAATCTCAGGTCCTGGATCAGTGACTGGATAGGATGCTGGAGTAACGTCCATTTCAGTTTCTAGATTTGCATAATGGCCTGCAGGTGGGTGGGATGCTGGAGTAACGTCCTTTTCAGGCTCCAAATTGAGATATTGGCTCATCTCCTCCTGGCTCATAGGTGGGTGAGAAGCTGGAAGAATGCCAATCTCAGGTCCTGGATCAGTAACTGGATAGGATGCTGGAGTAACGTCCATTTCAGGTTCTAGATTGGCATCATGGCCTGCAGGTGGGTGGGATGCTGGAGCAACGTCCATTTCGGGCTCTAAATTGAGATACTGGCTCATCTCCTCCTGGCTCATAGATGGTTGAGAATCCGGATTAATGCCCATCTCTGGTCCTGGATTAGGAAAAGGATTGGAGGCTGGAACAACGCCTATTTCAGGTTGCAAATTGAGTTGTTGGCCTGCGGGTGGATGTAAAGCAGAAATACCAGCATTTTCGGGTTCTAGATTGATATGTTGGCCTGCAGGTGGATGTAAAGCAGAAAGACCGGCATTTTCCGATTCCGGAACGATATACTGCCTCCCGGGTGGATGTGAAGTGTGAACAACGTGAGTTCCAAGATCTTTACGAATCTCCTCGATCATGGAATATGCTCCCACTTCGTCTTCGCTAGATATTTCCTCAGGCGACGTTTCTGTAAGGTCAATCACATCTTGTGCATCTGGGACTGGACTTGTGACTGAACTTGGACTTGTGACTGCCGCAGAGGGAACTATGATTTCGACTTCCACTTGATTGGCTGCACATGTTGCATAGGCACAAATAAGATCCTGATACTTGGAGAAACTAGCAGATTTGTAGGAGAACACCTTGGCCCCCGGGAACACCAAGTTTTTCATCGCATTGAAGGGAATGGGTGAGATGGCGGCATTGCCAAACCTCATGCATGCAACTATTATGTCATTGACCAAACTATCACCGCCGGAGAATATGTTTTTGACCCAAGCGATGTCACTTTCCGATGCGTCATCGGTGGTAGTTGAGGCCCCATGTGAAGTAGTGGTAAGGCCGCTATTCTCGTCGACGGAAATCGCAAATTCATCTAATATAGTTGTATTGAAGACTCTGGCGCTTCTACTTTGGCCTGTATACTGGATATAAGGGCTCACCCTGAGGTTCTGGGTAATGGTAAAGGTGTTGCCACCATGGTAAACAGGAGGAGACACGGTTTTGTCATATTTCCCAAGGACGATGCGACAAGAATAGGTAGAAGTGATCTGTAACTCGCCATAAGCAGCAGTGCTTTGGCCCGAAATACCCGAGTGGTCTATTGTGGCTACCAACGGGCCGGAATTTAGGATGGTGACAATTGGTTGTCCATAGGGGAAGCCCCAGGAGAATTTGACTTCACCACTGCCGATATCTGTAGTCACGACTGACCAGGGCTGAATGCAAGAGTATCGAGCTTTGCCCAGCATTTCATTGACCAGATATGCCGCAAGTGTGCTTCGTTTGATGGCAATAATGCCGCCCGTCTGGGCCACATCCTGTGGCTCTATCCAATCCCAGCTGAATTTTGATGCCCCCGGTAAGTCATCAACATCTGTAGGGCAGATATAGTTGATTGTCGTGTTCGAAAGCTCTAGTGGAGATGGATGTGCTTTCGGTTTCCTAGTCAGTGTATCAAAGACAGGGTTCACCCACCGCTCCAGTTCCGTTAAGCGACGCGCATCTCTATCTGGCTTTTTAGCAACAGCGATGACTCCAATGAGTGGCAGACCTTGTGATTTGGCATTCGCTGCCCAGATATCTATGAAGTTCTTTTTCAACATAGTTCGGACCGTTCCATTGTTAAGGCCCACGAATGACGGGACTGTTTGAACGTCAGCCTTTTCCAAATCAAAATAGAGCTGTTGTAAGCTGAATGCCGAATCCGGAACATTGCTTAGACTCTGCTTGATTATATCCCTTTCCTCTGGGTGTGCATCAAAGTATGGAGTCTTGAGACTATGGTCCAAAGCCGAGACCACCAAGCTCGTGGTTGTCTTAACAAACCACGGCTCCCCCGGCTTTTGACTGAACCATTTCCACGATGCATAATTTCCCATGCCCTTATTTTTCAGAGTATTCTTGATGATGGTAAGCTCATAACAGTACATATTGAAGGAAAGTCTTTCCGAAGTATGGCCCAGAGTAACGATCGGTTCAGGTAGCTCTATCTTGATGCCTTCGCTATTACCATCAACAGTGCATCCGGGAGGAATCCCGACTTGCATTCTGACTGCGCATACAAATTGAATCTCAGTAAGCTTGGTAATACGCAGGTCGTTTGTTTTGGTTTTGTGAGGAATGTCAAAGGGGTTGATCCCGCCACTGAGTTCCAGAAGCCCCTCGAGAGATACCTTATCTGCTGGATGATTCGGATGATTCTTAACATTTGCCAGGAAGCAGAGGTAGGTGAACATCGGTTTATTGCTGGCATTTTGGAGGTATCGAGCCAGGTCGGCATTGATGCTCTTCTGAGAGGTGGCAACCACACAGTCGCGAAGGTAATCCGGGCTTGAAAGGTTTGAATAACAAGAAGCCATGGTATGATATACGACCCCTTGGGACTCGAAAACCTGCCCAGATGACTTGGAGATGGGAACGGACAGCGAGTATGGAATTCAAGTTTAACAGATTTGGGGAAGTTGCAGAAGTGTGATGACGGGAAGATTGGCGTGCTAGTTTTCATGTTATTGAGGCAGGCACGACTTGACGTGCGACAACCACGTCAAGTCAAGGTGTAATCGTGTATGCAGCGGGGTGAGTTGGGAAGATTCAAGTCGCGCCTTCCTTCTCCTCTTTCATTGTCGGAACACAAGTCCTAAGGTTATAATTAGGAAGGGGCGTCCAAACAATTTCTATGGTATAGTATCAACTTAGGGAAGGATAGAACGATCATATTGTTTGTAGGAGAGAGTTGAGACGTAGATGTGTCTCAATTCGAACCTTGCTTGGCCCCTCTCTTACTGCAAAAGGAAAACGAAAGATTTGATATCCTGGGAAAGATCTTAAGAGAAGGCGAGATAACCTCTACAAATGCAGAAAAACATCATGTAAACACGTACTACAGTACCAAAATACCTACCACACAGTCTTCCTTCGCTTCCTGCCCATTCACTCACCACCACCAACCAACCACCTCCCCCCTCTCCACACCCCCACCCCACTCCCAAGGTTCTCCCTCATAATCACAAATGACACATCCAACTCTCGCTATTCGACCTAGCGTAATTGCGGGTTGCACTGGCGCATGGGCACAACAGTCAGAAGAAGACGTTAAAAATTCCGCAAGCCGCGGCCTATCGGAGCGAAGTAATAAACCGGCCCGAAATGGTGTCTGAGTTTCCTTGAGAGCTTTTTACAGTTCTTGTGCGTAGGTAATTAAGTTTTTGCCATTTTTTGGAATTGTTTTTTGGGGTTTTTGCGGTGGTAAGGTGCAGGTGGTGAATTGCGGGTGTCGCGTTAGCGTGAGGGTTTGAAATGAGATTTGAACATGCAGACCTCCTAATCTGGTATCGTTTCCTCTAGTGAGAATTTTAAAATGCAACTTTGGGATTTATGCATCTCTTGATTTGTGACACTTTGAGAACAACTCTATTTTTCTCTTTTCGTAGATCGTAAACTTTGCCCAATATTAACACTTCCTGGGTAGTTCACTTCTCAACACGCGCTGAAAGTATATATATGAAAGGGCGAAAATGGCCTTTAGCTTTTCATCATCCTTGTTATTATCAGAGGAAAAAGATATCGAAGTGAGAATTCAATGGAATGGCCTCTGTCAAGCAGAATGGCGAGAATGGGTATATAAGGGAGTTTACCCTGGCATAAGCTGACTAAACACTCATCCTGACAGTAGGTAGTTCAGGTAGTACAGTCCCCTGGTAATTGCTCCACTTTTATCTTCTCTATCAATCCAATCACTCGAATCCATGGTAAGCCATCTGTCATCTGTGATCATCTTTCAAGCATCTTCAGTTATTTCAATTCAAAAAGATTCTTGTCAAGAGAGTTGCTACAGCATTAACGGACTGGTGATTGTTACTCATTTAAAAGTCCTACACCAAAGCATCACTGCGTTCAGTATACGTTCCCTTCAATATGCTTGGGCTACCAGGGCGTATGAGGAGGGTCAATCGAGGGTCAATCAATCCACCAGGAGACCGATCAACTTCATTCGGCACAAACTCCACAGAAAGCGCTGATGAAGCGGTGAAACCAGCTTCAAGCGACAATGTTTTGAGCGTATTTGCCCCAGACAACCTTGTCTCTACTTCATTATGGCTCCGGGAAATCGGGAAACGGCCTTTGGAAGACAATATTCTACAACCATTGTATCTCAACAAAGAGGAAGCAGAGTTCATCAAGTCATCTACTACGTCGCTCTATCAAACACTGAAACCATGGCAAACACGTTTGCTCATTCTTCTACCTGGGGAGCCCGGATCTCGACTGAAATGTAGTCTCATTGAGGTCGACGTTATAGACGGACACGGACTTGGGATTGTTGAGACTTCGGAGGTGGCCAACTTCGAAGCCCTCTCTTATGCCTGGGGAAACCCAGAACCTGTTTGTTCAATGACTTGTAACGAAATCCAGATTGGAATTGCAAAAGAGCTGGCAACGGCTTTGCAATACCTTAGATCAAGCACCATCAACAGACATCTTTGGGTTGACGCAATCTGTATCAACCAAGAGAATCTGGTTGAGAAAGCTCATCAAGTCAGGAATATGCTGCGCATTTTCGAGAAAGCAAACGCCGTCATCGCGTGGATCGGTCAGCTGGAACCATCGTCTGGAAGGCTTTACGATGCTCTGCAGCCCATGAAGGATCAACTGTATCAGATTGAATACCGGGAGCTTGATTCGACTTGCAGATTAGTTGCTGATGAAGTCATCGATGCTCTCAATGCTCGGCTTTCCAGTGCTTGGTTTGTCAGAACGTGGGTTAGACAAGAGGTATTTGCTTCTAAAAGGTTGAATCTCCAATTCGGACAGTATCAGCTAGACTTTGGGACCTTTCTTGACGGCATAGCACGCTTACTTGGTATTTTTGGCGGGCAAAATATTGCCGTGCCGTCCGCGCTAGATGTTTACCAGCGAGAATATCAGCATTGGGGAACGGATCGACCAAACTTCAGGTTTCAAGGAGAACTTCAGGGCTATTTAACCCATTGTGTAAATGTCCTCAGTTTAGGTGCTCTTTTCCAAGTTTCAGATGAGAGAGATAGAATATATGGCACTCTAGGACTCCTTACTAGCCCTTCGGTCAAATTCTTTGCTCAGCTACCGACAAGCCTTGAAACGTTGGCTGTAGGATTCCCCGTCAATTACAACAAAACGTTATCAGAAGTCTACGAAGACGTAACCAAGTTTTTTATAAACATGAGTGGGAGTTTGGAGGTTCTTGATGTCTTCAGGGACAGAAAGTACTTGGAGAGTGGAGATATACCCTTTTGGGGGACAGAATGGGGTGTTGAAAGGGACGAGTTCTACGCGCTTCCGTCCGCCGAATACGAAAGCCACGATTCTGTATTGCCTCCACAGCAGCTTTACACCGAGGCAGGTAGACTGGAAATGAAAGGCGTACGGATAGCTGGTCATCTAGCGTCGCTTAATCGGAGAAAGGAGATCTCGCACCCTCGAGACCGGTTTAAGCCCAAATATCGAAAATCCATTACTATTCAAGATATAATGCGGGGACCAACACGACGTGTTTCTGGTGGTTTGACCAAAGAAATTCAAAACCCGACCTACTCAGTGGTCTTCACTCACGTCCAAGAAACCGAAGATTCCTTTACCCTTAAAAACATCCCGATCAAATCCCATGAATTAGCTCCAGATTTCGCAAGTTTCTTGGCTGGAGAGGGCTATGTCTTCGCCTATATTGAAGATCATCCTGGGGATGCTTCTTTCGATCTCGCAGATCTCCATCTTTTGGTTCCTCGTACGGGATCACTCGACGATATCATCGTGTCTCTTTACGGTAGCAGGTGTTTACATCTTCTCCGTCCGGTATTTGGTACTTCGGCAGACTACAAGTACCTTGGTCCTGTGGCTGGTATCGCTTGTGGCCAAGAGTTGACCCTGAAATACGGCTCTAGGCCGAAGAATTCCACCAAACGACTTTCTAAGCGAGGTGTTCACGGCCAAGAAACCTTCTTCCTCATTTAAATTGCGACGCATGCTCTTCTGTGTTGAAATATATGTTCCATCGTCCCAAAAGAACACAAGTCGTCAGATAGACCAGCACCGAATTGAAGCGGCATTACAAATTGAGGTCATCTGCCAGAATATAGAAGGTTGTCGCGACGATGACATACATTCCCAAACACAGGACGCCATAGAAATAGTTTGACTTGCCATTTTGCAAAAGGTGGACCATAACAATAGTTGACAACGCCACAACCACTGCCTCCGCCGTGTCAAAACGGAGCGTCAAATCACGGTTCATCGTCCAGCCCACAAGTACCAGACACGGTGTCACGAAGAAGACGACTTGCAAAACAGCCCCGCAAGTTACTCCGAAAGCGAGACCCATTCTGTCCCGTAAGGTGACCTGTGTGTATGTGACGCTGGTAGCCACATTGTCGAGAAATGGAATAAGAATGAACCCGATGAACGTTTTGCTGCTTTGTGTTTTGTTGGCCATCTCCGTGATGTTTACAACCAGGCTCTGGGTGCAGAAAGCAATGAGACAGAGGACAAGCAATAGAACAATCAAGTTGGCCAAGATATTTGGTGCTCCCTCGGGTGTGTCTGCCTCTTCATAGTCTTCATCCTCTGTATCGAATAAATCCGGATGAGTCCATATGGAAAAAATGAGATAAACAAGGTATATGACCAGTAGTATTATTGCCAGGCCGTGAGACAATTTAGTCATACCAGATTTCTGCTCGCTCAAGTGCGAGATACCAAGACAGAGAAAAGTCGGTAAAAGCATAGAAATCGTGGAAACAAGAATCATAAAAGACATCACGCCCGTGGCCGATATGTAAAAGTTCTGCTCCAGATATCGAGCACGAAGACCATCGACAATCATGAATAAGCATGGACCGAAGAGAGTATTGTAATAGAGATCGCCCATAAGAATCGCTTTCACAACTCCCGTTTCCTTGGTTCTTAGAAACGAGACGCATACCTATCCGCTTGTCAATTGTCCGCTCTTCAAAAAGTCTGGCTGCCTTACTATTATCTGGACGCTACTGCCAAATACTGCCCACATAAGTCCACCCACAGTCGGACCAAGAAATGCTGATATATTGTCGGTCACGAGGTCCATCAAGGCAGCTAGCGGGATAATGGCAAGAAAGGCAAGCAGAAACTCGATTATAGGTGGCCAATTCATGAGCAACGCCAACAAGTACAAAGGTAAGACCACTAGTAGGACATAGATGTAGCTAGTCAGAATGGCACGAATGATCCCAAACCCGTAGACGCCAGAGTCTCGTTCAAGGAGTGTGTCAAGCCTCTGTGACCACGTGACAGCTCTCAAATTTGCAGCAGGTTCAGGGTGATTCAACAAACTAGAGCGTTCATCGAGGTAGGCCCTAGCTGCTAAGTGGCGGGATGCCTTCGGGCCTGACATAGATCTTCTGAAGACAACAGAGCTCACTGTCCCAGTCAGCAGGAAGCGCCGTGGTTGTTTACCCATGAAAGCCTACCCATCGTGCAGTCCTTTCTATCAATAATTAGCCCGTGGAATGAACACAAGGACGAGCAAGTATCTTGCAAGAATCTAGATATATAATCGTAAAAATATTTGACGAGTCCGCTGCAGAAGTTCCAGCGCTGCCCGTAGTATAGAATTCAAAGCAAAATCTGATGAAAAATGATGAAGAGGTTGGAAAGAAAAAAGGAGATTTGAGGCTCAGCCGCGATCGACTGGTGGTTACAGTACAGTACTGTAGCTTACTGTGAATGCACAGCCTAATTTGCAACCTTGTCCGTCAGCCCCTGACCAGACCCCTGACCATCGCTAGAATAGCATGATCTTCTAAAGATTTAGATCGTTGCAAATCTACAATATATGCGCGATAAATGGGAACTTGACCAAGAAGAGCCAGAACGCAAGCTCATGTGCATGGATAGTTTCAGTCCTCAGTTCCAGTCAACAAGTACCAGGTAAGATCTTACAAACCTAGCAACCATGACGACCGCATCAATATTCATACAAATGCACCAACCCATCTTAACTTTTACTTCCGTATTTTCCCTCGCTAAACATCATTACTTACCTCGAACCGGGATCTCCAGCTTCATCGAATAAAACTAATTGAGGATCAGTAAAGAAGACATGGATATTGGGGCCAATCGCACTCACCTTCGTAGCCTCCTCTTCCGTAACAGGGGAATGATCAACAAGCCTCTCATCAATCAACCCCAATTTCGCAGTCTTGATACTCAAGAAGAAAGACCTCCTATTAACACCCAACTTCTCCCCCAAAATCTTGATCTTCAACTCCTTGATGAAATCATTGTAAATCTCCCACTGTTCCAACAGCACCATTTCTTCCCTCACAACTCTCACGTTCTCGAGTGCTCGTGCGTAGCCATTTTCCAGAGTACTCTCTTTGATAATGTCACAAATGACGGCGTCCATTTTCTTGACCGCTACACCGACCTCCTTGTCTGATTTGGTGAGACGGAGTCGCTGCTTGAATGCAGGTATGGCGTTTTCCTTTGTGATTTCTTGGGGAGTTTCGCGGTTGAGGAGGTCGTCGACGTCTAGACCAGATAATGGGGCTTTGGTTTCGCGAGTGAATCTCTTGCCCTTCTTTTTGGCTGGGACTATGAAGAATATTAGTCTTGAATTTATATTTATGTTTTAAAGACTTACCTTTCTTGATTTTGGCCGCCTCGGTAAGCTTCTGGAGCTCGGAAGAAGTCTTAGAAACAAGCTCAGCAGGTGGTTTCGACCATTGCATCAAGACATCAGCCGGCTTAGCGACAGGTGCCTTTGGATTTGATGCTCGGTCACGGATCGCTTTGTTGATTCGATGGATTGCCGGCGAATAAGTCTCATCGACCTTCATGTACTCAGTCGGTTGTCTAGAAATGTCAGTATTGATCAACAAAGACAGCATTATTGCATTACCCTTCGTCGTCTTTTCCAAAAGTTGATAGATCCATTGCATCGACATAATTACTCATCGACTTGAGCAGATCATCATTGGGGAGATTTCTGTGCTTCGTAACAGTTGCACCGGATGCAGTAATCACTCTGTCCAGTGGTGGGAAACGATACATGCGTACGTCCTCAGCAAAAGGAAGCGGCACATCAACAAGGGCATGGATATGGTTTTCGAGCAATGGAGCAAGGAGGATGATGGACGGATCTTTGCCCTCCTTGGTCACAATTCTCGCCACAGCACACGAAGTCAATTCTTCGAGCGCCTGGACGAGAGATGAAAATGCCAAAACAGCTTTCTCATTGGTAGGTGTTGCGACGGTAATGCAAGATTCGCCCATATTAAGGTATCTTTCATACTATTGGGAGTTAGTTTTACTCCGAAATTCGTACGAAATACATACCGTATCACTATGAACGAACCCAATTATCGAGAAGCTTGTGACTGTTTCTAGCTTTGTGACGTTTTCATCACTCTTACTGATGGAAACTGCTGTTCGACCATACTCGAAACCTTTCTCAAGATCCTCTCGATCGATATCTCTCTTTCCTCCCACTTCACTGGCATCATTCACTTGATACCGAATGTTACTTCGGACAGCTGAAAGTTCTGGTGCTTCTCCCATTTCCGTATCACCATCGAGCGTGTATGAAGACTGTGCAGTGGGTTGACTGTTTCCTGAGGACACGATTTCCACAAAACTACTTGCCGTCAGAGGTCTAGCAGCTTTGGTAAAGAAATATCTTTGAACGTCAATGTATAGAGCGGTTTCAGGATATTCTTCGTAATCACCAAGTGAAAGACGTCCCTTGTAATTTGCATAGGGCTTGGTAGGCTTCAACTCGGGTATCGAAAGATTCTCAACAGCTTCAGCAACCGTACCAAATATACCCTTGCTGCATCCATCGACCAGCTTCTGGAGCAGGGCTTCATTGTTTCTCTAGAGGCAAATTAATAACTTTGAGCCAAACGAAACAAGTAACATACCTTGTGTTCCGATTTATCTTCTTCTTTGAATCCAAACTCCAAGTCATCGAAATCAACGCCCAATACCACAAGTTCAATACCCGAATCATTGAGTTTCTGATAAATCGAATCCACATCATCACCATCTATTACTCCCTGTCCATCCGTGACCAGGACGATCTTTCGTGTAAACTTTCCAGGTTTTCCGGTCTTCAATGTCGTATATCTGTCAATCATATCTATGGCGACAACAACGGCCGAAAGTGCATCTCCAGATTCATTTGCGCTGG
The DNA here is from genome assembly GCA_900536445.1 of Hymenoscyphus occultus. NCBI lineage: Eukaryota > Fungi > Ascomycota > Leotiomycetes > Helotiales > Helotiaceae > Hymenoscyphus > Hymenoscyphus occultus. The sequence goes on from UNPT01000006.1 coordinate 153,135, forward strand.
TCTTGAGTTGCGATTGCAACCGCGTCAAATCATCCATGGTGGCTGAACCGAGTTCCTTATGTACCGCAATATTGTCATAGGAACCGTCGGGGTCGTCGCCTTGACATAGCAGGTTCTCGGTTTCTTCTGTTCTGAGGCCTACCACACCAAGACTCCAGGTAGTCCGATTGGCAGCCATGGTTGTGCATATCTTATCCCAGACATATTGCATGGCAAAGTCGAAGTCGCTTTCCACTCTACCACTATGGCACTCAGCCATAGAGGCACCCTGATCTACAATATACACTGTTGCTTGCTTTTCAGCCATGATGCCGGATCAAAGTTGACACGATTGATGGTTGAGTATGAAAAAGAGACGCGAAGGAGGCAGCTTTCATTGGGTTATTGGGGTTATTCTAGGCAGACGCGCGCTTCTGAGGTGTCAAACACGAGGTCACGTTTTTCAAAGACAGGGGTTGCAGGTGTAAGTGAAGTGCTCGGGCGAAGCACGGAGTTAACTGATGACGCGAACAAACTGAACCTCGGGAAGGTCCACAGGTATCAACTCTCAACTCAGTTAAACAACAACACAAGTTCGAATCAACAAGACGTCGATCGATCAAACTGCCAATATGCCCGACTTATCTATATTCAAATCACCAGCTCCGTACCATATCATCACGTTCGCACAATCTCTCCCATCCGAGCATGCCGGATCAAATTAACCCTTCGCAGTTATGGTACCTTGTTAGGAACCACCTTCTTCCAGAGCTTCGTCAATGGAATCGTAGCCTTCCGAGCTCTCCCTCGACCTATGTTCTCCCAATTGCAGCAGAAGATCTTCCCCGTCTACTTTGCGATGCAAACCGCCTTGCCCGCCATTCTCCTCATGACCTACCCTGGGTCGAGCAGCCCTCTTGGCCCCTCATCAAGTTTCGCAGGAACCTTTGCAGAATCGAACCGATACAGCGTGTTGCTGCCAATCGCCACTATGTTTATCACTGGGCTGGTCAACATGGTATACATTGGTCCCGAAACCACCAGAATCATGAGGGAACGAAAGGTCCAAGGTACGATATTGGCCCGTTTGCTCTCTTGGCCTCTACTAATGCACGTCTGGCGCAGAAACCCGCGATGGCAAGAAATCATACGATCCCGCCCCACACTCGAAGGAGATGCAGACACTCAACAGAGCTTTTGGAAAGATGCATGGATTCTCTTCGATTTCGAATCTTGTTGGCTTGATTGCGATGCTTGCGTATGGATTCTCTCTTGCAAGCCGAATTCAGTAGACTTGCTGCAGAAACATACATGTCATCGTACTTTTCTCACGTACTGCGCTCGTTTTCTGGCTTCCTCTCATTTTTCTGGTTTGCAAGAATAAGATGACGTTCGCTGAATGCTTTCTTTCCCCTCCTATGATCATCTATCTACTTGTAGCACATACATCCGTGCCATCTCTCGCACACTAAGTCTACGTCTTCATATCATGATTCAACCTAGACCTTATTGTTGCAGAATTGTCACAAATCAGATCATGCTAGTGCATGGCTAACCCATTCTGCCAGTTTTACTTAAACAGTGTCCTCGTACTCAAAATTCAACATCTGATTTAAGAAATCCCTAGCGCTGGACGGTATGCTTGCGATATAACTTGTTGTAGACTTCAAGCCCCTGCGAGAGCACGATTCATGATTTCTACCTAACCTTCTGTAACACCATCATGTAACTCCCTCCGGTGAATAAAAGGCATTATTCAATGTAGAAACTGTAAATAAAAAGTATTAGTACAGTAGATATTTCTACAACAACGCCTATATTTCCCATGTTCATTTGTCGGTATTCGCTATTCCCAGCTTTATCACTACCAAACCTTATCAGTAATCGCCTGCTCACGAGCTTTAGCACCTTTACTGATACAGTCCAAACCCCCTTTTCAAAAGAACAATCATCCAAATTCAATAGAATATCTATTCAATTCATCTGGCCTGATCATATTATTCCCCAACAACAAGATATAAATAGTAACATCCCCCTCCTTCCACTCATTCAAACCCCCTTATACTCCCCAATCCTCACATCTCCGTAATCCTCTGTACCTCTGCCCTGTTCAACTCCCTAATTCCTTCCTCTCGGGCCCTCAAAACATCCAAACCCCTCTCGCTTAACCCCCTTTCCTCCCTTCCCTCCCTCTCTCTCTCTTCCCCGCCAACACACACAACCCCTTCCCCTCGCCACCCCCAAGAATATCACATCTCTACACCATCACAACACCCTAGAGTCTAAACCACCACTCCACCACTCCACCACTAATATCACTCAATAAAAAACAAAAAAGAGGAAGAACAATACTGTGCCAAGCCAAATAAACGGTGAACCCCGATTACCATTCTTACCCCACATCATTGCATCAAGAGAATGTTCCTTTCCCGTTCCTTCGATAGCAGGTTAATTTTTTACTTCCTTGGAAACACCGGAATCCTGACTTGGAAAAGGCACTTCTAGGCGGAGTTTACAAACCAAAACCAAGTCTTGTATTTTACATTACACTCATAAACATCCCACAAGCCCATTGAAGAGAATGGGTACTCGTATTCGTGGTCTGACTGGCTGGATCAAAAGGTGGAGATGAATAGTGATGAAGATGACAGTACTGTACACAGGAACACACCCTCGCATCACCCATTCCCCTAACAAAAGAGACAACCAAAATCATGACCTCGACTTAATTCAAAAAAAAAAAAAAGTTCCTCTTTATTGGATTTAATGGTATCTCAGTCAACTATGCTACGTACGAACCCACTCAATCAATCGACCCATGCTATCAGTATCCTATGACTATGCCCCACCCATAACCCAAACCCAAACGAAAACCCGAAAGCCCCGGGCGAATCCCCCATCTCCTCTATATCCAAACTCCAGTAAAACAAGAAAGAAAAAATCCCCTAATCTCATTATGTATAATATCTCGTTCATAAAACGAGTAGTGATGTATTGTGCTAGCTTTGTCATAAAGACAAGGAACCAAGCAAACAAGCCCGTCAAAGCGGCCATGCAATCCCCTCGCAGGATGAGAGGTGTATCAGAAAGGGGACTAAACGCAGGCTTGAAGCACCAAGAGCCATGTTAAATTGCTCTAGAACCAGTAGAGAGTGTATGTACACCAAGGATGGCGATTAGACTCGTTGAGTAGCAAAGTCCAGAACCTCGCAATCATCTTCGAAGAATCCCTCCTCGTCTGCATCGGCCAGATCGTTGTTTCCAGTGCGAGCGGCACCTTTGCGTCTCCGAGTGGTGACTACAATCTGCTCAATATCTTCGTTGCTATCCTTCACCCTCAATATTCTTTCGATAGCCGACGTTGGAAGCGCACGAAGATCCTCTACCATCGAATCCAAGTCGTCGTCCATGACTTGAGCTGGTCCGACATCTAATTTCATGGTGTTGATAGGACGGCCAAATGCCCAAGGTGCTTGAGGTTTTGCTGTTTGCTTTGGTTCTGCATCACTTGGGAGCAATGCAGAAACAGATGGCGTAAAGCCCGATGCATCCATATCGGAGTATATAAACATAGCCACACGTCTATCTGTATGGAATGGTTGGTATGGTGCGTTTGACTCGATCTCGGCCTGTGGGATGGAAGACTCTGTTCCCCGATAGCTTTCCGAGACAACTTTCTTCGACTTCCACTGACGTTCGACAGCGTCTCCTTCGGTGAGCTCAAGGTCGCTAGCTTGATTCAAGTCTCGCAGGGCCTCTGGTCCGCGACTGTAATCGGGGAACGGCAATGAAGGGAGACGGAATTCGACATACTTGGCTCCCCGAGAAGCTTTTTGTTTGTCTGCAGGTCGATCTGCTCTTCTATTCTTGATAGTGTATAGTCTGACTATACCACCAGCAACCACAATTACGGAATCATTCTGTTTTCGATTCAACAAAATAACACAACATCTGCTAGGGATCGTTGTGCTGCGTGGAAGATGCAACTTTGTGCTTCCTGCCTTTCGCATTTCGTTCATTCTACCAGTTGCTGCCCCGACCGAGCGACTGATCCCAGCGGCAAGTGCCTGTGTTCCATGTCCAGCGTGTGCAGTGACAGTTTTCGCAGACATACTAGCACTGCTTCGACGCGGGCGAGAAACAAGTGGTCGCGCAGCAGTCCAAAGAGAATTGACCGCATTGGTAGCTACACCAGAAGCAGTAAAACCAGTACTTGCAGTTTCCCCTTCTGATTTTGGAGGTGCCATCCTACGACGCGGTGGAGGCCACGTAAACGCACTGGCCGGAAGATCAAGAATATGAACCGTTCCAGGTTCTGTGACCATGACAGCGCGTTCCCCATGAGGTGAGGCCCAAACTACATCGACGATTCTCGCAATGGTCATTCTCGAGAACTGGGCAATTTGCCTCACATGAGGTCCTCTGACATCCGAACCTTGGTAGGTCCCCTTGAGGAATGAAGACTTCGAGTATTGGATCCGCATGAGATCCCACACATTTTGGATGTCGCCTTTGCTGCTAGCTGTAAAGAGTGCTAGACCACTAGGAGCGAATGACAGAAAACTGCACCCATGTGGGATTTTAAAAGTTGCAAGCGGGTGAGGTGACGCGGAGAACGAGGAATGATGGGCGAGGAACTCTAGATCCAGAATTGACACCAACCCTGGGTCTTTGGCAACAGGTGGAGCTTGTGTCGGTGCACCATGTGTGGGAGGAAAGGCAGTATTTGGCTGGGTTTGATAAGGGATCCCACCATTCGTTGGCTGATTTGTTGGGGTTCTGTTCCAGTAGGAATTCCAAACATTGGCACCTTGCTTTCCAATGTGCTTCCCGATATAAGACGTTCCTTCGATCAAAGCCTGTGTCCCAGCTTGCATAATCTGCTTTACCATACTCTCACCTCCAGGTGTCTCTACTGTACAATTTACAGATGGGAGCTGTGGAGGAGCCTGGGAAAGGAGGCCAGGAACTTTCGTGTGAGGCGAAATGCCGGGTACAACAGCGCGCAAGGAAACTTGAGAAGAGGGTGCAGAAGGGCAAAAAGCAAGCCACCGTCCATTTAACGACAAAATTGATGCCTTGTACTGCTTCCGTTCCACGGTGTCTGTAGAGTACCAATCGCCATCGGCGAGACCATTCAACCCATTGGATTCGACTGAAATCCCATGCTGTACAGCGGTCCATACTTTTCCGATGCATTTAAATTCAGTAGCTTTGCTGTTCGCTATCGGCTGGAGCCGGAAAATCCAAGTTTCTCCAGTATTTCCTGATGCAATCACGACGTTGGCGGCATCCCCGCGAATAGTTAACGCTCCAACTGGCGGAGGGGGTTTGAACAATGAGCTTTTGCTTGGGACAGGCAGCGGCGTTTGAGGAAGCGATAAAAGGGTCGCCACGTTTTGCTTGGTAACCAAGGAGTACACTTCTACTGTAGTCTGGTAGTATTCCAGCGGTTCATTTTCAAGGATGGGTCTGCCGTGCATATTTGGTGAGCCTCTCACACTTTCGTTCTGAGCAACCGACACTGCATCTTCAACATCGTCTCCATCAACAGAGCTACCAGAGTTCAACACTGGACCGTGTATTACAAGAACAATCAGCGGGAAATTATTAGAGACGCCGTCCAAAACATTGCTAGGAATTATTTTGGCTCCATATACTCCACCTCGAAGGTTGTCAAGGGTAGAGAGTTTACCGATTCCTCTCTTTGTGACGGTATGGATATTGATCCCTCCATCGTAACCAGTCAAAATAACCTTATCTGCCGGCTTAGATGGATCTGGAGAGGAAGACACGCTATCAAACCCACAATAATATCCACTCTCTCCAGGTGTAAGACCAGGACCAGGCGGCGAGAGAAGAATATTTGGATCTGGCGCACCGTAGAAATGTGCTTGAGCCTGATGAGGAAGTGGGGGGTGCTGCGGATGAGGGAATCTCGGGTGTTGGGCATACATGGAGCTTCGTCTAGCAGCATAAGCTGACATTTGGGCGCGGTTATCGTCAGAGAGCTGCGGATAATTCCCATCCATATGATAACTCAGAGGACGAGTTCTAGAAGGAGGAGACGCCGAGGGTATTCGCCCAGTCGGCGGGGTTCCTCTCTGTTCTCTCGTTGTCCAGCCAAAACCAGCTAGTCTCTCATCGTACGATGAAGGTAAGGTTGGTGGTGATTCTCCCAAATTGATAAGATTACTAGGTGAACTGGAATATGCAGGAACGTTCTTTGCCCATTCGTTTGTATTGTGTGTTGAGGACCGGGCTATCGCGGCTGATGAAAGAGCATCGAGCAGGGGGGATGTGACAGGATTTCCACTTGGCGGAGATAGGGATTCCGCTGGAGGCGAGGGGGGACCAACTGGTGGGGATATAACGGGAGCCAACTCAGGAGATTCAGTGGAAGGAGGAGTTGTGAATACCTTCGCATTCTTACTACTGTGGGTGGCCAGTCAGCTGGATGTTTGACCCCACCGAGTCAGACTGCCCCCAGGTATAGAGGGGAGACCTACGAGTTCTTGGAGGCATTTTTGGTCACCGCGGCCAGCACGCCGCCTCCAGAAACATCCTTCGCCTGCCCATTCTTCTTTCCGTTTCTCGTTTGTGCTGAACCTCCGCCTATATTTCCTTTCTGAGTCGACTTGCGGGGCGGGGAAGTACCACTTGGACTACTATTTCCGTCGTGATCGAATGAAGGGGGCATTCAAAGAGCGAGAGAAGAATCTGTTCCGGTTCGGAACAGTTGGCAGACTCTGGTGGGAATCTGCAAAGCTGTCGAGTATTGGGACTCAAGAGTGGCAGAGGCAGGCTGACCGGTGACGTGGAGAAGGGAGTTATGCGGGTGAACGTCTCCCGCTTGCTTCCTGAACAACCAGAATTCAGGAGAGGGCGGGGAAAGCTCGTGGGAAAGCGTTATCGTGAATGGATCCTAGTTACTTGGTGGTTATGGGCAAAGAGCAAGTTGTGGTGTTGTGTTGTATGAAGAGCAGTAGCAGATCGTTGCTCTTTGTCAAGAGCTCCCGAGGTGTAGTAGAGGGGCATGGACCAGACGCACACAGCCGGCCCAGCCAACGCTAGTGCGGGGCGGTGATTGGTCACCGCCGAGTTGCCCAGTCGCCCATTCACGATTCTCAGCATGGGTCGTATATAGGGGAGAGGCAGGTACGAGAGCGGTTTATTCGTCGCACACGTAAGGTTACAGATCTGGTGTGTTGCCAGTGCTGTAATTAATCTCATCATCAAGGACAGGGCAGTGCCAGATGACATTCCACGTGCGTTGTCATGTGTCAGTTTCCAGGCAAGGGAGACATTTGTTTGCAGTCATTGCGGAGGAGTATTGAAGTCAGCATCACCCATCTGCAGCGTGCTCCACGAGAAGATTTGCCTCTTTCATATCGAGTCATCTTTCGGATCACGTCGAAGAGAAACCATTCTTTGTGCTGGCAACTACGCCGCTACTGTAGCCGAGAGTAAGTAAACAAAACGAGCAAATCCAAGTAGCAACTAACCAACAACCTAATAGATATATAAAGAAAAAGAGCCGAAAAAGAACAAGATGACTAAAAGTAGTGGCATAAAACCGAATAAAGTTAGAAAGAGTGGCTATATAGAGTAGAAGCAGAACGTATAAAATGTCAAAAGTAGTAGCGTGACCTCGATGAATTCCAGTCTGAGCTCGGCAACCCGACAAAACCTGGGCGGTGGTCACACTGCTCGATCATCGTGGAAAGAATCCCACGCCCAGCTGGCCTTGTGAAGATCAACATGGAGCTGCTCCTCTTTCTCCTGACGGAGGTACGAGTGGACGACCACCCTATCACTCTCTGAGGTGCAGAGGAAAGACCTTGGGAGGTATTGTATGCCGTACTCGAGCCTCATTGTTTGAAAAATTGTCGCGTCGGAGCCCGTGTCGCTTGAAAGCTGACCAATTCAAGTTGCTGTACAGATCTCAGCATCGCAAAGAGTAAAAGTGCGCAAGATATAAGTATTGCCATATCGTTCCTTTCTTGTGAAGTTGTGACGTAGATCGCGTAGTTCAATCACGGGAAATGAGCCGCTGCCGTTCATCAAGCGGATCTCTTATTCATGGGGGATGCCTCCAGGTCGTTTTGATTTGACGGGAGCAGACATAAACATAGACATGCTGACAAAGATTCGGCAGCTGAGAGTAGAGGCCTCCACTAGGAACCCTGAGCCGAGGTTCTTTTCATCCTCCCTTCACATCATCAAAAGCGGCCGCCTCATTTTCCTGACCGTTTGACAAGCTGGAGCTACTCCGTCACTATTACTGGCAAGAGAGACAATAGAATCCAATCCTTCGGGAGCATCAGCATCTATGCTTCTCGGCCTATCTCAACCCTACCCGCTTTGCTCAGTCTTATATGCATATTCCATCCGTATTCCCCGAGTTTGTCATTATTTACTCTGTGCGCCTTTTTCAAAGATTTTCTTCATATAAATTCCTTCACCGGACTCAATCCAGTAAGGCCCGCTTAATAAGTGTTACTCGGTCGTGTCTTTTTTCATTTCGTTTGCATGTCATCTACGACCTAGCCCTGAGGCCATCACGATTGCATCCTTTCATTATTCGCACGATTGCTTTTGAAGATGCGAGCTGGGTGGTGAAATTGGCACACACAAGTCCTCAACGCCTTAACTCCGTGAAAGTTGCCGGCCATCTGTGCAAACAATCCCAAGCGGGATTGATTCAGCGGTGGCGATGTCAGAATCTTGCCATGCTTTCTCGGTTTTGTCGATGAACATTGTTAGTCTTGCGTCGTACATTCTTCTGGAAAGTCTCCCACGTCTCCCACAGGTTCGATTCCTGGGATAGGAGAGATGGTATGTCCGGATTATGTACCGAATGAAGCGGGAGAACCGCTGAATAATATGGACCCTGGTACGACTTCGTATGCTTGCTTGCTGACAAGTAGCACCCACACCGAGCGAGCGTTTGCGATCCAATGACATGGCCGGTAGACGTCCAGGAGGCGTTGTGATCGGCCTTTGCAACCATCCGCAACGTTAATTATTAATAATTGATGTTGAGCGCATGGAAGAAGGAGCCAAGACTCGTGGGTGTGGCCCCTCAACCCGCAGCAGCCGGGACCATGGCCTGCTGCATGTCAGCCAACTTTGGACTTTCGATGCGCGTTGGAAAGTTGAATCTCCATGATCGATTGCTGGATCATCCATCTTTGCGGCCCTCTGCCATTGCCAAGTGCGACCCCCAACAGCAATCCAAGGTTAGGGACGACGGCAGTGGCTGCAAAGGTGGGCCAGCGAATATCCGTACTGTATGGAGTACTCTAGCTAGCTGATTTACGTACACCGTAGGACAACAGCTCCAGCTCCAGGCCGTACCGTATTTCCAAGTTCCAACCGATCTTACTTTTGTGCAAAGACAACAACATGGGCTGATGAACATGGTCAGCGTCAATTCCTAGCACGGCAGTTATACATTAAGCCTGCGTCTGCTTCTGCTTCTGCTTCTGCACGGCATCTTGTGAGCTTGCCATTTCTCTTCTACCACCGTACTCGTCCACATCAAAAAAAGTACATCACTTACCAAATCTCCACGCAGCAAAGTGTCCGCCCACGTCGGAATACTACTATCACCCCGAGTTGGAGGAGACACACCGAATAGATGGGGCTGCTTGACACTTGGTCAGTACGATACAGGCATCCACAGCGTGGTGATGGATGTTCGAGGGCTGGATGGCTCGCAGTCGCAGTCGGAGCGCCCGGGTAACAAACGCCCTTGGAATGAAGCAAGAACTTCATCAAAAGGGAATGTCTGGCATGGAGCGCCATTACCTCCAATGGATGCTGTACCGCCACATCGACATGTGGAAAAGATGTCCAATTCATATAGTCCCTATTCAAGAGAACTTTCGGAGTCGGAGGCCAAAAGACCGAAATATGATCGCAGTGAGCATCGTGGAAATTATGAGCTTAATGGTCAGCTGCCTCACTCGCGGGCAAGACGTAAGTCAAAAAAGCCCTCACGCATACAATATATTGATGACTAACAAACTTGATTCTTTAGAGTCAATGTATGCTTCCAATCAAGAATACTGGCCCCCTCCTCCTCCTCCGCCAGCATCTGGTTTTGCTCAGCAGCAAAAACCAGTGGTGTGGGAAACGATGAGCAAGCATCCGGGTCACCCACCGGTTATACGGCTAGATTCCCCAGAGTCCACCAATTTATGTAGGCGCTGCAAGAAAGTTCTTGGGCAGCACGAAGATGTGGATATGCTCGAATCTTCCGCAGGAGAGAGCATCGAAAGCGTCACGCAAGCCGCTGCAGCAGCGCTTACTCAGCTAGCGGAAACCCTTGGTTCCGGTATTTCTTCCGAGCAGAGGGTCGCCTGTTTGGTTAGTCTTACATTCAAATACCCCGCGGCTATGTACCGTCATCCCGAACCTCTTGGGCCCTTTGACTAACTTTCACATATGGATAGAGCCCCGGCCAACGAAAGACGGTGGGGGTATGCCCTACTGATTTCCCATTGCCATCTAAAGGCGGCTTGACTGCTTCGTTGAGCTGGCTTCTTGAAAGGATTCAGCAAGCTAATAGCCTGGCCGATAAGTTAGTACGGCATGTACCTCAAGGCGTGCTGTCCTCCCAGAACGGCGACTTTTCAAGAGACCGTAATCTTAACCAACGAATCAATGGTGAGAATATGAAGCGGCGTTGGGAGAACGATATTCCAAATCAGGCCTTCGACATTAAGGTCCAAGCGAATACGACCCAAAGAGCCTCAAGAATAGGGGAACGACCTTCCATCAGTTCACAATATGATCAACATCAGTCCCAGCCATCTGAAGGTTCACGAATTCCAACTATGAATCCACCTCATGGGCCAGGCCGCCAACTGCCATCACCACCTGGACGATCCATCCCTTCTCCAACATCACTCAATTTTCCATCTCCTTTAGCACCTACATTTGGAAACGCCTCACAGCCTGTCAACCTACCACCTCCCTCGGCTATTCATCAATCTCCTATTAATGGCTTCTTACCACCCATTGGCGGCTCACATTCCGACAGTGCAATGCAAACACTTTCCGCGTCTCTTCAACATGAAGTTTCAGTACAGAAGATTGCTTTATCAACCCTTCAGGCGGAGCATGATAAACTTCTTGCAGCTTACCTTCGATCCCAAACCAGAGCCAGTGCATTGGAAAAGAAACACAACGTTTCAGACGCGGAAATAATCAGCTTGACGGAAGAGAAACTTAGACTCCAATCACAGGTCATGGAACTAGAAAAGGACATCGAAGACATCTCCAAAAGCCGAGACGAGTGTCGCCAATCGGCAGTGGCAGAAGTAAATCAATACGTCGACATGGTGAAGAAGGCTACTCAGCTAGAAATCATGGCAGCCGAGGATCGCAAGAACTGGAACTCGAAGAAAGCGGAACTAGAAAAGAGGATCGAGATGTTGAGGATTGGGAGTCTGCATAAGGAGACTTCGATATCGACGGGCGTCAATACACCGAATACCTCGGTCAGTCAAGAAGCTGAGGGGATTACAGCCGCGTTTGAGACTTTGGATCGCTTGCGTAGGGAACAGATGGGGGAGGGTGTACAACAACTACACCAACAGCCTACATCCGAGCCACAGACAGGACATGTGGAAAAGGTCAGGGTTCTTGAGGAAGAGGTGAACACGTTGCGGAATCGATGTATGGAGATGGAGAAGGCGTTGCATACCATCAGAGACAACAGTCGATCAATGGAAGGACTCGTCGAGGCGCTGGGACTCGCAGGGAAAACAATACTCGATCAAGCGACCAAAATTCTGGGGGATTAACCAGAACTTTTTTTTTGTCTTTCTTTTGTTTTTGCTTTTATCTAGACTGTACTTGGTACTGTCCATTGTAGTGGAAGGGATTGCATATTCATGGGTTAGCATCGGCGTTTTAAGTATGTATGTACATCTGTGACGGCGTTCTTGGGAGTGGATTTGCTTGCTGCTTTTTTTTGTAAGTCTTACTTGCATTGGTACTGGGTGGGAGCGCGATTTTTGATATGGTATGCATGTGCGCGGCTTCTGAACAGAACCGAGAATGGGGTTTTCTTGCATATATATACGGAGTGTAGGTAACAAAAAAGAAAAGAACCGAAAGTCCCCTGAGAAATAGTTGTCAGATATATTCCCGCGCTCGCGAAAGTTCGTTTTATTTTGAGCAATGCATCGGGGTGTACAGGTAAAGGCGCGCCTGTTATTCAGTCTGTATTACAGTGCGTATATATACTTCTATTACAGTACACTAGCTCCTGGTCCGTGTTCTTATCCTGCCACTTTAGGCTATTGTAGCCTATTCAACAGTCTATCATTTCCTTTATTTCATAGCGAGCGAGCTCCTCTTCGTTTATTACCAGTTATGGCATTTCTGCTTACAAATTGCCGAGATAGATCTTACCGTATCCTCATTCTTTCTTTTCTTCATACTCTTGCTATACAGGGCCAATAGCCACCTATCAACCATCCATTTTAGAGTAACCGGTACTGTATAAATCTCTTCTAACGAAGCCTCGACATCCAATCTCCACAAATGCTAATGTCAAAACCGAAACGATCCGACCATAACCGTTAGACGCCTCGTAGGGCTTGGCGGCGGTCCTTGCAGTGTTGTGTCATACAGACTGCAGTAGTACAGTGATCGAAGTTTTGAACAGGTGATGGTCAGTGAGCGGCTAGTGAGGCCCTATCGTTGGGTTGTGGCTGCTTGTTCGAGGGTTTGTTTTGTTTATCTGTGAGAGATGCACGTGGTTCCTTGGGTGCATGGAGGAGAGGGACTTTGTGGGTGATAGACTCTTGGCGAGGGCTGAGGGTATCTTTGGATGTTGTCGGGTGGCTTGATTGTAGATGGGATGAGTGGTGTTTGATTGGGGTTAGGCATTTGCAAGTAGTCGTTATTATCATATTGATGTAGATAGGGAAGGTATCAGGTACTTGAGTACTGTAGATGCCCAGGTATGCTTCATCGGGTTGGTATTAGGCTTTGAATGTATGTGTTACTCAAATTTACAGTGTCTACCTGGGCAATTATATAACCCCAACCCTCATTCTTCCAATAGAAGATCCCACGGAAACATTTTAAGCGAATCGTCGTTCAATATCCATTATTCTCTAGGATGAGGTTTCGATAACGAACTAGTATTCCCTACATTACTGTAAGACTTACAGTGTAAGTAAATTATCTATCGAACCATTTCCTTGGGGCCAAGAAAACGTGATGTGATGTGATATCCTCGCTACAGGCCCAACGTCACCAAAAAGGTTTGAGGAGCGTCGGAGATTTGAACGACCTGGTTACTGTTTCATCGCTTCTCTCTTCCACTCCTTCTTCCTCCCAGTACTGGTACAGTACCCTAAACCACACCGTAATCCGCAGAAACACAAAAGACCACCTGAAAATATTCAACAGCGACAATCAAACTGTACAGAGTAAGTTACGGCAACCCCATTTCTCTGCAGAACCTTTCCGCGATCTTCGAGACAGAGTTCAGCGGAATCTGCATGGGTTGCGGCTCAAGATCATCTTTGCGCTACCTGTGGTGTACCCGCACATACACCATTCTGAAACGACGTACGTGCAATCCCGAATCCACACCGTGCGAATCCCGGGTGTGCGTGCCCAGCTCCACCTATACAATCCATACAGGACTGGTACCTCCGTACTTCGGTAGAGAAAGTGGAGGAAAAACGGTTTGCATAGCATAAGTACTGTAGCATAGCAGTAGCATGGCATGGATGGGCTAAAAATAAAACGGGGTTTCTTTGATATAATCAGTTTCGCCTCCTCTTCTCTTCTCTGTCTGGTTTTCTTGATCGTGTTCTGTCTCTCTGTCTGTCTGTCTGCTTGTGCTTGAAGTACGTGCTTTGCATTGAGAACTTCTACAACCACCACCATAACAACAACAACAAGGAAACATCTTGATTTGAGATCCTGGGATCCTGATTTATTTCTTCCGCATTGTTACTCTTATATATTTTCATTTGATCCTTACTCGAGTAATCTGTTGAACAGATCCCATCACTCCTAATACACCCATTCATCCACAACTATCTCCCACAACCACATCACCACCTCACACCCTCTCTCTCTCACTCACAGCATCCAAAATGGGAAACGCCTTCTCCGGCCCCGACGCCTTCAAATTCCTCGGCTTCACCAAAGAAGCCACCGCCGTCCTCCAAGCCAACCCCTCCTACCTCCTCATCCTAGGCGCCGTCCTCTTCGGCTGCAAAGCCATCATCGGCATTGCGTATTACATCCACTATGTGACCAACAAGCCGTATTACAAACCGAAGCCGAAGAAGGAAGATAAGAAGAAGGTTGCTGCGAAGTAGGGGACTCGTGTGAAAAAAGGGGATTGTGGGGAGGATGGGGAATGCGAGGAAAGGGAAGGGAAGGGGATGATGGGAGAGTGGAGGATAGGATAGAGGGGGAGGAGTGCTTTTTGGTAGTTGGATTGGAGGACGGTGGATTGTGGGATTGGGAGTTGAGAGTTGGGTGTATTCAAGTCACGCTCTCTCAGGCTGTCGGAATAGAATCGCCAGGTCACACATCGACCCTACCAGGACCTCACCATCCCACCAGCTGCATTTCCCATCGCCACCCAACCCTCCCTCCAACACCTCATAAAAAACCCAAACACAAATTCAAACCCATAACACCCCATCACCACACCTGACCCGATTCAAGGCGCCGAGTATTCATCCTAAGTTCAGTAGTCATCCTAAGTTCTTCACGTACGTCACCGTATCTTCCAGCGAGCGTTTGAGCGAAAGAAATCCCTGGCCGTTGAGTTATCCGAAGCAACCTTTTTTCTCCTTTGGCTCTGAGAGCCAAGTCGAGCCTTCCCTTTTAGATGAGTGGTGGCGAGTGTATATAAGACTATAAATTTACATATGAATGAATATTATAAAGTCACTTGTTTTGCATGTGTGATTTGGTTTGTGGGGGGGTGTGATATCGATTGAGTGATGGTAGTGATGGTAGTGGAGAGGATGGTGTAGTGCTGGGTATTGTCGTTGGGTAGAAGTAAGATAGGATTGTATATCGTTATATATATGATTTACTATTTCTATATACTATCCCTACCCTCCCAAGGAAGCAAAGCAAAAGAGAAGAAACGACCTCTTCACATGCAGTCCAACTACCCAATTCATACCAAAGACCTAGGATAAATTTAAAGTAAGATTTTACCCAGACTTCTCGCGAAACCCATATCTCAACAGAGAGACTCCTCCTATAATGCTTTACACTTTGGCTATAATGCTTGACAGCTAACCCGTTTAGGAAGAAGGGGCGTTCCGCGACTCCTATAGGTAGTGACTTAGCATTTTCACTTTAGCTATGTTTTGGGTGTGATTAGGAAACGCGTGTACATAAACCTCGTAGCATTTTAAGGTAACACATGAAACTATTCACATCTACCCTCACTTTCGCACCCTTACCATTGTACTCTGACTGTCGTACCCTTACTATGCCCTTGTACTCTTTCAATTCATACTCCGCGGGTTAGGTTTAGGGTTAGTAGAATATAAACCTCACTGTCGCGTCACGTCTTACCTAGGTGTATACTTTAATAAGGCCACTTAGTGTTTTTTAGTACTTTGTAACGCGGGCACCCACTTCCCTCATGTGGTTAGCTGTCAAGTATTATAGCCAAAGTTTAAAGCATTATACGAGGAGTCAACAGCGAGCTACGAACCATCTTTCATGGGGGTTTAGGACAAATAGGGCGAGTGAAAGAGGTAGGCAGAGTGACAAGTCGTTATGTGAGGAGCACTTCGCTTATACCCTTAAAGAAAATCAAATCAATAATTCCTGTTATCCTCGAGACGGTACTAAGTCCCTTGAGATTCTTTCGGTGGTGTTATCGACGATTTTAGAGGAAGCATGTGGGTAGCAACAGGTGATATGTCCTGACATGGTCACGACTCACTGAGAATAGCAAGAGCAAAATACCGGAAGAGCAAGGGAAAGGTTTCATATCAAGATTACTTTGTGAAGTCATGAAGCCATGACTCCCTAGTATTACTTCCCTTTTCATTCTCCTCATTGGCATACCTCTTTCGAAAAATAAACTCCCTCCCCCACCCCCAAATCCATAAAAGAGAAAGTATTTGCCCTAAGAAAGCTCTCTCGAAATAGTTAAAAGTAGAAAGTCCCCTCGAGTAGTAGAAGAAGAGAATAATAAAGAACTGAAATTTGGGAAGTGACTGGTTACACTCCTACATCCATCCCATCTAGTCTAAAGAAGCCATCATCAGAAGGAAAGAAGCAACAAAAAAAGAAGAAGAAGAAAATCCCAGTGCCCATTCATTTCATTTCATAAAGTCCTCATAGACTTCCCCTCCTTGGAAAGCTGACTCCCTCCACAGCCGGCGTATCCGTGAACCAAGTAACCCTCTCCTGGCCCCCCTCATTAACAAGCGCACAAGGCAAGCCCCCATTCCCCTCAAAGATCTCCTTCATGATCTCCTTCTTCCCACCACCCGTTGCCACGAATGCGATTCGAACACCGTGACAGACAACTGGCAGAGTGAGGGTGATTCGCTTTGGCGGTGGCTTAGGCGAGTCCTCAATCGGCGCAACCCAACAGTTGGTCTCGCGTAGAAGTTCGTGGCCGGGGAAGAGCGAGCAGGTATGTCCATCTGGTCCACAACCAAGGAGTAGCAGGTCGAAGATGGGTAGTTTGACACTATCCCGTTGTGCGAAACTGCTCACCAAGAGCTTCTCGTATTGGTCTGCCATCTCTTGTACATCGTTCAACAGATCGGTGTTTATCGTGTGAACAATCGGTTGGCCCAGCTCCTTGGGAATCTTATCGAGTAACTCGGCTTTAAGGAGGGCATAATTGGAGTCTTCGTGCGTGAGAGGGACCGCCCGCTCGTCTGCGAAGAAAATTTCCCATTTTCCGAACTGCAATTTGTCTTCGGGACCGCTCGCTGGTGCGAGGAGGGCTTTCGCAAGCGTCTTTGGGAGCGAGCCGCCGGACACGGCGATTTTGAAGTGCTCGTGGCGGTTCAGACCTGCGGCTTGGGCTTGGAGGATGTAGGCGCGTAGTGTTGTCGCGAGTTGATCGACGCTGGGGAAGGCAAGGAGATTAGGTTGTCTACCCATGATGGCGAACTTTGCAGAAGTGAAATTTATTTTTTTACGTGTGAGGTTTGGGAATTGCGCGCCGAATGCGTGGTGGTGGGTTGGGCTTGGTGGGATGGTGGGGTAAACTGGTACGAGTAGTGCTACGGTATCGGCAACCTTGAAGTTGAACGGAATTGTTAGATCGAATCGGTGACGAGGTCGGGGGATGATGCGATGTGGATAAAGGGAAAATAAGAGGGGGAGAAGTCGGAGGGGTTGAGATTATTGGGGGCGCGTCATTGCCCGATCGAGTGGTGTGGGTTTGTACTGTACCTACGTGGGTTGGTATCGTGAAGCACTGCCTGCACTGCACTTCCCGTCCTGGCGATAAGATTGTCGGGTTGAGTGGAATGCAAACCCAAGTGCGCAGGTATTACCTTGTCGGCAATCTATTAGAGTAGAAGGTTCCGTTGCCGGTTGCTTAGCTTCTCCTGTGTCACTCAACAACTGCGTCAAGTAGAAGTCGTGCGGATGAAGAGAATAGGGCAAGGTGGTCGAAGTGGTGGAGAGGTGTGAATTGGAGATGTGGCCAAGTGGATGAGGATGAGCACGTACGACTTGCTGTAGCGAGGGAAAGGAAAAGGGGGGTAGGGTTGAGGTCAAGGCCAGCCTTGGTGAAAAAGGTTGCTGACAACAGTTTTATATATATTGTTGCCGACACAAACAAGCAAAAGACTCCACTATACCAAATACGCCATAGTTCCGTGCCAATAATGGCTGCTGGAGGTATCTCATATTATCATCCCATTCCATGTTGAAGAATTCCAAGGCGGGCAAAGGCGTAGGCGTGCAAACGGGATATCCCATGCCTTGAGCTTGACGAGTACATAACACCACATCCACACATGCAGATGTTTCAAGCTGCTGTGCAACCTTCTTCACCACGCGGCTTGATGGAGAGGTTCCGTCGATTAAATTGGTATTGATGCTTCAACTGCACAGCGGGTGTTCAATCGTCATGTTTTGGTGTTGGTGTCTGGACTTGGAAACTGCTCGGAGCGCTCCCATGGATCGTCCCCAGCATCGTCTCCATCTGGCCATGGACCCCTCTTTGAGCAACTGTGATAGCCTCAATAAATATTGAACTGCCAATGCCAATGCTACTGTGCCTAGGACTGCCTTTTCTTGACGCTGCATGTGATATGTGATACGTCAATGCCGCGACATGGTGATAGTAGTTCGCTGTGTTCATCCGGTGTTGGCTTGCTAACCTTTTCACGCTTCGGCCCGGCAGAAAATCTCTGCAGCATCAAATCAGAACTGAACATGGAAACCACTGGCAGGACTTGGTGATATTGAGTTTTGTTGATCCGATGCCGCGTAACACCGTACGACATCAATTCAGCCGTCGTCGATATGTGAGGCTGCAGAATCTCTGCATACCACTGGTGGAATTATGGATTCTGTGAGGTGAGCACAATCAAAAAACATATTGTCATCACAGTAGTAGTTGCATCCGCTGGGCTGAAATTCTCTGTGAGAACAATAAAAACTTCTACTATTGATGATTTTCCTCCTTAGGCAGGGAATTGATGACCCCTCAAGTTACCCCTCCCTCGGGTATCTGATTTCATCCTTGGCTTGACAACGAGCACTCGACCCCACTGGTCTTGGTTCGGTCGAAAAATCGGAAAGAGAGGATATAATCTCTCTGATTGGTCGAAAAGTTATTACATAATCAACAGACACCCAACCATCTCTAGGTACTTATAAGAATTAATTTTATATACTCAAGAACCAACTAGTACTCAACTCAACCCAATCGTGGTTAAGTTTCGTCCAAATACTCGTACAATCTACTTTCTGCAGTATCCCCAACATGGCACCACTTCCTAAGCACCTCACAGGCGACCAAGCCTCCATCGATGAGTTCATCAACCAATTTGACGTGCGTTGAGTTAGTCCCGAGTCTTATCGATCATTCCCGGAGAGCCACTGACATACGACACAGGTCTTCTTGTTCGATTGCGATGGTACGTTTGCATCTCACGAGGCACTGCATATGTGCTAACATCAATGGAAAGGCGTCCTATGGTCTGGCGATCACTTATTCCCCGGAACAGTCGAGACTTTGGAGCTATTGAGATCTAAAGGTAGACCGGTCATTTGTCAACCATATTGTTCCACGAAGCTGATTATCACAAGGGAAAAAAACCGTCTTCGTTACCAACAACTCGACAAAGTCCCGCGCCGATTACCTAAAGAAACTCACCAGTATGGGCATACCTAGTGTCGAGGAAGAAATATTCGCTTCCGCATACTCTTCCGCTATCTACATTTCGAGGATCTTGAAGCTTCCTGCACCAAAAAACAAGGTGTTTATCATTGGAGAGGCCGGTATTGAGACCGAATTGAAGTCAGAAGGCATAGAGTTCCTCGGTGGAACAGACCCAGCACTTCGACGGGATATAACCCCAGAGGACTATACAAACATTGCCAATGGCTCGATGCTGGACGAGAATGTCGGAATTGTGTTGGCTGGTTTGGACTTCCACATAAACTACCTTAAGCTCGCTCTGGGATATCAATACCTCGCCCGAGGAGCCAAATTTCTGGCTACCAATACCGATAGTACTTTGCCCTCAGCCAAAACTTTCTTCCCCGGAGCTGGCTCAATTTCAATTCCATTGGTCAACATGACAGGCCAACAGCCCCTTTCCACAGGCAAGCCAAGTCAAGCCATGATGGATGCTATTGAAGGGAAGTTCCAATTTGATCGCAAGAAGGCTTGTATGATTGGAGATAGACTAGATACCGATATCAAATTCGGTTTAGAAGGCAAGCTTGGAGGGACCCTAGCTGTCTTGACGGGTGTTTCCAAGAAAGAGCAGTGGGAAGTCGACGATGCGCCGGTTAGACCACATTACTATGTCGACAAGTTGAGTGATTTGATGGGATAAATTGATTTCAATAGGCAGAGCTTTTTGATCTTGACGATGCTTTGCATTTGGAGTTACAGTTACAAAGATAGACCAGATAGACTAGATACTTGGTTCTGAATAGATCAGAAGACATGACAACTTCAACCAAACGAGTCAGGAGAACTCGAATGTGTCCTTCAATATCTGGGCTCCCGGTGGACAAGCTATAACAAGATAAGTGGTGGTCTTGGCACTGTGTTTTTGTGTACTTGGTTTACTTATATCTCTAGCGCCGAGACTGCCACTCATCTTGTCACTGCTTCTTTAACGGGAGCTAGGAAATTTTCTCAGGGCTCGAGCCGAGGGTGACCGAAGATTTTCCAGGGAAAATAATACCTACTTTACATCATCATACATGCATACAGGTACGAGTTTGTATGGTGTATAGGTGGAGCATGGAAGGAAAATCGCGGCCTGAAAGAGCGCAAATGAAATAATCGGGGAAAGTTAATCATACCTGAGCATCAATTTCATTGGTTCCAGAACCAGTCCAACTCCAAGGAAGCGAGTCCAAAACTTGGAGTCGCGTGGAGGGGTCCAAACCTGGGGTCCGCCGATCTGCCCCGCGATTCGCAAAAAAATAAAAACCCTCCATCGCGAAAACAGTACACTACACCCAACCTAGAACATGCCCTCAAAATGCCCAACACCACCGAGGAGGACCAGACCCACCTTCTACTCAAGAAACGCGCCACCCTCACGGCAGCCCTCCAGAGCGAACCGTACGATTTGATTACCTACCTCCAACGCGCGCAGGTCCATGCTGATCTGGGATATCCTGATCTTGCGGTCGGCGATTATTACCGTGCGCTGCTGCTGACGGATGAGGTTGCGAATGAGGGGTTTGAGTACCATGAGCAAGCGGTTGAGGCGCTGAGGGAGCAGTGTAGGAGTGGAGAGGGAAATGGAGAGGGAGAGGCATGGCAGGTTCCCGAGATGCTGAAGTGGAAGGGGGATTATAAGGATCGGTCTGAGGGGTTGGGTGAGATGCCGAAGTCGGGCGATATCAATGGCGGGTTTAGAAATGGAGAGGAGTCCTCGGAAGCGGGGAGTAAGGAGGAGGAGATGAGGGAGTTGATTGTCAGGCTTGCGTCGATAAAATGTTATCGTGGGTTGGCTTTGAATTTATTGCTCTGTGGATGTTTGAAGAGCGCTTACGATTTTTGTTTACGAGGGCTGGCTATTGCGAAAGACGATGGGTATTTGAAGCATAGGAAGGATTATATTTTGCTCATGGCGAAGAGGAGATTGAAGGTGGATGAAGTTGATATCAGCTCGTTGCCGGATCAGGGAGTTGTTCGTCGCGAGGCATATCCATGGAATACACACGAACCCGATCGCTTTTCCCAAGAGTCTCTAGATACTTTGAGTAAGGAATTGTCGGTTTGTGCCCCAAAATTGGAAGTAAGGGTTACGGAATTGCCAATTCTTCTCGAGGCATACAAGGAGAGCGATAACTTCGGATTCACACCAACTATTAAACAACTCGGTCTCTTTGCAAAAGAGGATATAGAACCTGGCGAGGAAATCCTCCATGAAATTTCTCTTCTTGCTGCAAATAATCTGCTAAAAGAATCCCTCTGTGACGCATGCAGCTCCTCCTTACCTGGATTATCAGTGGATAGCGAGGTAGTAGCATGTCCAGACTGCGACGACATCATGTTTTGCAACCAAGAATGTCTCTCGTTAGCCCAAGAATCCTACCACCCAGCCGTCTGCGACAAAGACCTCGACACCATAGCAAAGGACCCCGACCCGGCCGAAAAGCCCTTCGCACTCTACCTCCTCCTCCTCGGGCGAGCCCTCGCCATGTCCGAAACCCAATCCATACATCCCCTTGACCTCAAAGAGGTGAAATACATATGGGGCGATTTCCTACCTAGTTCCGTCAACGCGGTCCCATTATCTCCCTCCTCTGAACCCCCGCCTATCTGGACCCTCCCCTTTTCCTTTGCAGGTAATGTCTCAGGACCACTGCATCTTCTCGAGAAAATGGATATCGACGTCTTCGCCTCCATCGACTCATACGATCTCTGGATCTTCAACACGCTGTACGCGAAGTTCCGGGGCACGGCATCCGCGAGGGTCAATAAGAAAACGGGACATCCTGAGGTGGCGGCTGTGCATCCGCTTTGGTGTCTTGCGAATCACGATTGTGATCCGAATGTGTCGTGGGAATGGGGGGCGCGTATGAAGTTCTGGTGTCGAACGGCACGGATTGGTGGTAAGAAAGGGGGTGTGAGGAAGGGAGAGGAGATCTTGAATCATTATACGGATGTGGAGCTGAAGGTTAAGGAGAGGAGGGAGTGGGCGTTGGGTAGTTTAGGGGGTTTTTGTATGTGTGACCGGTGTAAGAGGGAGGCGGGAGAGGAGTTTGATGGGAAGAGGGGGGAGATTTTGGTGGATGGGGTTCGATGATGGGGGGATATAGATGGGATTTGTGGTATTGTATAGCTTTAGATTTCTAGATTTTAGACTGTGAGGTGTGCAAAAGATAAGAGATACCTAAAAGAAGATTCTCCAAAAATCAAATACTTTACTTCAAGCGGGTTCGCTCTCTCCTTTCTATAACTTTCGGATCTTATATCGTCCTACAAACTCAACCCTCTTCTCCTTCCCTTGATTTTATGTAAGGGACGTAAAAGTTGGCTCTAAAAACATTCATATTCGCATTAGAGACACTCAAAATACAATACACTGCGTGAATATAATAAGAAGGCAAAGGTCTTTCAAGGATTATGGTTCTGCTAGAGATTGAATTCCTCAATGATACAACATACAATAGATATATCAGATGAGATGGAGGGATTCTTTTACAGTGATTTGGAAAGTGACTTTGATAACTACAGGAGGTGTACGATGGAGCACATAACAACCTTACTTTCTAAGCGATGAGGCTGCAGAACTTGTATTAGGAGAGTCTTAGGTTAGCGTTTATAGGATATTATTGTTATCTTGAAAGAATGAAAGGAACATAAAGGTGATCTGATGGTTTGTTGGAAAAACCTAGGCAGGTCTGTCATATATGGAAGTAAGAATTGGAGTGGAATTGGTTGTACTTAATCCGATGCGAGGAAGTACTAAAAATTGGAATTGATATCGGTAGCCCGCGAGAATTTGATAGCTCCATTCTTATACATTCTTGGAATTATTATCTAGTACTGCGTCTCCTTGGATCCATATTTTGAGTGCGAACGACGTTTGTAGACAGTCTCTAAAGGTACAAGTAGCTAGGAGAGTTTAGCGAGGATTGAGTGGGTCCCATCAGGTACAGTAATTCCAAACAAGAACAATCGTTCTGATAAACAGTATCCTAGATACGCAAGTAAAGGAAAAAATCTACAAAGCCAAAGAAATAATGGAAATCCCTGTTTCAGATCGGATTCGTAGCTAATCAGCCACGTCATATCTCGTTCGAATCCTTCATCCGGGTCGCACACCCCACCTAAAGGGGGTGCCGAACACTTCAAATTGCTAGCTGACGTCCCCCACATTTCACACATGTAAGCCACGATCCTACGAAATTTTTATCCCATAAGCAGCGTACGCTGAAACCACTGGATGATATGCGATACTTGGGCTTAATATGGCTTGTTAGTCGGAATTTGAAGATGCACGTTAATTCGCGTCCTACTCGATAGGTCGTGAGGATTGATTGTGATATACATTTCTGATTGGAAAAGATTCGCCTAGAGACGTTGGATTAGATTTGCTGGATGAGTCGGGCTCGCACATACCGGCAATTTTGAAGCGAGATGGAGGAGTGAGAGCTTACGATGAAGGATTTACGAGCGAAGGAAGGAAGAAAAATAAACTCAACAGCTAAGCTATTTTTTATATAAGACTTGGCGTTTTCCTCGTTTCTTGTTTCGATCATCCATCAACATTCTCCTTCTTTTCTTTTTTGGTGCGAGTATTTCATAGTCACTTCTCATTCAGTCTGTCTTTACAACCATGCGTTTTTCAACTACCATCCTCGCTGCTGGCTTGACAGCAACGACACTTGCAGCTCCGATTGTGGAGAGAGATGATTCCAACGATGATTGTGGGTGGGTACCCACTCATGTCGGCAACCCAGGTCATGCTGTAAATTCTACATCCACAGTCTTGAATCTCCCTTCCCCTCCCATAAACCCAGGCGGACCCTTGATTTCAATCGAGACTCTAGCTCCCCAACCAACGACTGTAATCCCACAATCGTCAGGAAACACCATGATTTCAATTTCAGCTCCATCAGAAACAGCACCCTCTGAGGCAGTTGCCAACGTCTCCGCCGCATTACCCACTGCCAAATCCTCCGGGAAATTCAAATTCTTCGGTGTCAACGAAGCGGGCGCCGAGTTTGGGGAAACTGTCTTCCCAGGTATCGCAGGGAAAACGTACCAATGGCCCAGCACGGCTTCAATAGGCACACTGATGTCGAAAGGAATGAACACCTTTCGGATCCCATTCTTACTTGAACGCATGACATCCGGATCGCTGAACGCAAAACTAGACACTACATATCTCTCCGACCTGAAAAAAATCGTTTCATTCATTACCGAGAAGGGTGGATACGCCGTGATTGATGCTCACAACTATGGTCGCTACCACGGAAACATCATCACCTCAACAGCAGACTTCAAGACCTTCTGGGGAAACCTCGCTAAGGAGTTTGCGGGGAATGAGAAAACCATCTTTGATTGTAATAACGAGTTTCACGATATGGAAAACTCGCTTGTTGCCCAGCTGGATCAGGCTTGTATTGATGGTATTCGTGGTGCTGGTGCGAGCAAACAATATATCTTTGTGGAAGGAAATGTAAGATTACGTTCCTACCCTCCAAACCTTATATCTATATAAAAACAAAGCTGATATCATCTAGGCCTGGACAAGCGCAGGCGGCTGGGTAAAATCAGGAAACGGGGACTCCCTCAAATCCCTCACCGACCCCTCGAACAAAATCATCTACGAAATGCACCAGTACCTCGACCCCAACTCCGGCGGGAAAGTAGCCGAATGCGCATCCACCACCATCGGTAAAGATAGTATAATCAAAGCAACAGCCTGGCTCAAAGAGAACGGCAAGAAGGGAATCATCGGGGAGTACGCTGGTGGAGCGAATTCTCAATGTAAGCAGGCTGTGATGGGGATGCTGGATGCTATGGTTGCTGCTAATGATGTGTGGATGGGGGCGCTCTGGTGGGGTGGTGGTGCGATGTGGAAGGATGATTATGTGTATAAGCTTGAGCCGCCGAGTGGGCAGGTTTATGAGGCTTATATTGATTTGTTGGGGAAGTATGCTTAGAGCAAGTAGAAGCTTTGAGATGAAGTGGAGGAAGAATGGGGTCGGAATGAGGTGGATTGGGACTCTGGTTCTTTGATCCTGTATTATTGCATGTTTAACAGTTCTTATATGGAAATTTGAAACTGAATAACCTGACAGTATGTCATAGCGGTAAAATCCCGAATCTAGTGACCAAACGCGAAGATCTCTTGGTTTGGTGTAGGTGGTGGGAATGATAGCTTAAGCGAGGGCTGTGAGGTGAATTTTTGATCTAGCTACTCCGGAATTGGGTAAACACAACGAGATTGTAAACAAGAATAGATCGCTTGTTTATAGAGCTCATATGTATCTTCCAAGATAATCTCGTGATATAGAAGGCTTCGTTGTACAGTATCAGGATAGGAGTCAATGTTGGCGCCTTGTACGTTTCCCCAAATCAGTCTCAAGAGGAGAACAAGCGACGCGCGATAAATAGCCCTCTCATTCACCCATCCACGCAACAAGAAAGTAAGATTCAAGGCGACCCACCACCACTTACCTAAATATAATCCCCCAAAAATAGGCAAAAACAGGCAAAAAAGACCTCCTACCAGGTTCAATAACCAGACGAACTGAGTTTTTGATTTTTTTCTCCAGTGTAGGGCCCCATCGACACGATTGTCTTACTTCCTCGTATACGTATCTGCATGCGCAACAGGTAGTGTGTGTGGCGCTTATGGATATGATCACACACTAACTGACTGGGCCAGGCGGGTAGGTACCAGTTTTGACGATGGAGGTTGTGGTATTTGGATAAAAATACAATTTTCGCTTAAATTGCGGGTATTTTGCGTTGTGCGACGAATCAGGTTGCGGCTTGTGGGCCAGGGGGCGTGATGTGAAGTGGGTCAAAGCTTGAGTTGGCCGTTAGTGGCTCTTGAGTCTTTTGTTAGATGTATTCTGGCGCTGTTTTGTTCTGTGGAGGTAGAAGAGAGGGGGCGCAGTTGGGAATAAGGAGGTAGGAAAATATACAGTATACTGATTATTTTGACTGATCGCAATACTTATTCGAAACTCCCATGAACAATTGCAGGAATTGTCTTAGAAAGCCTAGGATACAAGAGCGTTGATTTGGGGACTAGTTCACTAAGGGTTCGTTTATCCGCTTTAAGCAAGGGTCGTTTCTTAGTCCATAAAGCCTTTATAATATAACCTTACTACCGATATGGAAAAGTGAATTCACGATTTTCGGGTCTAATTATGCCTGAAAATAAGCTAGGTAGTTGTTCTATAGGGACAATATAGCATCTAAGGTAATTAAAGCAACTAAGGATCTTCATAGAACTCATTCTTAGTGGGTGCCTGGTTATTACTTTGTGTATATTATATAAAAAGTTATTATACTAGACTTTTAGATTAAGTGAAATAGCTATATTGGTATACTTATGTTAATCAAAAGGAAGAGCTATTATTATTCTTAACTCCTTATATAACTATTTTAGTTATACAAGGCTTTTAGGATAATGTTATTCTGAGAGAGACGTATACAGAGTAACGACCATGTCTGTTATACTTAAGTATTTCCTAGAGAAGCATATCTATATAATAGTAATCGTCTGAAGAGAATAATCAAACCCCAACTCCCTCTTCGCAGATTCTGGCCAGCGACTAACTTGAGTACTCTCATAGATTGGTTTCATATCACTCAATGCCATCTCAAGCTCGCTTTCTCCAACACTACCGCGAAATTTGCTTAGGAAGTATAAACACTTGAAAAGTTCGGTCTTGGTCATTCGGTCACGAATGTTGGCTAGAGGGGCCCTGAGAAACACTAGCTCTGACGCCTCCAGTTCTAGGGCTATTTGGAATAGCCACGGTTCACCGTCCCATGGGCCATCAGCAAGCTCAGATAAGAAAGACCATTTCAAGTCTCTTGAGCGTCTAATCTCCCATCCCTTTGCAAAATGGATGTACTCTTTTGTTGTGTAGGGATTATGGGGCCTTTCCTTTTGGTTCTCCTGATGCTCCCTAAATTGATTTTCCGTGTATCGAAGTACAATAGCCCCCTCTTCAATACTCGGTTCAAATCTGCCAAAATGCAGTTGAAAGAATGACAGGCATTTCTGTCCGAAGGCGCCAGTCATTCCATCATGAATCGCCTTTTCGCTTAACATAGTATGAAGCAGTGGCAAAACGTCACGAACAGTAAGTCCAGACGATAGACACGAAATCATGTATTCGTCATATGGACTGCCATCAGAGTTCCACCCCAGATTGAAGTCTCGATCTAAATTCCCAAAGTATAGAGCTTTGATATCAGCAACACTATAGAGTCCCAGAGATATTTTCGTGCCTGTCAGATCCTGTTCAAGTAGGCTCATGCCAGTGCCAAGATAAGGACAAATTTTAGGAACTCCAAATTTGTCCGAGATGAACCAGTCTTCTCTTAGTCCAAGAGGGTTATCCGATTGAAGGTCATCTTCTCGAAGATCCTCTGCTCGAAGGCCCTCTAATGCGGATAGAAAGATTACATAGCATCGACAAGAGACGACAATAATATGTGAATCGTTTGAACCATTCCTCTTCGTAAAGAATAATAGCATATCGTCCTTCACCCCAGTTTCCATCAAGAAAATATCTTGGCAATTGATGACTTTGCTGAGTGAGATCTCTGCCGTGCAAAAATGCACACAAGCCGTTCTTCCAAATACTTGAAAAGTAGTCAGACCAGTGTAATTGTTCTTTATAGTTCGACCTATCTTAATTCCAGAGAGCGTCATTAAGTGTACCATTTCAATAGAAAGTGCACCGGTCGATGCATCAATCGAGACACTTTGATTCCAAGGGACCTTTGTCGGAATCCGACGATAAGATGAGAGGAGATCTATGTTTCGAAGTTCCTTTGAGTAGATCATAAAGATCGGGTCGCTGTCATAAAAAGGTATCTAAAACTGGGATGGGGAAAAGATGGCTCAGGATTCCATATCGAGGTAGACTTCCAATCTGGTACCCAAGATGGCAACGACACGCACTGAGAGCGACAGCTCCAGCAGTTTAGCAGAATAATAGGATCGGAAAGAGTGGTGAGTATGTAGCCGCAAATGCCAATAAATGCCTCAACGAAAGATATCGAATATTCTGGTACCAGGCAGTTGTGAGGGTTGCCATTCGTAATGTAATCCACAAGTCCTAAGAGACCAAAAATCTTGTCCCGCCGATCTGTTGCAGATGTTGAATGCCAAGTCTGTCGTAGTGCTTCCGTAATCTTGAGCTTCATGAAGTTTGCTCCTTGCCCCATATTGGCCAACCAAGGTGCAGCTGTCTTGCTCCAGTCATTGGACAGTTGAGACGACGTGAGGCCTTGAGCAAGATAGTCAATCTCTCCCATTGGAATTACTAAACAAGGAGCTAGGATGAGTTCCTGAACGATCCAAACTCGGCCGAAGTACCTTCTTTTGAGCAAGTCTGCCAGAATTTCATTTAGTGGTTGACGAGGTCTGTACACCTCAGAGGTCTCTTTGATAATATCATCTCCGAGGTAAACTACAACACGAAGACATTTTTGATAGATATCTCCCATCTTAGAGATCTGTGTTTTTCTTTCCATGTCATGGTCTTGGTTGATACAGATAGCATCCACCCACATGGTTCTAAATCCTCTCTTTTGGCGAACATATCGAAGCATCGATAAACAATTTCGAGTTTGAAGTATAACATCCCAGTATCGGCCGATGTAAATTGGATAATGTCGGCGAGAATCATCATCTTCCCCACCCCATGTGTAGGAAGCAGTTTCATATTCTGGGCAATATTGATGCTCCCAGATTTTGAGAGAAGCATGTAAGGGATGATCTTTCTGCTGAGAGGGCGAGATGGAAATTAGCCGAATTTCGTTAGGTTCTAAAGTTCTTTCGTAAACGGATAAATTTTCAATTTGACCTCCTTCCAAGACAGAGACAGTATTCTGGATATCGAGTGCAGGTTGACTGCCCGCTGTATATCGAACGCTTGGAGGCCACGAAAGATTCCACTCCCCCAATGGTTTGTCTGGCGGTGGTGACCAAGGCTGTTCGGCAAAAAGTCGACGTTGAGAAATGAGCTGCTCCAATTGAGGAGCGCTGAAAACGCTTTTGCAGGCCTTGCATCGTGGATATTTGGTGGCCTCGTCAATAACGACCTGAGGGCTTTTGCATGAGAGTTTGTGCCACCGACTCGACGAAGACGTACAATCTCGACTATCTTCTCTCTTGCGCTTGAGCCCTCTGAGAGGCATCAGTAAAGGTATTATGGGTTTTATCCTTAATTGTCTTGTTGATGTCACTTATCACAATTGGCGCGTGCTTACTGTAGGGTTTACGGTCGTGAGCGACAAATGTTGTTGCCTTAGAGTGGGGGAGTTTGAACCCATTCAAAAGGCATAGCGGGGGCAAGAATTGAAGAATCCGTATGGAAACCTAGAACTACAGTACCTGCCCGCCATTAGAATTTTATTTTTTATAAAACAAAAAGTATTTTTAAATCGTACCGGAATAAGAGAATTAGAATAGAATAGAGCGTTAAAACCTAGGGAAAAATATCTTTAATAGCATACTTATAATATAAGGCTAGAAATCCTACTTCCGGACTAGGACTATCGAGGAAGTGATTAGTAAGCAAGGACTACCTAATCTGAACCCTTGTATTTTCCTTTATCTTACTTTATAGAGTCTCGCGATACCCCCCTCCTCCGTACTTAGGTACGCTATACTAAGACTATCTTATCTATAGAGAAGGGAAGGGTTATATTAGGTCATAGACCCTAGGGGGTATACTAAATCCTCGGGGAGTAAATTAAACTATAAGGAATATATTAAGCCCTAGGGGGTATACTAAGCCCTAATAAATAATACTAGATTCTTAGGTAATCTAAATTCTAGAGGGGGTAAAATAAGTCCTAAGGGGGTAGAGAGTTCTAAGCCCTAGAAGTCTAATAATTATTAACTTCTAGGTAAATAGTAGAGTAAAGATATATTAATATTCTACTAACCCTAACCCTAACCCGCGTACTAGCAAGAGCTAGCCCTAGGTAGAGAAAACTAGCTATACTATTAATTACGTAATTTAAATAACTAATTATTATAAGTCTAATGGCGGATAGGTAGTTATCGTTTTAGTAAGACAATTCTAATGGCGGATAGGTAGTTATCGTGTTAGTAAAAAAGTTCTAATGGCGGACGGGTAGTTACAGTCGCCCAGAATCCGTGACTGATCAAGAGGGAATGAGTTCTCGCTAAATCTTTCTGATTGCTTGATCTTTTGGTGAGGAGCTCTACTTGGAACCTGTTGGTTTTGTAGAGTATACTCCTTCCCAGTAGGCTAGCGACTGCTTCATGGTTCCCAAGACATAAACAAATTCTTTGATAATCGGATTACTTTGATAAGAAAAGTACAATGCTTGGACACATCTACTTTCCAGGAAGGTGTCACTTTACGAACTCATAAAAAGCCTGGTTTATCTCTACTTCAAGAGATGTGGTGATTATTACACAAAGACCTAGCTTAGAATAAAACTATTCTGAAAGCCTCGTACAATTGAACTAGCCAATACTTATTTTGATATAACTATTGATTTTTATATTTTATTAAGCTACGTATACTAATATAATTAAATTTCTTGCATATAAACATCTCAAGAGATATAGGAAGTTGCCTGATACACACCACGGTCATTATCGTCGCTATTGCAGTTAGCTTATGAATCATCCTCGTCCAAAATTACGTGGATTCAAACATTATAATGTTGCCTTTAGCTTGAGAGCGACAGATCCTTCATTGAACACTTTAGAAGTTAGCGTTTACGAGTTTCACTGCTTTTCTTTTTTAGCGATTGGTGGCTGATAATAATTTACAACAGCTCTATTAATCAGATTTAATTGCGTTTCATTGAACTCTTTCATATGAACATCGACAATAGCCTTCAGGGATCTTTTGCTTTTTCCGCTCTTCCCGAGATGGCTTCAGATTCGTGGGCAAAGAGAACTTTGAGAGAAAGTAGCCAAGGAAGTTAGCGAGGGGCAAGCTTATGCCAGTTTCAGATTGAATGGGAATATTCTTGTCGATCTTATCCGGGGGCGAAGGCTAAGAAAGTCCAAGTGAAGCATGCCCTAAGCGAATATGAATGCAACCCGCCCACCGGAATCCTAACTTTATCCCTACATGACTTCTATTCATTACCCTTAGAACAATATACCCCAATCATCAAGGTTTGGCATTCTAGAACTATACATCTTGATTTGCGGTGGCCCCATTGACTCGTTGCGCGCAAAGACAGGCATCTCGACTTTACATACTTAGAAGCCATAATTTGAAACGACGTAGTTCGCTGGTATTCAATAATTCAAGGCATGTAAAAGATCTCCACCCTCGTCCCCTCTCGTAGAAAAGAGCTGACAGTAATTACAAAGAAAAAGCAGCATTAATTTAAGTACTTTGTTTTACTACGCTCTCCACCCTTAATGCCAAAATCTTTCTGAATTACACACTCTATATATTTCAACTATTGCTTCTTCAAAGTTATTGGACGAGTAACAGAAACCTGATGGCTACATTAACGATAGACTCCATGTTCGCTAGGTCCTATTACCTATCAACAGAAAGGAAAACTCGTTATTGAATGAGAAGAAACACTTCCAAGTTCCAAGGAGATCTAATTATCTCTGGACACCACACTGTCACTCGTTGCGAGAACGATATATAGTATATAGCCAGATATCTTTATCTCAAGGAACTACACCTTCTTACGAAATACCTAGCAACCAAGCTTACTACCCTGAAGACCCTCTATAAAACCGTTGTCAATGCTTACTATCTCTTATAATAATCGTTAAGAATTCACCGGTGCTGATAAAATGCCATGTCGCTCAGTAAGCAAAGAAACAAGAAAATACGTCTATACTTTCCGCCTTGCTGAGAACCAGTATTAAGGTGCTTTGACCGGGAACTGGTGGGTTCTATACCATATCAACCATGAATAAAGCAATAACAAATCGCCAGAATGAACAAGTCAATTACAATTTCCTCCAAACAGAATAAACCGCATCCTGTTCCATCAGGTTCACTGTAGACAGTACTATTTTGTGATATATCCGTGAGGCAAAAGGAGGTCTCCAAAGACCAATTGTGCTGCAAACAACACTGTTGCAAATAAGCGAGGTGACAGAGGATGACTTTGGAGTATAATCGGGAGTTCTCAACCACGCATATGCCAGCATAGAGTGAATAAAAAATCAAGTGATAATTGAATGATGTCGAGTCGTAGGACTGTATTTAGGAACTTTTGATCTGATGGCTGCTTGTAGTCGTAAAGGTACGGATGGTGGTTGATTTTTGTGGTCACGCCTTTAGCTTTACTTCTTAGCTCCCCGCTTAACCTAACTTCCTCCCCGTACGAGTATCTCAACTTAGACTCCTATAACTTTAGCTTATCCCAACCAATTCACAACAATATCTGTCCGAGATCTTAATTGTCAGATCGAATCCTATTTCTCGAATTGTTATTACCACTTATTAGAGGAAATCCTGCGGACAGATATGAATATCAAACGGATGTAACCACAATAACAGCACACCGTACATTCGACAGTAATCATTCATTTGACAGTAAACAAATAAAATCAGAGTATTTTGACAAGATTAGGAAGAAATCCGTGGTACCATTCCTTGCCATTATATGTAGGTGATCTGAGATTCTTGAGGGCATGTTGCACAGGCTTGTTCCCTGCCTTATCTACGAACCATCCCAAGATAACAATCACCGTTGCAATTTGTTTTTCCCCTTGCTTTTTGTATGACAGGAATTCTATGACACATTTCTCCTTGATATATATCTCCATACCATCATCGCTAGTAAGATAAGCTAGACAGTAGGGTGAAGAGGTGAGTTTAGCGGTGACCCAACCTGAAGATCTCAATATCAAAATCTAAGACCTTGTTTCGCAACCATCATGAATTCTCAACATCTATTATCCTACGTCACAAATCCAAAATAAGAGGCTTCTTGTGTAAAAGAGAAATCCCAAGAGGTCGTGTTCCCACCGTATTTACTATTTTCTAAGACCTCCCTAAATTCAACCCTCGGAAATAAAAACATGTAATTATTACTGCCCTACCATTCCAACCATCAAAAGCCTCTATTTCTTAGCCTTCATAATCCCTCTTTGAACAATCATTCCCACATTCCCACATAAGCAATCAAACCAAGTTACCAAAACACCCAACCCCACTCCCATTCCAAGACAGACAATATATAATCCCCCACCATCCTAATTACTCAGACCAGCAACTGCACGGGAACGCCCTCCTGGACACACTTGGTGTCCAGATCCACCCCAAGAACATCTCTCGCTCCCCCCATCCAAGATCCCCACTTCCTCCGCCGTAAAAGAAAGAGCACAGTACCCATCAAACAAAAACTAAGAACGAAAGGAAAGCCCCGTATACGTATGCGAGTAAATCGACACTACATCCACCACTCGACAACAACATTCCGAAAACTTGAATCCCCAAAAATTTAGACTACTGCATCTTCGGCCCCTCTGAGCGTTCTGTACTTGAGATATAGACGTATGGTAGTCAACTGTTGGGTACACATCCACAACTCCCTTCTGGAAACAAGTGTACAGAACCTCAACCTCAACCGAGGGATACATTGAGGAGATATTGGAAATACATTCCTAGGCGCCGAGATGATATTTATCGGAAACATATGATAGAATATCGTGATATATCGCCGTTTAGATTTCTATAATAAAGATGGGTAGGTAATTATCGTGTAAAAAGTGACGATATCTAAGCAATAGGAGTTTATCGAGTAAACTAATTACCTACCTAGATAATATCTCAATCAAAAACAAATTGTTCTTCTCATAGAAATCCACCCACAAAAAAATCCTCTCAACCCAGATAGCTTAGTACCATACATACATACAACATAACTGTATACTCCAATCACTACTATACTACCACACCATTAAACCTAAAGCCCTCTCTTATCAACTCAGAACCAGACAGACATCTACTTCTCCACGTAAGTTCGTAACCACGTCCTTAGCTTACCCCTATCATCGATACCTATCTATCATATCATTTATCACTAAGAAATTAAGAATACGATACGGTAGGTAGGTATACTATTATCATCAAAAAATCCCCTTTCCGATACGCGACCCCCTGGTATTATATGGATAATATCGCGCCGGGTCTGTGGAAATATACTGTTTAAACCAAGGAAAGTATAAAGTACCGCATCGCTTACCTAGGTACAGTATCTCTACCCATCAGAGAAACCTGATCGGGACAAACAATCCAATCCAATCCAATCCAATCCAATCCAATCCAATCCAATCCAATCCAATCCAATCCAATCCAATCCAATCCAATCCAATCCAATCCAATCCAATCCAATCCAATCCAATCCAATCCAATCCAATCCCAACAATCAAAAACAATCAAAAACAACCCTTCCTCCACCTATTCACACCGTACCGTACCTCCTATCACTAGCCCAACAACAACAACAACAACGACGACACGTATTACCTTTTACATACACCCTACTCCAAGACTCTTACGTAACTTGCGAGTGGACTGACAGTAGAGGCATTTCCTTCTTTCTTCAACGTAGTAGAATCCAACGCAGCAGAATCCAACGTATTCCGGGAATGAGATACCGTACCATACCTTACCTGGCACAGCATGATTGGAGAGGAACTATGGGGACGTATGTATACCTCGTAAGATATATGTATACCGACGTGGCGACTGAAAGTCCAGAGTGATTGGGTAAGGGCTGGTGAGTGTGGAGTTGTAATGGTAATGGTGGTTTTGGTAGTGAGTGAGTGTACTTGATGAAGCAGACTGATTTAATTTCAAGGAGGAGATGAGGGTAGGTATTCCTGCTGATTGCTCGTCTTTCCTAGTTATATGCCGAAGCATGCAATGGGAGGAAAAGTAAGATTACTGGTTTTCGTAGAGGGCTTTGCAAGACCCTATATCAATACGCTTTGACTGTACTTTTAAACCTACCGAAACATAGATATTTAATTTCGCTAAACCGCTATCCCAATAAGAATCAAAAAAAAACATCCTATCTTGAAGCTCTCCAACAAGCCCCAGCAGTTTGCACATCCCCTCCTTCATCATCATCGTCATTCATCTCCTTAATCCAATCACTCTCCCTCACCATCAGATCCCTCTCAATCTCCCCCATAGCACCCAATTCCAACAACATACCCTGGACCAATTTCCTATACTCCTCCACAACGGTAGCCAAACTCGACCCCTTTTCCAACTCCCCCAGATCCCTCAATTGCAGCTTCCAAGTGTCCAATTTCCTCGTCAGAGTCATACATTCGTCTTTCCAGGAATGTTCCAGTGCCTCCAAGAAGACGAATTCCTCATTTCCAACGGTGTCGTCATCTTCTCGGGATGCTAAGATGCCTTGGCTTTTGCTAAGCCAGCGTTCGAATTTTCGTACCACACGCGCGTATTTCCCGTTGTATTCTCCTAGATTCCATACGCCGTTCACGACTTCATCCAGTACCTGGATTTTCTCATCTAGTCCCCACCCAGGTGAACCCTCCTCCTTCCACTTCCTCAAAGCAACAGCATTTATCTTCCCCGTTTCATCGACCTCTGATTGCATAAGTTCATCATTCCGTCGTACCACATCTTGAAATCGCGTCCCTAGTTTCTTCTTCGCGCTAGCTTTCCATTCTTCTGTGACGGCCCCTGCGTCTTTGTGCAGTAGATGTAATTGCAGTAACTCGTTCTGTAGTTTTGCGGTCTCGGCTGAGATGGCGATGTTGGAGGGGAGTTTACTGGGCGACGGCGGGGCGAGAAAGGATGCCGGATGAGGTTTTGGAGCTAGGTTCTTGGCGGGGGAGAAATGTTGTTGGAGGGTTGAGAAGGAGGGTTTCTTGGGTTGTGATTCGGAGCGTAGAACTCGGGTTGTGGCGGGTTCTGCTAAGGGTTCGCGTGTTGCTGGGGGCCGAAGAGCGGTGGAGGAGGATGTCAAGAGGGATTTGGTACGGGTGTGAGCTGATATTCTTGATGTTGAGGATGCTGGGGATGCCGAGGGAGAAACGGAATTCGTGGAAGAGTTTCTGAGATGGCGTATCTGCGTTACGGGAGGTCTTGAGCGGTCTTTCTTGATTGGTTCTGCGTTTGAAGGAGGTGCCGCAGACTTGGTGGTTGATAGACGTCTCGATAGATCAATTGAAGCAGGTCTACCCGATATTGAAGTCGGGGTACGTATAGAAGATTTGGTCGCTATGCCATTGGTACCGGCACTGGCACTTGGGGGAGGTCGTCCGTATAGCGATGTAGGTCTTGTTCTCACGGTTGGAAGTCGACTAGTTTCACCCGCTGAAGAGCGGGTAGTTGTACTCCTCTCGGGAACTTCTGCAGGTGTCGTTTTGCCATTGGAAGAGCCATATTTGCTCCCAATTTCTGAGGGCTTGCGCAGTGATCGCGTTCGTGCGGGTATGGTTGACATATTGCGGGATGAAATACGATCAAGTTTGTTGACTGGGTCGCAGGGTAAACATACTCGGAGGGACCTCGGATAACCGGACCTATCGAGCTTATGTGGGTATGTACTATGTGGAAGACTCTCACTCGACACAATCAACGCTTCACAATTTAGAATTCATTATTCACATAAAAGAAAGAAATTCACTACTATCAGAGATCAGGAGTAACGTCCTCGGGTAGTTGGAGATGTCATTGTCTCGGTTAAAGAGCCGTTTGCTTGATAGCTACTCCTTACTGGATAGTAATCAGGTACTCGTTTCAAGCAAAGACAACCGACTAACCTACCTACTAACTCTATTCCCCTGAACCTAGAAAGTCGTCCAAAAGACTCTTGGCTACCGGTACTTAATACTCATGTAATGATGCAAGACAAGAAGATGAACGCTTCGCAGAGAGAGAGAAAATGAAAGGAACAAATGAGATTTTCTTTTTCCCTCGGTTTATGAGTATAGTAGAGACTCGGTGTGAAGGCCTAGCACAAATCTACCTATCCATGGATGCTTGCAGATCGATCACCACCTGTCTATAAATAGGACCTAGGGCTGTCCCTCTGTTCCCATTCCCAACTTTCAGCCTCCCGATAACCATCCACCGAAGATCCGGAGTTTGAAGTTTGGATGAAAATCCAAATCCCACGTGAGGTCCACCAAAAAGACGACGTCCTCTGCTTTGCCCAGCCCAGAGCAACTCCTGACGGATGTTCATCAAACCTCGGTTCTTATAAATAGCCGTCTCACACAAGTGACTCGACTAGCTCCAATCTCGCATGCGCAAGGGAGAGGTCACTGGTGCAACAACATTGAGCAATCCGAGGGAAAAAACGAATATTCATATCCAGCTTGCTTCGGACAAACACCTCAGCGCTGTACGGGTGGTATTCGGTTGTCGTGCTGCCATCGCATCTCCAAACTTCGGTTGAATGAATCATTTCAACTTTCCAAGCGGTCATGACGAATGCAACTATAGAATTTAAGTATTTCTTACTCGCACCGTAACTTACAGTACCTACCGATACCTTGCAAATCTTCCCGCGCGGTATCGATATCGGAGGATAGCTTGATACAGAACTTACGAAGTAAATACGCACTGTACGGTATATCAACCAATCTTATCCCATGATGGGATAAGTTTCCCATGCGATAGCCCTTCCATCGCATAAAATTGCCTCAAACGGGCGCTCGAGACGACGGTCCGTTATTTTACGCTCGAGGCTCGCCCCAAGGAGCAAACCCACGCATGAACCGCGAGAAACCTTCGATGCGAAGGCTGACGGTGATTTGATGAAGCTCAACGCTCCTCGTTTCAGATGCATCATCATCGTAGCTCCATTTTTATCTTGAAGTCAAATCAACACCAGGGCCATAGGGCATCTCCACCATGCCTCTCCTGGGTGCCGTGGGGTGGAGAAGCAAGCAATTGCGCGAGTCTAAGGAAAACGTATAATTGAAGCCATCAGGCTTGCTAGCATCAGCTTCGGCAGCTTATTTGTTCGTACAGGTTACGGAAAAAAAAGTATGTCTACTGGTACCGGTACAGAGACAGGTAGAGTTGAAGCACCAAGAGGCCGTTCCCGGTTCTCCAAAGTCCTCCCAAACGCTCCTACAAGACCAGCGGTGCCCCCCAAGAGCATCTTCCGAACCATTTCATCTCCTGGTCCTACGCTCCCGCCCAAAGACGACTACGACTCGATGTCGACAGCCATGATGATTCCACGACGAGCCGTAGGCAGTACCGAGAGCATTCCCCAAGTGAAGCCCATTGCAAAAGTCGAGACCATCTCACAGTATAGACATCGGGCCCGGTCCACTTCCATCTCGTCGGCTTATTTTTCAGACTCGCCATCCTTATCCAACGGCTCGGATAGCAGCAGAGACATTCACAGCGACGACGAACCACATTCACCCAGTGATTCAGAAAGCGGACCACCACCGCCGCCCAAAGACAGGCAACGAGAGCCCAGAACGCCGCCCAGCTCATCACCTCAAAACATC
The DNA here is from genome assembly GCA_900536445.1 of Hymenoscyphus occultus. Taxonomy (NCBI): domain Eukaryota; kingdom Fungi; phylum Ascomycota; class Leotiomycetes; order Helotiales; family Helotiaceae; genus Hymenoscyphus; species Hymenoscyphus occultus. Next base: position 192,008 of record UNPT01000006.1, read on the forward strand.
CACCACATTCTGGCCCAACCCACCTCCGGCTTCACCAAGTCGCCTGTGGCCATTGATCTCTGGCGTCGTCGTTCGGCGAGAAGTGAGAGGAGTATCTACTTTTCCGAGTTGCGGTTGGAAAGAAGCAACGGCTCCACTGCCAGGCACTCCAGCCCACCACAGCAACAGGCGCAAAGGCAGGAGCAACCACGAACGCAACCACCACCAAAGCCCGAGGCAAGATCCTTGCCCGCGCTACCCAAAAGTTCCGCAGGACAACAGCGAAAGCCAGTTCCTATCCGTCCAGCTCCAGCGCCAGCGCCAGCGCAACCTGACTTGGACTTGATGGGAAACAAACTCACGAAGCTGAAGGAGAAGCATTCGAAATCGAAGCTCAATGACTTCGGCAATGAGGATCCAATGATTCGACAAAATGGCAATGGCACCACAACACAGAACCAGGATCCCACGAAATCAGCCCCAACTCCAACTTTCGATTTCCAACTTCGCAAAGAGAACCTAAGAAATGATAGCTCGCCTTCTCTACCTTCAGAATACTCAACTCCACCACCCGAAGTCCCCGCCAAGTCACAGTCAAGACCGACGACCAGAGGCACCAATGGCACCACCACGCTTCTTCCCAGTCTCTCGGTCGCTACCTCTGAAGAGCCCATCGATTTCCTCTCTGCCACCTCCCATTCACGAGGTACCTCCGAGACTCTCACCATCAGCTCCGAGCCAACCATCATGCAATCACCACAACCCCACAAGCCTAATGATACCGCTAGAATTCTAACTCCAGAAGTCTCACCGAGACCCAGTTCCTCCCTAGCAACCTCACCACTTGCTCTCTCGTCGCCCACCAAGAAAATCCACTTTCCAACCTTCCCAGCTCCCGTCGCAAAACCCGGGACCGTCTTTCCAGGGCCTCCGATTAGTAACGTCCAGCTGGAATGCTACCAAAACCACCGCTTCATGCGGTCCACTCGAAACACGCTCTGTCCCGTAGCATGTATGGTCTGCCAGCGTCGCGATGCGGAACAGAGGTGGAAATGCTCTTGGTGTTGTCTTAGTACTTGCGGCTCCTGCATGCAAGTCCTCGCTGCCGTACCCGGGAAAGACTTGAAAACATGCTTAGAAAAGGTTTCGAGGCAGAACCAAGTTGCTATTGGCATTGCTTCTTGAAGAGGTTTGTACAAGAGACGAGACGAGGGAACGCGACATAGAAAAATGGATAGATATCATGGCGTTTTACTATAGGGATTGAAATTAGAGGGCTTTTCTTTCTTTCTTTCTTTCTTTTGTATGCATAGAAAGAAGGAGTTGGTTTGGGGTTTATATGATGGTGGGATCATGGATGGAGTTTTCCTTTTTTTATGATTTTATGATTTGGGAATGGGGTGATGGTTGGCCTGGGCGAATAAGCTGAGCTGGTTTGTCTCGTCTGGTGATAGACTGAGGTGGGTGGAAATGCTGATGAGAGAAGGGCGGCGTTTCTTCTTTTTGTACATAGCGAGGTTGGAATGGCCTCACGAGTCCCCTGTCTATAAGCTTGGGTGGCTATGTCTGTTGCCAAAAAGGCATAGAAAATATACACGTTGCTCAATGATGTTGATTGCTCTTCTTTTTGATATTCTGTTTTCTTACTGATTTGTTGCCGAATTCCATCGAGGGCGCTGGATGAAATCGCGGTTATGGTCCATTTCTGATGTCGTTTTGACCTCGCTTACTGGACTGGGTGGGGATTTTCCGATTTCTTTTTAGTACCATATCTGAGACAAGGCTGGAATCACTAGCTAGCCAGGAAACCCTACAACCATGTTAATAGAGGAACATCCTATAGAGCCATCTTGACATAACCCGTATTTGGTCAATAACGGCTTTTACATGTGCGTGTGCCTTTCTTGGAAATAATCACTGTCTACGAGTACACAAGCGAAGAATGAATTTTATGGATCAGAAATAGCTCAGTTTGTAGATTTTGGTATATGGGGTTCCTGTGGAAGTTCTGGGGATAGTGAGGAGAAGTCTTGGGTGTTTTTTGGAAGGGTTTTTTGTGTGGGGTGGATGGGTTTTTTGTGTTTCATGTATAAGCTGGATGGGTGTAAATTCTGCTGCTATGACATGTTTTATACGACAGGAATATGATATTAGAGCAGTTCATTAATGACAACTATTACCTGTGAACTAGCAGTAGAAGTAAATATCAGGAAGTGGGGATTGGGTAGACAGGCTAATCTGCCCTCACCGTCGGTATTCTCACTCTGTGGGGGTGCTTCACTTGATATTAGCTCTCAAATCCAGCTTATATTATACTTCTCACGCAAAACTCAACACTGCAGCTGGCTTCAAACTTTACCAGACTATATCACTTTAATTTTCAGTCTTGGCTTACTTATACAAGCCTAGACTTGAAGGGGTAAGAGTACGGAAGTGAAATTCCCTCCCAATACCCAAGTCCACTCAAGACGCAAGCTTGTGAAATTCGCTGTATCGGCCTTCCCAACCCCCGTCTCCCGATCCTGCGACCTCCAAGTCTCAATTTTTCAAGGTGCAGTCTTCTGTGCGAAATGCAACAAAACTGGGATCCTTCCTGAATAGGTTAAGGGTGGTGGGAGAGGAGTATTCACTATAAAACCAACGGGGTTTGCAAGCTCCGTTTGCCCGGTCCTGGGGAGAGCAAAGTGTCGACTTTTTGAGGTGCAAGAGAAGGTGCGATGTGCAACAAAACTGGGATCTTTGTTTGATTGGTAGGGGGTGGTGAGGGGGGAGGATTCACTATGATGGGACGGGGAACGGGTGAACGGGGAACGGAATTTGGGTCGGGGCGTTGGTGGGAAGTGATGGTGAAGGATGTGAAGGATGTCAAGGAGGGGTTGGGTTTGGGGATGTGGGTTAGGAGGTGAGTTTGTTAGATAAGTGTATGTATGTTCTATACACCATGATCGAAGAGGTCTTGGGAGTGATATAGTTTTTATCTCCCATGTGTTTTGAAGACCTACCGCTCAGCTAAATCTATTTTCGCGTAAGTCTATCCTCGCGTAAACAAAGCTAACAACACAACCGCGCCGACCTCCCTCGACGCATTTGCGCACCCACCCACCCCAATAAAATTTGATACCTTCTCAGCCACATAAGTAAAACTTTCAACCATTTCTGCAGCTAATGTGGTACTATTTGAAAAGTGCTTGGGCTTTGGCGCATGTCGCATCGGTAGCGTCAAGCTTGGGCTTATCCTTTAGAAGCCCTACCCACAGCCTGTGATTACTCACTTGCCTCGGGATTCTCTAGAAGGCTGTTTCTCTTTTTGGGATACAGTCTGGAGTTTTACTATTCTGATTTCAGTGATCTAGCAAGCTCTGTGAGGTCCACACCTAAAGCTTGCAATTGGCATATGTAATATACCTGGTCGTTACTCTATACACAACATATAAAGTGTTGTTATACTAAACTTCTAGTACAAGTAAGATAATGATAGTAGTATACCAAGGCTAAGAAAAAGTGACGAGGGACAATTTTTCTAAGTTCTTTATAGAACTATTTTAGTTATACGACGCTTTTAGAATATTTTTGTTCTGAGAGAGGTGTCTACAGAGTAACGACCAAGTCTCTTACAGATGAATAAAAACAAGTATATACACTAAAACACTTGCAACGATACACTTGAGCACAATACCTTGACACCTTCCAGTCACGCCCCCCAGTCCACAAGCTTCAATCCCATTGGTCGCACCAAGCCCCAAGTCCCCAAAACCCCCGTAATTTAAGCGACAAATATTTACATCCTCAAATAACACATCCAGTGCCACCCAAAACTGGGATTAAACCTGTCCGCCTGGCCCAGTCAGTTAGTGTATGTACCCACAAGCGCCAACTTCCAAAGCACCAACACCGCTAACTGTTACCACCTGAAGAAACTTGAGGAAAGTAGAGTGCGCGCCGCCACAGGCCCACGAGGAAATTTGCTAAGCTGAATGTAAAACTCAGTACGTCTGGTTTTCAACCCTGCCGCCGAATGGTGATGGTTTTTTTGCATTTTTGGGGGTGGTTTTGCTGTTCCTTGGTGGCTTCCTGTTTTGGGAGGCTGGGGTGGTGTTGATGGCTAAGCGCGACGTGGGTGAATTGGTCAACTTCTTTTTGGTGTAATTGTTCCAACCTCCTCATTCTTGTCTCCATTTCCCACTCCCCTTTCTTTGATGTCGGAATCGACAATACCAAACTCTGTCTCCAAGTCTTTTCGCAGTGTCACGTCCTTCTCAAGGAAGAAAAGGACACAAGCAAACCCACCAAAAGCCACAGCAACAAGGAAGACAAGCTTCAAGGCTTCTCTGTACACAGCCCGGATCTCACTTCTGACAGGTTCAGGAAATGAGTTGACGAAGTCTGCAGTTGCATGTTGGTACGCACCACCATCTATCAGTAGTTGGCGAGCCCTTGGATCCGAAATGGTATAAGCAAGTCTATCTACCCGATTATTCATAACAGCAGCCGGTATTGCAACTCCCCAGACTCCTCCAATGGTGCGAATGAACGCCCATGTCGCCGTTGCAGCAGCCTGATCAGATTCAGGAACTGGAGCTTGAAATGCTGGAAGAAGGGTATCTAGCACTATCCCGCCACCGATGGCACCGACGCTTTGGAATGTAGCCCATTCGGCCACGGTAGTAATCTCGTCCTGCAGAGACATCAGACCACAGCCAAGGGTGAAAATTGCTTCGCCTACGATATGGATTATTTTGAAGCGACCCATCGGGACACGGCCATGGCTGCGATTACGGAACCGGGGATAGCGACCAAAGACATGGAAAGTATTGAGACACCCGTTTTCTGCGCCGAGTATAGAGCAACCGACTGGAAGTAGATTGGCAAGAAATACAAGCTCCAGTATACCAACATCCAGTGCAGAAATGTGTTGCTAGCCACGATTTTTGAGGTACGATGTCGAAAGAGCCTTGGAGGTATCAGGCCAGTTTTCTCGCTTGAAACCCCTTCAGTTTCCCATGCGGCAAAAAGAATGAGGGATAACAGTCCAAGGAACAAGGGGACCAATGTCTGCCATGAAGCCCAAGGATGGACCACACCAGCACGGGCAAGAGCGAAAAGCATGGCTACCGTGCCAGCCATCACGAAAGCGTTGCCAATCCAATCGATACTCTTTACCTTATGAGCCATTGTCGTTTCCTTATTATAATTGACGTGCAGAACGAAGTAAAGCAGGATGAGAGAGACACCTCCAAAAGGGAGGTTGATGTAGAAAGCCCATCTCCATGAAGCATGATCGACCATGGCGCCTCCAATGAAAGGTCCCAGGGTGAGTCCAAGCCCATAGAATGTCACGATGATAGCGAGGTAGTAGCCACGTTGGCGCAAAGGAACCATATCAGCGAGTATAACATGAACAATCATCACTACACCTCCAGAGTCAGCACCCTGAACAGCACGCCCGGCTATGAGCATGGAGCCGTTTACGGCACCGCCACAAATACCACTACCGAGAGTAAATAGAGCAGTAGCAGATAGCATTAGCCACCGACGCCCGAAAATATTACAGAGCTGACCGAAAAGAGGTTGGACTGCTGCACTGAAGAACGAAGATAGGTCAGCAAATGTCATCTTGCCAAATCACGCGGATAGAACTTACCAACAGACGAAAAAAGCATTCGCAATCCAAACATACTCCTCACCCATCTCCAAGTCGGCAACCATGGATGGACCCGCCGTCACCACCACACTGTTCTCGAGAGATGCCATTAGGGAAGTGGCACTCAGACCTGCCATGATGGTCCAGAACTGGAAGCCGGGTTTGAAAGCCGGTGGTGCGATTTCTGCTTGGGGCTCATCCCTTGATTGGCTGACAAGTGCTGTACCTGAGGACATTTGTTCCTTCTCGGGCCCGGTAGTGGTAGATGTGGGTGTAGACATTATTTCCGAGTGCTCTTTTCCTTTCAGTTGAAGGTCCAGTACACCTTAAATATGTACATTTTATGGGGAAGGTGGGAGCTTATCTCAAACTAACAAAATCCATAATTTTCCAACTTAAGCGAGAGCGGATGACAGGGGTACTGTGGTGTTGTGGATACCGGTTGGTTGCATGTTAGTACTAACATTGCGGATATTTCTGCATGTACAGGCTCTAAATTCCCCGATATAACTCGGCACTTATTTTCCAACATGAAGCTGTGTTGGGTTGTACTTGTAATCATTTATTTTCATTCAATGGCTACATGTACTTCCCACTACTTTTCTGGACAATCTATTTGCACCCAGCAATCTAGACAGCTGTATAAAGACACAATGAGGTTCACTGAATTACCTCAGGTCATTTATTTCACGGGACAATTAACGTTTTCCCAACTCGGTTCGTTGTTCCTTGGTGCAGTAAGTAATCTTCGTCGTAAACCCATCATTCATCCGGTAAAAAAGCTGAAATTGAGATATATAGTTAACATTCTACGCTTTCATTCGCTGCATTTATCTTTTATACTTCCATCCAGCCTCTAAGTTTCCTGGTCCGAGACTTGCAGCAGTCTCGAATGTGTGGTTTGCGTATCATTGGTATGTACCTCCTATTTTGAAAACCAGAAGTTTCGTTAACGAAAAATAGGATGACGGGGAAGTACCCAATGACCATCGCCAAAACTCTTGATAAGTATGGTAAGTTTGTGTTACATATCCTATGATAAACCCTACTAACCACTTCCACAGGAGATATAGTTCGCATCGCCCCAAATGAACTAGTGTTTGTCACTCCCCAAGCTGCCACAGGTACCTCCTTCTTCTCCCCTTGCCCTTTTTTCCTTCTCTCCTAGTCCAATTCCTCCTAATTCCATAACTGAACAGATATCTACGCCTCACATACCAAACACATCGAGCACTTCCACAAAACCAACTCCATAGAACTAGGAGTTGGAGACCAAGGCATTACCTGGGAAAAGATCCCTATAAACACCAGAAAATCGCCAAGATATTGGCACCATCTTCCAGTGTGAAATCTATCAAAGGCAAGGAACCAGTTATACATAAGTATATTGATTTGTTCGTTGAGAAGATGAAGGAGTTTGGGGGAGTAGAAGAAGGGATCGAACTAAAGATGGTATGTCCTTTTCTTCTTTATATACGGGGATTTTAAGTTATGGAATTCGCTAATGCAAAAGTAGTGGGCAGATTGGGTAGCTTTGGATATAGCCTGCGAATTGGCTTACAGTCACGAATCAAATCAATTACGAGATAGTCCGTCTCCCTCCCCTTCCCCACCTCTCATTCTAACCATTTCCAAACAGTGACAAGTTCACCCCTCCTCTCCTCAGTCTGGGGCATCAACTTCTTCATAGTAATCCACCAAATCATGCACAAATTCCCGCTCCTCCAACCCCTCCAATTTCTCTTCGTCCCTCCCACGGCTCTGCTCAACGAGCTCAGAGCAAGAAAAGTAAATCATCAAGCCCTCCTCGCCCGTATCGCAAACCGTGGAAAGGGTGAACATTTTGATCATATGGAAGTACTGCTTCCTCCACCGCATGAGGAGGTGCCAAAAGGGAGGGAGTTCCAGAAGATCGAGACTGTTGCTGCGCAGGTGATGCTTGCAGGGTATGAGCCACCTGCTAGTCAGTTTCTCTGTACGATCATGTTTTTGCTCCAGGAGGAAAGAATGGTTGAGAAAGGGTTCTTGAAGGTTGTGGTTAGAGAGATTAGGGGGAGGTTTGGAAGGTACGAGGATATTACTACGGATGCTTTGGCGGGGATGGTGGGGTTGAATGCTGCGCTGATGGAGAGTCTGAGGTTGACTGTTATTGCTGGTCGTAAGCAGGGCCTCTTTTCTCTTGCTGATACCTTTTCGATTTTGTGATCTCTTTCTTTCACCTTGGCTTCCCTTATCTCATCGAACGTTTTGGACTAATACCTCATAGATGGACTCCCTCGCGTAAGTCCTGGAACAACAATAGATGGGACATATATTGAAAAAGGGGTAAGTCCCACCGACACTCCCTACAACAAGAATAAAATAGAGGAAGTATACAAGAAGAAATTAACCCTTCCTCAGATAACCGTACAATACTCCCACTACGGCTTCACCCGCTCACCCCTCTACTTCTCCCAACCACATTCCTTCCGCCCTCAACGCTGGCTCCCCCCTCTACTTCTCCCAACCACATTCCTTCCGCCCTCAACGCTGGCTCCCCCCTTCACATCCCCACTACGATCCACTATTCGCCAACGACGCTCGAGACAGCTTTCACCCATTCAGTCAAGGGCCGAGATCTTGTCCTGGGAAGGCGTTGGCGTGGCGGGAGACGAGACTTTTTATTGCGAAGGTGTTCTGGAGTTTTGATGTTGAGGCAGTGGAGGAGAAGGCGAGGGGATTGGATTTTGAGAGGGATTTTAGGATGCTTGGGATGTGGGAGAAGCCGGAGTTTTGGATTAGGATGAAGGAGGTTCGGAGGGAGGGTAGAGAGTAGGAATACTCTGTTGAAGTGGTGGGCTGAAGCTTCTTTTTTATCTTTGAAGGTCTGGTGCTGTTGGAATTTGGTTATGTGTCTGGAGGAAAGCTTGAGAAAGCTGATGTATAAGTCTTCTCTCTGTAAAGGCTCGCAGTTTTGGTAATTTACCAGTATAAGTATACTACCTCTTCCTCAGCTAGACAATCCTAGACAGCCAAAGTAATCACATAAAAGACCGTCAGTACAGTCAATCTGTAAAGATGAGACAGCAAGGAAATAGTCTACTACAGCTTTCCCCTCAACTTCGCGGAAGGATAAAAGTTTCATTATTCATCTACCCCCCAAAAAAAGATCCATAAAATCATAAACACCAAAGTCGTCCCATCTAGGCATGGTATATCCACTCAACTCCCTCTTCCAACCCCCAAGCTTACTCAGTTGGAGTATTTAGGATCGACCTTCTTTCTATACCACGGTAACAAACATTAGCAAGTATCCCATCCAACTCCAAATTCCCCAATCTCATCCGGGATGACCAAACCAAACAAACCCACAAAAGCAAGAAGGAAAAAAATAACGTACCCGGTTGCCTTCTCATACATGCCCCTCATGCCATCGGTAATCTTCTCCGAAGTAGCGGGGTTAACCTGATGTCCCGATTTCTTGGCGAGGAAGTTGAAAGCTACAGTACCACACCATCAATATACATCCCAATCCCAATCCCACCACTTCTCCCAACCTACGAAAAGCCAGAGAAGAGGGGGGAGGAGAAAAAAAAGACATACCTTTATCACCATAATCCTCCTTCTGTCCCGCCGGTCCCGCCTGTCCATGACCCATCTGTTGTTGATTCTGGCCCTGACCACCCGTCTTCGATCCCCCCGCCGCAGCCGCAGCCTTCTTAAGGAAATCCATGTGTCTCGTCTGGTCTTAAAAAGCGTATTCTCTGGTAGTGAATGAGTGAAGGTAAAATACTTTGGTTGCTTCGTAGATAACAAATCCGTCCGTCCAACAAAACCAGAGTAGGGCGTATCGAGGGGTTCAAAGGGACTCTTTATACAGTACCCCGCGCCGCCCAAGATCTGGCATGGCATGCGGGGGCTGAGTATATCGCCCCTGATTGGTTGAATATCGCGCGCGCTCCCCCGTTTTTGGGGCGGTGTAGATGGATGTCAGGTTCATTGGTTCGATTAGCGAGGGGGTGGGGGAACTTTAAATAGGCTTCTGCTTGTTTATGTGGTCTGGAGTCTGGAGCGAGAGGTAATGGGAGGTTGAAGCTTAGAGTTCGTCCTTACTTTGGATTTCTGGTTGATTTCGGAGGGTTGTACGAGGACGGAACAGTAGTGCAATTAAGAAGAGTATTATGGCAGGCGAGAAAGACAGCAGAACGAGAAAGCAAGGTACCCACGGAAAGGTTTCAGTTCGATAAGAAAGCATAGCTGAACGTGAAACTGTAAACCCAGTTACCCAACTTACTTTAAACCCCCCTTTCTTTTGCAGAAATGGGATACCGGTAAGAGATTAGCTCCAGCTGGACATGGATTATTCTACAGCCTACTTGTAACCCCTTACCATGAGGGAGTTCTTGATGCTCACCACTTCCTCCTTGCTTTGAAGAGATTTGTATCATTTTCCAATCTACACGCAGTAACATCTGAACTAGCGGACGCTACTTGGTAGAGTGTTTCCAAAATAAAAAAAAGCCGACATCAAGCCCAACCCGACGCTATCATTGGCTTAAGATGTCAAGTGTACCATTTCCCATATTCTCAAAATCAGGTCTCACATTCAACAAATACGTTGCCCAAGTCAACTCCGCCCATATTTAAGAACTATGTCAGAAATGAAAATTGAGTCCATCTATATTCGCTTCTAAATCACAAAACCAAAAAAGAAAAGATATAACCACCGCATCCAAAAATCCACTACGCATCCCTCCCCTCAAGCTCTTGCATCCTATCCTCCTCTAGCCTCGCGAGATGCGTCCACCTAATACTCCAAAGATTGACAACGAGTCCGATCAAACATGCAATGACCGTAACAATGTATGCCTTCCGATAGCACTGTAGACCATCATTACACACCCTCTCCCCGTCCTTCCCAATAACACTGTGAGCATCAAACACCTCACCATAGAAGATGTTGAACACATTCCCACTAATGACAGGACTTAAAGTCATAGTTCCCCAATTCTGGGACATGCCATTAACGCCAAAGGCTTCGGCGACGATGGAGGGGAAACAGCCAAATAGAAAGCCATATGCCAGACCCGTGAGGGAGGAGACGAAGACGAGGTTCACGGGTGTGGTAATTGTCAGGGCGGCGATTTGGGCGATGAGAAAGACAACACAGGCAGCAGTTAGACACCAGAGCCTGGAGGCTTTCACAATTTTTACCAGGAAGTCAGAGCCGAAACCTGTGAGAGTAAAGTTAGCAAGGGTATGGTTTTGGAATATGGGAAAATCATACCGCTAAGGAGACGTCCCGTAAAACTGCAAACTGATAGAATGGAAACATGCATCGCCTGGCGCTTCCCGATAAATTCCTCGGTTGCGGAATCATCGTAGTGTATCCACAAAGCCTGGACATCATTTCCAATATTGCTTCAAGAAGTCAGTAGGCTGCAGCAGAGGAGTAGAAGACTCTCTTACTTTATAGTCATAAGACCAACACCCGTCAAGATGCCCATCAATATAAACATTTGCCAGAACTCCATCAATCGAAGCATCTGAAAACCACGGATATCTACACGATGAGCATGATCCTTAACATTAATTTCTTCTTCACTTCTACTCTCGACGAGATCACCCGGGATGGATGAGGAATTTCTGGACACCAAGGAGGAGGTCTCGTCTGTTTCGGACAGGGGCTCGTCCGCAGGTTCCTCTACTTGGTCTACTTGGATCTGATTTAGGGCCTGTGTTTGTGTGGTGTGTGGAATATGCTCGACTACGAATTGCGACCTACCTGGCTCTGCCTCCAACAAGGCCCTTCCCGCCCTATTCTTGCTATCTTCCGATTTTGTTCTGTGGAGGCGGTTGCCGGAAGCTGATGAGGCTAGGGCGGTATAGTGAGGGTGGGGGTAAACCCGTAAAAAGAAGAATGGAATAAATACCAGGCCAAATGTCCCACAGGCCAGGAGGAGTAAGAAATGTCCCGTATTGCCCGGCAAGACAAATTGGGCAAAAGACGAGAAGAAGAAAGCACTCAGTCCAAAAGCTGCCAGGGGAAATCCCGTTGCTGTTCCCCGGTGGCGTGGCCAGTTCAAAGCCGATGTTTTGATTGAAGCAGCAAAGGCAAAACACCCGCCCAGTCCCGTCATATATGAAAACATACACAGTAACGGCATCGAAGCGAACCCCCTGTCGAAAGCTTGGTGTAATGGAAAGTAACCGGCTGCCAGCAATATCGCGCCCACCATAACCGCAAGTCGAGGTCCTTTCGTGTCAACCAACATGCCTATAGGTATCCCCATCGTGTACATGCCCAGATTCGCAGATAGTCCGATCAGATTACTCTGCGTAGAAGAGAGCTTCAACTTCTCGGCGAATTGTGGTGCCCATGCTGAATAGACATACTGGTTACCGTTAGTGGTGAAACGATATCGTTTAGGGAGTTTTCGCATACGTTGGTACCACACGCAAGGGATATACATGTGGCAGCTATACTCGAGACTATTCTCGCCCGCCTGAGTGATTGTTCCGACATATTTGGGACGGCTGTAGGAGTGGGATGCGAAGATGTCGGAGCGTGAATGGGATGAATGATGAGTCTGGGATGGGATTGGGGATGGGGATGGGGATTTAGGAGTTATGTGTTTTACTCGCGTGTCATTGCGCCGAAAGTTTTGCTGGTTCTATCGTGTTTGTCGTGTTGGCTTCGATACCATCGCGGCCTCGGACTGTTTGGGAAGGACGATGGTAAGGAATTGAGGTGTTCGTGATGTGTTGATAAGGTTGGTGTTCACACCTGAAAGTAGAGCGGAGAGTGGAGAGTGGAGACCTGGAGTGGAGGTGGAGGTGGGGCTATCAGGAACGTTATCGCGCCAGGGGCGGAACCTGGAAGTGGTGGAAGTGTGCAGGAGGATGATGACTGGATTGTTGTGACTTGCTGCAGGCAAATGTCTCTACTGATAACAAAAGCGGCGCTGAATTAATTTTGATGCTTGACTGAGCCAATATCGTTAATACATATGTTTTATTAGGAAATGACTGGATAGCTAATTATATGAATTCTGGTAGCGTAGATTTATAATTGTACCTGAGGTACTACCTTACGTACTCGTATGTGTATAAAAGAGCCCGCTTACTCGTACATGCCAAGCGATGGCTTCGGGAGCAGCCACCTCGGCCATCCCAGCCGCCCTTCTTCAGCCTCAGAAACAGATCGGTCACTCCAACTGACATCAACCCGCAGGCAACTTATTCTACCACTATTTGCGTCAACAACACCACCAAAGCTATCCTGATCACATCAAATACCAAACACCGTTCGCTCTTGCGATCCAGCCTGGCACTATGGGTGCTCTTCTCTCTTTGCCATTGCTGGCTGTGCCTAGCATGGGCACAGTACGTCTCCCAAACACCATACATCTACTATCCGATTCTTGAGCCTACCTGACATCTTATAGGTCCTAGGCTTTGCAGCCAGTTGTTGCGGTGCGGCAACTTGTTCAGCAGTCTGCAGTGCGTGCGGGAAGTGTGGCAATAGGTGAGCTCAACCTCTAAAGCGAAAGCCCAAATCCCATGGCTAACAACCTCAGTGTTGCGACAAGAATAGCATACGCCCTCATACTTCTCGTCAACTCGATCCTATCATGGATAATGCTTACTCCGTGGGCGATCAACAAACTACAACATCTGACGCTTGATTATATGACGATTACCTGCCCGGATGGAGCTTGTTATGGATGGGTTGCGGTCCACCGAATCAACTTTGCGCTAGGAATATTCCACCTGATAATGTGTCTGCTTCTACTCGGCGTCAACTCCTCAAAAGATCCTCGAGCTTCTATCCAAAATGGATTCTGGGGTCCTAAGATCATTGCCTGGTTGGCCTTGATTGTGGTTTCCTTCTTCATTCCCGAGGCATTTTTCATGGTCTGGGGTCAATATATATCCTTGATCGGCGCCACTCTCTTTCTCCTACTCGGTCTCATACTCTTGGTCGATTTGGCACACAGTTGGGCAGAATATTGTCTCGAAAGAATTGAGGAAACCGATTCTCGTGTGTGGAGGGGAATTCTGATCGGATCTACCTTGGGAATGTTTGTTGGTTCTCTCGTTATGACGATCCTTCAATATGTTTTCTTTGCAAAAGACGGATGCTCCATGAACCAAGCCGCCATTACGATAAATTTAATTCTACTACTCGTCTGTTCAGTAGTTTCGGTTCATCCAGCAATCCAGGAATACAACCCCAAGGCTGGTCTGGCCCAGTCCGCTATGGTTGCTATTTACTGTACCTATCTTACAATGTCGGCTGTTTCTATGGAGCCAGATGACAAGCAGTGCAACCCTCTCATTCGCGCTCAGGGCACTCGAACAACATCGATCGTTATTGGTGCTATTGTCACCATGTTGACTGTTGCCTACACAACTACCCGAGCCGCAACGCAAGGCATTGCTCTGGGGGGCAAGGGAAAGAGAATCAGACTTCCAGATGACGATGAGCATGATTTGGTCACTCAGCAACCCGACAGCCGCCGTGAGATGCGTGCTGCCGCACTTCGTCAAGCCGTAGAAGAAGGAAGTCTTCCCGCAGACGCTCTCCTGGATGATGATCAAGATAGCGACAGTGGAAATAGCGCAAAGGATGACGAGAGAAGCTCAACTCAATACAGCTACGCTCTCTTCCACATTATATTTTTCCTAGCAACAACCTGGGTAGCTACCCTCTTAACCATGAATATCGAAGAATCTACCAAGGACGGCAAGGACTTCGCACCAGTTGGGCGAACATACTGGGCTAGTTGGGTGAAGATCATCAGTGCCTGGGTTTGCTACGGTATATATACCTGGACATTGGTCGCTCCTATCGTGTTACCTGATCGGTTTGATTTTTCTTGAATAGCTGGTAGACTGTGAGAGGCATATGGCATGTCAAGCGTGTTGTCGGTTTATGTACATTTATGTTATAGCACTACGGATGGGGTTGGTGGATTTGATTATTTTGCATTGGTATGCGGGGATATGACATCCCACTTTTTTCTTATGTTCGTTTGGGGTTGGAGGGCCTTCAGATGCATGATACTTAGGATGAGGGCCCTGTTTAATTAATTGCATTTGTTTATACCAACTAGATTTCGGCTCTTCATTCTCGTGTGATTCCTGGGTACTTCGAATCCCCACCCCGCCTGGCCTCGTCTCACTTAATCTAGCAGAAATATACAAACCCCACGCGAATTAGAGATATCATCATGATTCCACGATCAAGGTTGTTGTATAAGATGTTTTCCTGAATGGGTAATAGGTTCTACATCATCGCCGGGGTTCTTGAGAGCTTTTCTGTGAGAAGGAATTTATGTTACTTGATTGGAGCACGATAGATACCTTGGCTTGGACCTTGTGTAAGCTCTACTCATGTCTTCCTCTTGCAAGTAAATGTATCTGGATATATGTGTGTGGTATATAGATTAAAACACTGCTCCAAGGGCTCATTATACCATAACACAATCTCAACAACCCCAATTTCTCTTTCCAAACCCTCTCAGAAACACCCCAAAATAATCTACATCCACTCGACGCGTAAACAGAAGTCCACAATAAACTTAGAAGTAGTCCCCACCTCACCTGTTTAAGCTCTCTTAATCTTAGTCCCTCTCAACATACCATTTCTTAGCTACAAGGATACTTCTTCATATAGAACCTGACAAGTTTCAAGAAGAGTATTTACACGAAGTATCTATTGAACGTACACACCTATACAGTCTACTAAATATTAATTAATGTTAGTCCAGTAGTTAGATTGATTCGTCATTTGTTTGTGGAGAAGGGGATGAGTAGGAGAAGAGGGACTTGGGGGGTTGTTATGTAGATGAAGTGAAGGAAGGGATATGTAGAAGGCTGTAGAATGATGGATTTGGAAGGTGGAGAAGAAGGATTTGGTAATGGGGAGTGAGGAATTGATTGAGGGGTTGGATGGCTCTGGCATAGTGTATCTGGAAGCGTTGGTGGTGAAGAGGGTTGAAGTGTAGAAGGGGTTAAAATTGAATTTGAAGGTTTTGATGGTAGGAAGGGAATCCAAGGAGGTAATTCAGGTCCTGCAGGTTTGATATGCCTCTAATTATGACTTTATAAGTTAACCTTATATTGTATTTGCCTTCTCACAGAACTTAAACTGGTTTTTGCACAAGCTTTCGTGGTCTGATGATATATATATATATGTTATTTCTGTGATTGTCCTAATGTTCTTATGTTCCTATGTTCTTATGTCCTTGAGGGGTATTTATATAGTCTATATTGAAAAATCCAATGATTCTTCTTTTCTATAATTACAATATCATCTATCTCGTTACTTTTTTGTACATGGTCCGCCCACCACAGTGCAAGCTCAGATGTCTTGAGTCCGCTTTCTCTCCCCCCAGTTGAATCACCAATTCTTAACCCTGGTCCCATATTTTTAAGAGTAAGTCTGATGTCTTCCAATATCCAAAGTATTATACAAAATTAGATAAGTGTCGTGCGGTGTCTTTAGGTAAGAAATGGCAAATCTGGAGCCTTTTGTCGTGCATCGTGTACGATATTTGTTACTGCCTCGTAAGATCCAAGGAAGACACAACCTCCCGCAAACATCCAGCCAGTACGAGGAACGACTCCGGCAAAAAATCCTCTCAAGCCTTTCTCGTTCAATATCAAACGGCCCAGCGGCAGCACTCCTATTTTCTCTTTTGCCAACATCTTCCTCGTTTTCAGAACGTCCAAGGGTGTAGTAGCCGCAGCAGCAATTCCACCAGCAGTCCCTCCATATATGGCAGCTTTCCACCATTCCACTTCGTCCTGGCCCGACTTTTGACGACTGAATTCCTTCATCATCTCCCAAAGTGGGTACTGTATGATGGAAAATGGAATCTCCCTCATAACCGTGATCCCAAACCCACGATACATCTCCCTCAAGACACCCAAAACCCCGATGCTCGAATGCCGCGACCAAATCGCTTGCGCGGCCAGAAGCGAACGAGTATGTTGCCCATCCTGCGTCCGTTGCTTCACAACTTCCGTCGGCACCCTCACCAGACAAGCAGCCAATTCTCCCAGACTCGACGCAAGCATTGACTCTTGCCAGTCCTTCCAACACGGCGCCTTTTCGCCTTCCTTCAGCGGCTGTCTCGCATGCTTCCTCGCAAGTAGGGATTCCTTGGATTTCTCGTAGGTTGCGAAAAAGAGGGCTCCGCCTGGTCCGCTTCCTACTGCCACGCTGCCAATTCCGCGATATATGTTCTTGAACCCCCCCGAGGCTATGAAGCCGGCTTTTGATTGTATGCGTGTTTTAATGGTGTCGATGGGGTAGAAGAATAGGTCAACGGCGACACCGGCAATTGCGCCACCAGTGAGAGAGCTGGTGAAGGAGGGCGAGGACGACATGTGAAGTTGTTTGGCTCGGATTGGAGAAGAGGGGGCTGTAAGTACTGAAGCCCCGAGTTGATTGAGGGGGAGGCCGAGGCCGGGGTCAATTGTCAAGGTGTGAGAGAAGATATGTTCATGTTGTGAGTGGAGGTCGTCAGAAAGTTGGAGTTCTTTCTTATCGCTTATCGCCAGAAATATCACCTGCGCCTGGCTCGCCCGCCCGGTATGAGTACTCGAGTAGACCAAACAGACACCACACCTCAGACAATCAGCCCAACGTAGACGGATGTGGCGACAGCAACCACGATTCCAAGTCCAGCATAAGAATGAGTGCTACTGTTCGTAGTGGTTTCAGAGCTTTGCTTGATGTCAAGGCTTCATTGCCAGAAGGCCGGCCTATTGATGTTGCAGAGTTTGGAAAAGCTCTCACTGAGCTATATGGTCCTGGTCTTCTAGGAAAGGATGGGGCCCATCCCTCTGGAAAATTGGGTAGGTGCAACCTGGAAACCACCTGGGTATCACATAGTCAGATATGAGAGTCTTTGAATGCGCGATGCTTACCAAATACAATAGGTCTTGCCATCAGTGGTGGCGTTGATTCCATGGCGTTGGCAGCCCTATATTCCCGTTTAAGACTCCAAAATGATGCGATGCCGGATGTTCATGCATTTGTCGTAGATCATGGAGCGAGAGAAGGGAGTGCTGATGAAGCAAATTCTGTTGCCAAAGTTTTGGCTGAGAGAGGTATGTAGATTCTCCTGCATTTGCAAATTACTCTCTAATTCATATTCTCAGGCATCCAGACTCGGGTTCTACAAATAGACTGGGGAGGGCCCAGAAAGCCAACAAATTTTGAGACGCAAGCGAGGAAATTTCGCTACAGAACTTTGGGGAAAGCCTGTAGGGACTTGGGAATCAGATCTTTACTAGTTGCCCACCATGAGGATGACCAAGCTGAGACTGTCGTGATGAGATTGTTGAAAGGCCATCCAACACAAGGACTCAGGGGTATGAAACCTTATGCACCAATACCAGAATGCCGTGGCATATACGGTGTCCATCAAGGTGGTGGAGATGTGGAGGAGACATTTTCTTATCAAAACACGCTTCTGAGCAAACTTCCATTCCCACCTCAGCTACCGACAGCGTCGGGTGGCATAAAACTTCTTCGTCCATTGTTAAGCTTTTCAAAAAGTCGTTTGATAGCTACATGCCAAGCGGAAAAGATGAAATGGTTTGAAGACGCTACAAACAAGGACCCAACGCTGACCCAAAGAAATGCTATTAGACATGCCTACAACTCCAACAAAATGCCGGCTGCCTTGTCAAAGTCGGATGTTCTCCAATTGGCTGAGAGAGCGAAGGAGATTTTCCTCACGCAACAAGAAATCGCCGACTCGTATCTTTCTCGATGCGAAATATCAGACTTCCAAACACGAAGTGGGATTCTAAAAATTCGTTTCCCAACTCTGGATCTCCCAACGGACTTGCCTCTTGATCAGAAAATATTCATTGCGACAAACATTATCCGAAATGTAATCAAACTCGTCGCACCACACGAGATCCTTGCGAGCGACTTGGAACTTACCATAAAACGGATATTCCCCGAACTCTTCCCAAACGAAGACATCAAGAGAGTGTTGTCGTCCACTGTTGAGATGGTCGTAATACTACAACATCCCGAAGAATCTCAAACCAATAAACCCTACTACACCATCTCCCGAAGTCCCTTCGCAAGAACCAGACACCCCATCTATACCTTTCCACTCCCAGAAATAAATCTGACTTCAGAGTCACTCGAAACACCAGACCCTCAAGCGCAAACACAAGAAATTCCTTGGTCAGAATGGCATCTCTTCGATGGCCGCTACTGGATCCGCATAAAAAACAAAACCTCCCACCGCATCCAACTCCGACCCTTCAAAACAACAGAATTGAAAGCCTTCGCAGCCAACCTATCCCCCTCCTCGGTCGAAAAACTGTTCCAGCTCTCCCCCATCTTACCCAGACATATAAAATGGACCCTTCCCTGCCTCGTCCTCCAACCAGAAAGTCATGAAGAAAAAGTCCTAGCCCTCCCCTCTTTACACATCGGAATTAAAGACGTGGAGAACTACATCGACTACGAGATCAAGTACAAAAAGATCTACTGGGGCGCTCTGAGTACAGAGAGAGTAGATCTCTGCCAGACCCCGAGTGTGCGTGAAAAGCCACCCGCGCGGTGGCTTGCGTTGGGTCTCCAAAAGAGTTCTTCATCGGAACAGCCACTCGTTCGGCCACATTGGTCGGGTTACGAGGACGTTCGGTTCCATATGACGAATTACGACGAAAAGAGTTATTCATCGGAGCAGAGGCTCGTTCGGTACCAAAAACGCTTTGGGCCCAAAATTCAGTTCAAATATTCGCCCGAAGTGACACCCGAGCCAGATGTTGAAAAAGGAGAAAAGGGAGAGAAAGGGGTGGTCCGTAAAGTGGCCTTGACGAAGGTGAGGAAACTTGATGATATACCTAAAGACGACCACGTACCGATGATGCACACACCCCTCGAGGCTTCTGCGCCCATTCGGAAGTCATATACTACCGGGTCCAAATTTCTAACCTAGGATGTTTACCAGCGAACGTTTTGAAAGGGGTTGATTGCATGATGGCAAACTAAGGATATCTACGATCAGGAGGATGGCTCCTAATCCTTGGGTGGGGAAAAGCTGGGGAATACAGGGGAGTTTTTGAGATGGAGTTGAGGTTTGGTTTCGATGCGTCATGTATTGTAAGATTAATCGTGAGAGTGGAGAATGAGGAGAAAAAAGTCCTCCTCGTATATAAGTAATTTGAAGTGTTGCTACTACTTATTTTGATTCTGATGTAACAGCTAGAAGGTAGCCTGTTCACAATTTACGTGTAGCATCATCTTATAATTAAGGATTGTGGTTTTTTTCTTATCCAACCCCTCTTCAATAATTTGACTCTTCATTGTTCAACAACTCAAATCATAGATTCTTAATTCCAACTTGGAGTAAGATACCAGCTTCTCAAATTCCTCCCACCTCATAGAGCCATACCGTCTAGCCACAAGACTACCTCCGTACTCGAGTAAGATCTTACAATTCCACCCACTCCGTATACAAGTATTTCCCCATGACAAAAAGTGCGAGAAAGCGACTAGAAAGAGAATCTCAACCCCAGTTTTGCGCGTATCTATGCCTTCAAATCTTCAAGTTCTCAAGTCTATACTCCAAACGACGAGTCGACGACGATCAGCTGGTAAAGGAAATCAATCATTTCCCTTTCGTCCAGACGTCTGGCGAGCAGCCCGTAATGCGCAGTCCTTCCTTCGGGTAGCAGATTCCTATTCTTTCAAGTCTTTTTCTTCTTTTTTTCTTGGTTAGGAAATCGTCTCGTCAAGTTCAATATGTAGGCCAGACTGACTCCCCCCAAGTCAAGACGAGACGTCACATGAAAAAACAGACTTCATTGAATGTAATCCATACACTTACAAGCCAGAATATCAACGCCCTAGCCACTACGAGTACGCCAACCAACGAACCCCATTTCAATCCATTTCGTTTCTTCAAAAAAGGTCTTAGCCCAAGAATAGACTGACTACCCAAACACCAGTGCCAATCAATGTCATCGGCCATAACTCATAAATCATACTCGAGAACTCAGTAAACACCAAGTCTTAAAGCTTCGTAGTAACATCCCTCGTTGAATCGCTCAACCTCCTAGAAAGAGGTAAATCATTACTGAACCCCCCACTATCCGGACCACTACTCGAACCCGGCCCAGGTCCACCCCCAAACCGTCTCTGATTCTCCTGCAATCGTAGCCTCAAGAGCCAACGAACATGCATACAAGTAACCTGCTGTGTACTCCTCAGTTCCGCAAGTTCGTTTTTGATGGGTAGCGTTTCATTGAAGAGCATCATTGTGTTTTTGCCTTGGAAATCGGACAGTTCCGCGGTGAGCTGGTTGATTCGAGTTTGTTGAGCTTCCAGAAGTGAGAGGAGATAGTCATTTCCTGAATCCGAAGGATCTGTTGGTCCGGAAATTGAGAGATTTGCGAGGGAGAGATCTGTTAGGTCCATGGGTCTATCTGAAGACGTTCTTGATCCGGTCTCTAGGAATTTGATGCGGCGGCTTTGTAGTTCATTTTGCACTTTCAAATCCAGGACTTTGTCTTCAAGTTGGCTGATTTCTCCTTTGAGAGATGCGGCTAGGGGTCCGATCAATTTGAATTGACAACTTTCAAGGTGTAAAATGTGCTTCCTGCTTACTGCCTTGTATTGACAGCCGTATTCGGCCCACTTGCATATTCTGATGAACTCGGGACATGATTCTTCGTGCTGTTTCTCTTCACAGCGCATGATTTCAAGATCGCAACGCTCACATTGCATGAGCCTCTCGGTGCAATGATTCTCTCGATGATCCTTCATTTCTATTTGCTCCACCTCTTCCGAACAATCAGGGCAGTCAACAAGGAAATGTAAACACTCTCGTTCCGAGTCAACTCTCTTTACCATCTGTGGACATCCTTCAATATAACCCGGACACCTGACAAAGGCATCCAAGCAGTATTTTTCCAGATGATTTTCAACCGTGGACCTAGATATCCGGGCTTTGCAACAAGGACATTTGACACTCAGAGAATCCAGTTGATTAAAGACCATTTTCGGAGCTTTGGTAATAGTATCATCAGATAAAGGTAATCGGTCGATAGGACATAGAGACCTATGTGATAGAGAACCGAGGATACACGACCGACAGAAGACATGGTCGCACCCTGTCAATACAGGGTTGACGAAAGGACATCGACATATCGGACAAACAAGATTTTCGTCAACGGTTCCATCATACGTAAGGGCTCGGGAATCGACCGAATGTTTGAGATTTAAGTTGGGTAATGCCGTTCCTGGGGAAACTGGTGGAAGATGGATTTGAAAGGGTGGAGAGGGGTCGGAGAGGTGAGTGTGTGGCCGGTCCATTGTAGCTGGCGAGGGGTTTTCCATCAAAATGTGTCAATACTGAACTTCCTCTTCGTGATACTGTACGTGAGTTGAGGCTCGAGAGCTCTCTGCAGTTAAGTAGAGATAATGATCCCTGGCTGCTGTACTAGTGTACAAGGTAATTCGTGGCAAACCAATAACGAATCAGTATATCAGATGCTTCTCTTCTCGTGAATTGGATGGTAGTCTACTGAGAACCGGAAAAGACGAGAGCAATGTGAAGGAATGAAGAGCCAGAATCTCGTATAGAATATCGCCTTACCACGAGTATTTTGAGGAGGTTGGGCTGAGGTTTTGTCGAATGCTGTGTTAGCTTGCTGCTGTGATACGACCGAAGATGTACCGAGTTGGAAGGAGCCTTTGTAGGCTTTGTAGGCTTTGGAAATACTGCGACGTGATTGGTGCAATCTCCAGGCGGAAGTAAAGCGATTCGGCCGACGGTCTGACTTGCGACTACGTCGCTACGAATACGCTTTGCTAACTTCCGTTACAAGTCAACTTTCTTCCATAATCAATCTTCTATATTTTCTCCCAACTCAGCAATCTCCTCGACTGAAGATCAGCTCAATCCATAGTCTGCGAAATCTCCATTTTGCTCTTTCATTTGTTTCCGCGAGTCCCGGACTGGACAACCTGCTTACTTGATCATGGCGAACCCAAACCAATACTTCCTATTAGCAGACCACATCAAGCTATCATTGCTGGAAAGGCAGCGGGCGATAGCGCTTAAGCTGGAACCTACATCCCAAGATGGACATATATCCCGATCTCTAGATTCATTACGAGAAGGGCTGGAGAATGTCACCAAAGAAAGAATACGGTTGGGAGAAGTTGGAGACACATCGTAAGCATTGGCGATCGGCATGGGGTTGATGTAACAATTCTGTTGAACCGATGAGCTGACTTGGTACAGAGCATCTCAGGCGCTTCAGGAAACAGAACATACTCTGCGAACCCAATACGATGATCTGGCATCTCAATTCCATGGACATCCACCCAGTAGCACATCGTTAGCCCAACCCAACGACCCCGCGCTCGCCGGAGACTTTGCCAGAGCCTCTGAACGACCTAGAGTCATATCCTCCTCTTCTTTCCTCAAAAAATCCCTCCGTGGATCTAGTTCACCCGCCACGAGTTCCCCCAAGTCCGTTCGTTTCTCCGACGCGCCGCTAGTACAAGACGAAGATGAAGCACGGAATGCCCTCTTTCCGTATCGCGACGATCCAAGCGGTCCACCAGATCAATCGCAGTTGGATAATCAGCAGATACATGCCTATCATACACAGGTGCTGAGAGATCAGGACGAAGCGCTGGACAGACTTGGGGAATCAATTGGGCGACAACGGGAATTGAGTATACAAATTGGAGACGAATTGGACGAGCATGTTCAAATGCTGGACGAAGTAGACGGGCATGTTGAAAGACACGCAAATACCTTGAATAAAGCGAGGAAGAACTTGGGGACTGTTGCGAGGAAGGCGAAAGATAATATGCAGATGACGATTATTCTCATCTTGATTATAATACTGGTCTTGCTCATTATCATCCTCAAATAGGGGATTGTATTTTGAGCAAGATGATTGGGAGGAGGATAGTGTATCTTATTTGGCATTTCTTTGGAGTTGTGGCGATTTGGAATGGGAACGGTTTGGGCTTTGTACACATTGGCCTTGCTATGGATGGTTGGGCTGGATTCCAGATCTAGTTGCGTCTCAGTGTGATATACGGCGTTGTAAATTGGTGTTGGGGGGATTTGCTCTTCCCGTCTTTTCCAGTCTTTCTCAACGGATGGTTCGGATGTTCCTTGGATTGTAGTCTATGTAACTTACCAATTAATATCTTGCTCATTCGAATATCCTTTACCTTTTGCCTATAACTTCCATTCATAGAGGATGTACCAGCTACATGGTAAGTACAGAAAAAACTACAGTACTTCCTTACCGAATACCATCACCTTAACCACAAACCCAACCGTAACTCAGATCTCAAGAACCCAAGCCCCCCATATAGAAGAAACTCCTCCATGTCTCGAATCACTATACTACAACACAACACTTACTCATTTACTCACTCATAGTGAATCCTAATATGTGACTCGCTGTACTCCATACAAAATGACATCACCCCCTCATACCTCGAAAAATCGTCAACAGGCCCCGAAATTGATAAAACGGAATTTAGGAGTTATTTCACCTCGTGGTCTCATCATTATAAAACCACACAGCACTTACTCACTTACTCACTCATAGTGAATCCCACCTCAACTCACCGTCCTCCGTAAAAAATGACATCACCCCCTCACACCTCGAAAAATCGCCAACAGGCCCCGAAATTAATATTTGAGAATCTAGGAGTTTGTTTCACTTTAGGATATTTCACTCTGGTCCTAGTGAGGATTTTTGTTGATGGATAGGTAGGAGTATTTAAGGAATAGGATGGTGTAAGGTGATTGATTGCGTGATGTGAATGAAATAAATTCCTTATGGAGATGGATAGGATAGGGTGATGTTTTGGGAGTAGGTAGGTGGACTAGCTAGGTAGGAGATTAGGATGAATGGGTGCACAGTAAAGTAGGTAGGCTCTACTTATCTGTCTTTCGGGAGTCTAGAAGTAATCAGTTGCAGCGATTTCGATAATAATTTCGATTTTTACAAGAAGTTTGTTTGGGTTTCTGTTTGGATTTGCTTGGAATATTATAATACCTACTTGTACCTCATTCTAAAAAGGGGTTTTAGGCTCAAGTTTTCAGTAAATTCCGAGCTTGAGATGGATTCTCTTAATACCTCTGTTAAATGAATAGAGCTTCGTGCCTCTTACATTTCATGTGAATAGCTTTTTAACGTCTTCATACTTGATCACCCATCCATTACTGTAAATAAAATGCATCACAATCTACCACTCCCTTCAGAAAAAAATTATTCATACACCCCACCCTCTCTTCCTTCCCCCCATACCCCCATACCCCCATACCCCTATCCCCCTCCACATTCACATCCCCTCCACATCCAATCTACAAACCACTATCCATACTAGTTCCATGTCTATTTCCCCCAAAGAAATCAGCACCATCCAATGCCATGCAATCTCAATATCGACGGATAAAACAAAGCTGGATAGGAATGCAGATGCAGATGTATACGCAGATCAAGGAGTGGGATAAAAACAAAGATCGGGGGGCAAGCACGCCTACTTATGTTTCTTATCCGCATGTTCCTTGGTCTTTTCTTGGAGGTCTTCGATGGATTCGTTTTGGTGGGAGCGGTCTGCTGTTATCTGTTTTTTTGTGTTAGGGTCGGTTTGTTCTTTATATATATTTTGGCTTTGTGGTTTGTATTTGGGTATGAAATATGGAGTGAGAAAGTGGAGGGAGAGGAAGGGTTGAGGAGATAGAGAGTTGGGATGATGTGAATAGGACGATATGAGGGGAGAAGGAGATGAGGGGAAAGAAAAATAAACTTACAGCCTCCTCGCTATCACTAGCAAGCTCCGGCTTCCAATGACCCTTCCCTTCTTTCTGCTTCGCCAACTGATCTTGCTTATGCTTCTCCGGGTCTCTTGATGGGTTATCTATTCATAAAATATATTAGCATCCATATATATCTTCCACATCCGTCCTCCATCCTTCAAGACTCATTGACAGTATTTCCCTGCGTCTGCCACACGAGGAAACAAATCAAATCGAGCTCGAAATCCCTTCAATCCAACCCAATCCAATTTCAACAGAAGACAGCAAAAATATAAGAAGGAAAAGAATACATACCCCTATCACTCTCCTTCAATCCCCTACTAGCCGTTCCAGCAAACCCCCTCTTCGCGCCACCAACCCCTCCATATCCACCCAATCTCCGTGTCATAGCACCTCCTCGTACATTGCGAAGTATGAAAGACATCTTGCAATCTTCTTTATTTTCCTTCGTTCTTCGATTCGATCTTCGATATCGTACTTTTTTTCGTTCTGTGTTCCGTTCTCGTGTGATATGAAGTGTGATGTGGAGTGCGGAGTGTGGCTTGTGATGGTAATGATGGTGTTGTAGTTATGCGGTTCTGAATCCCGTTAGTATTCGAATCGTAGGAAGTTTTGTCTTGCTCTGTGTAATAGAACAATCCCTTTCCATCATCCTTTAGGCAGAATTGTCATTGCAACTACAACTCCCCGTTTCCGTATCTCCATACTGTACACCAGAATCTCCCTCGTGCAACAAACAAACAAACACCTCCCTCCCCTCTCCCCTTCCCTCTCACCATCCCTCTCACCATCCCTCCAAAAAACGAAAAATAAACATACCTTTCAATCAATCCCTCAATCTTTCTTCAATCCTCAATCTTTCTTCAATCCTCAATCTTTCTTCAATCCTCAATCTTAATCTTCTCTCTTGAACGAACAATAAAGGATTCCGATTCAAATAGACACTTATTCCTCGAGTTCCGTCTCCAATTTTCCTTCCAAGAACCCTTAGTCCCTCTCATCGATGATGCGCGCCCTGTTCCTCGCTACGTCATAGATATTTCCACTTCACGTTCCTCGTTCGTTCGTTCGCCCTCACCTCGGCAGGCACGCACGCACGCAGCTGAAGCGAGGAAGATGATATGATAGGATGGGACTAGAGTAGGTGATTATGGGTGGGAGGGGTTGTTCCGTAGGTACTCGAGTAGGTAGTGTAGTCTATGGGTATAGTATATGTTAGTAAGTCCTATTATAAGTATCTAATACATCTCTATCCTACCTACTTATTCTACTCTAGTAGAGAGAAGAAGAAAAAGGGAAGGCTTCTAGAAGGCCGTACTAGACCAATCTCTCCTCCCCTTTCCCTTTCCCTTTCTTCTCTCTCTCTCTCTGTCCCTCCTCTTCCTTAAAAAGTCCACCTAGGGCAAAGAACCCATATAACACTTCTCTTCTCTTCTACTCCTCCTACTCTAATCTCACAAACAACACACTCCTCACCTCCCCAACTCCCCACCCCACTATCCCTCTTCAATCCCCCATCGGAACATCATATCTCTCACAACAACCTACTACTTTTATAACAACTAGGCTACCTGCCATAGGCAGTCCGCTCGTAAACCACCACCTCCACCTTACCACGCCTCACTCACTCACTACTCCTCACCCACCCCCCAAGACCCATCTAAACCCAATCCAATCCAATCCAAATTCATCCCCAAAAACGGTCCGTCCCGTACCATATCATACATACCATACTAATCCTCATCCTCACCTCACCACACACACCACACACACCACACACCACCCCACAATCTCACCCTCTCAATCTCACCACCTCATCTCATCTCACCTCATCAACCCCGCCGTCGTACAAGAAACCCCGATTGCCATCTCAGCCGCTCCGTGCTCCGTACAGTAGATAGAGATGGAGCTAGATGGAGGTGTGGTGGTGTCACCTAAATCAGACCACCACAGTAACTTCTACTGTACACCTCGGAAGGATCCATCCATCTAACCACGTCAGAACATTATCAGAAAACTTCACTCAACAATGATAGGACAGCAAATATGTTTGAAGTTACAATCAATTCCACTACTAGACTAAAAGCTTTGCTTGCTCGATACAATTACCGTTTTCTCTCTCTCTCCTGAACAGAAAAAAAAGAAGGTATTCCCGTAATCCTTTGCTCCTCCCAAAAAAGTAAAAAACAAATCCAGAAATAAATATGTATACCTCCTGATCCTTCTTCTTTACAAAAGGAATAAAAAGTCGGGATATATAAATCAAGACGACCACCCAATCCCACACACCACCCAAAAATATATAATCATCAATATCCCCAAAACAAAGAGATCCAAGTTCCCTTGAAGTATGATACCAACAAAAAAAACACATAGGAGCGACGGGATCAGTTTTTTATGATCAGCAAAATCCAAGGACCACCAAAAACAACCAGCCAGTAGCGCAATACCGCAAATATGATGCAACCCTGCCCAAATATTTCAAAATATCCGCTTTACACCTGAAATGACCAACACCGAAATGGATTTTTTGAAAGCCGCTCATCATACAAGAAGGCTTAACCCATTTGTTCACAACCCAACACCCGTTGCCCAACCGCCCCGAATGTATATCGAGTTATAAACAAAACAAAAAAAATGTGGAGATGTGGAAATCTTGCCGTCCCTATAAATAATACCCGTGAAAAAACACCAACTGAGCCTTGTTCTCCAGAGAAAAGGAAATCGTTCTATATATCGTTTTGGTTTCCGTAAACGTGGGAAGGCACCGCTTCCTGATTCCGCCCCAATGCCATGCTGGAAAACCAAAAACACCAACGCAAAAAATGCAATGCGCGCTTTCAAATCAAACCATCCCCGACTGGATGGCAAAACACCGAAACTTATATTTGAACAGAGGTATAGGTTTGAATATTATCCTGTCGCGGCCGTTTGTCGTCTCAAGAATTTTGAGGAAGAGAGTTGTCGAGAATTTATACAAAGAATTCGTTGAGGGGTCGATGGTGGGTCGCAACCAGATACCGGAGGTCAAAAGAAAGGTGCTCGCCATATATTAGAGGGATGGAGTGGACGAGAGTGCGTAAACAATTAATGTGGAGGTGAAGAAAGTATCAGCTCTGCAAGTGGACGAAACCAAGAAGCAGAGTCATCTACCAACGTCGACCCATTGATTGTTGCATCGCACGACCAGGGCTGACGGATTGCGGGGGGCTTGACATGCTGATTCCGGTACTTGGGTTGACGATAGGGATGGCGTTTCGAATTCTAGTTGCGGCAGGTTGGTGCAACTTGAGAGACGTTGGATGACTTTGGTATGAAGGGATGTATGGAGTCGAGTTGGAGTTGAGTGAGAAGCCGGTGTCGGGTGCAACCTGATGAGATTGTGGACTGGATTCGGGTGAACCACTGGACAATGACGAGCGATCAGAGCCCGATGAGTGAATGGAGATCATGTCACTCTCCGTCAGAAGGTTTGGACAGAACTCGAGGTCGTCGTCCAAGTCGAAGGATCGACCAGCCTCGAAGCGTTGTCGGAAAGACTGAACCTGAGCGGCCTCTTCCTCCTTTCTCACGCTGCGGAATTGTTTGTGCGAGTTCTGTGACAAGCGGGGCGCCCGACGACCACGGCCATTATGATGTGTTGATGGGGCGGACTGAGCATTTGATGGAGTGGGATGTTGGTGAGTGTTGTAGTGGTAGAAGGACGACATTATCGGTTCATGGACCCTTGGGCGGTGCAGTAGGTGTGTGTTGGGCGGGATTCGTATGTGGTGAGCGTGGCTAGGATTGCGACCGGAAGGCACGGCGATTGAGATTGACGGTAAAGTACGGGCTGAGTAAGGGGCACGAAGTTGACGATGATTACCGAAATGACGATGGAATGTTGGAGTAGTTAATAGTGATCTGGTTTTAGTTTGGAATGTGTTGTCACGGAGGATGCGGATTCAGATTTGGATTTGGAAAAGGATGAGTTGTGGTGGTGGGAGTGAAGAATGAGGCTGGAGAAGAGTTGTTTTGCGAGGTTGGGGCAGGAGAAGTAGGAAAGCGAGTGAGCAGCGAGAGACGACCGAGGGGAAAGTGGCGAAAAAGGGACGCTAGCGCTAGACCGCTTCAAGCCCCGAAGTTTGGCGGGCGAATCACGATCCTGTTTATAGTGGGGCGCCTCATTACGGACCCACCAGCATATCCCGTTTCGTAGGGTATCGCCGGGGAGGAAGGCGCACGCTTGAAGCTTGAAGCCTGAAGCCCTGAAGCCTGTCCATTTCACATTCCAACGAGCCGGCGTGCGCATTGCATGGCTAGGCTGGGTCACTACACAAGCAACATTGCGGGCAGTCGCCACTGCCACTGCCACTGCCACTGCCACAACCACTTTCCGGAATGCAATGCGTGCGGTGCGCGGGCAGATTTTGGATTGGGGGATTTACACACACAAGAGCACGGAAGCAGGAAGCATTGTTGAGCATATATTTTGAGTTTGCTCATCGTCACTCTCACTGCGTTGGGCGGCACCAGGTCCGCGCGTGGAGGCACATTGCAGCATAACCTTTGCACTGCAACGCTCAGACAGGCTCTGAATGGGCTGGCGGGCTGGCGGGCTGGCGGGCGGGCTCTTCTAGTCTCTACAAAGTACTCGGTAGCAGCTCTGAGGCCTGGAACTGATAATCCAGTGGTGCTCCACGTTCCCATCCATGCTCCACACGGGAAATCTCATCTGAAGGTCAAACCCTGAATCTTCTCATCAGAGACAGAGGCCGATGTCGATGTGGAGGGTGTTTGGTCTTGTGTTTCGACCGTTCGGATCATCAGAATCTGCTCGTTCTTGACCTTCCCCTTTTCGAGGAGGCCATTCCGTCTTGGTCCTTTGGTACGAGTACAGTCGAGTACACGCAAGACTAGAACAGACCAGTTACCAGTAAACAGTAACGCCCGCCATCTGATGATAATGTTCCGAGTTCTTGGTGGTGTGTTGTGCTGTACAGTACTGTTGTGTTGTGTTGTGGCCGTGGAGTGGATCGGATGTGTTTCTTCGCTTCAGCGGCGGTGCAGGGACAGCGGCCGCGATTATTCTGTGCCTCTCACTCGCTGTTGCTATCTTCGAGCCTTCGTACCGTCGTTAGTTTTGGTTTCTGAGACACTCCAAACACACCTCGATTGGTAACATTGCATTGCCTTTTCTCAGTAGTGCTCTGCCTTTGCCTCTGGCACTCTGCCTTTGCCTGGTGTATCCATCACTGCATCACGCACAAGCGGGGATCTGCTCGACTGGCTGCACTGGCTGGCTGCACTGGCTGGCTGCATTCGCAATTGGCCATGTCCGGCCCCTCTTCTGCGCCTGCCGCTTCCTTCGTCCTCTCGGGGCGTCACACCATCTCCACCCACCATTATTGGCCGACATCATTGAGGGCATCTTGACTTTTCCCGACAACCGCCGTCAGCGGTACTGCCAAAGGTTATGGTTTGTGTACACCAAATTGTTTGGCTCCAGAAGCTCCACGGTGCGCCGCGCGGTAGTGGTATGTGTACCGAGTACAGTTACGAGCAGGAGCAGCCATTCCTACTGGTACTGTGGTACTGTGGTCCTGTGGTCCTGTGGTCCTGTGGTACTGTGGTACTTCTACCATCGTGCCTCCGTCCCAGCCTCAGCCTTAGGCTCATAGGAACACGCTCGACAGGTCACAGGTCGCAGAAGTCAAGCAAACAGCGGGACGAGCCTGAAGATCTGATCTAAATCCGTCAGACTCCATCGACTTCTTCGCCGCGGCCGATAGGGTTTGTTGATTGTGTACGAAATAGAGTACAGTAGTACCACACCACAGAACCGTATCAGCATCGTTAACAACCCCTCGCTGACACTCATCAATCATCAAGCTCCAGCTGGGTCCTCTGGGAGCTCCCCTTCCCCTCCATCTCAGACAAGCAAGACAGGACCCGAAGACCTTACGGTCGCTGATTATCATCTGCGCCTCACTCTCACCCCCCTCCTCCCCTCCTCCCCTCATCTCCACACTTTCCAATCTCCCGTTCTTCGTACACCCTACCCTCTACCACCCCTCTACACTTCTGCACAGCTTACAAGTACGCTCATCGAGAATCTGCCCCTCGATAGGTTCGATAGGCTCCATAGGCTCCATAGGCTCGATAGGAAGGATCAACAACCTCCCCGTGTGCTGTACCCAGGTCACAACTGATGCAATCGACGGGAATCTCATCCTTAACCCTATCCTATCTCCCGGATTGCTGTCCCAGCAACCAATAATCATTCCCACCACCATCCACTGCATATCAATTCTATAAATTCTTCTCCTCACAGAATATTCCGCATCAAAGCGGAAGCACAGCACAGCCTGGATCTCCTCTGTTGCCCGAGACACACCTTCAGGACCTCTCATCTGAAATTGTTTTGACCCATGAACTCCTGAATTTCATCTGTTCCATCAACATCTCATCTCTTCTCGGGTCTCCAAGACCCTCTTGTTCAGATCAAGCCACAGCCAAGTACACTTCGTACTGCTGCTCGTCCACAATACGCTCCGTACAGTGGTTTGTATTGCCGTGGACCCGGTGTGATGATTGTTCCAGCCCAGTCCAACACGCACATCCAAACACTCCACTCTAGCCGCCCCCAAACACCATGACACAAATTCCTACGAGAGTAAAGCCCCACACTGCGCTGCCACTCTGCTCACCGCCAGTTTTCGTCAAGGTTCTCACTCTACCATTCTTTCCCCACCACACACACACATCTTTTTTTAGCCAACCAGAGTTCTGGTGTGGGAATCATGGTATTCTTTTCTTCCATGGAGAGGAGCATCATGGAGCCGTTGGATTGTTGTGCATGTCCACGTTGTTGAGATGACCTTGTGAAGTGCCAAAGTGGATAGTTCAATTTACTGAGTACTGAGTGTACAGGTACCGTACGGTACTTATGCTGACTGAATTAGGAGAGATGTGAAAGTGCCCAAAGTGGACTGGTGGGTGGGTGCACGTGGTAATGCCATCCGGGTTTCGGAGACCGAGTCAGGTTGTCGAGGTTGTTTATAGAAGTGGTGTCTCTGGCAACTGATCTGGTGATGTTATTTCTACTTGAAGAAAAAACTCGAGTCGGAAACATGACTTGAACATGAGTATACACATCCGTACTCATGATCATCCTATTTTTATATTATGACTCAGGAGATGGTAGAAATATCATAACGACCCTAACCCAGCCGCGGGGCACAGGAGGCCAGTCACGTGTTACACGTGACTACATATCCCTCCCGTTTTCACCCTATGTATATATATGAACCTGTAATTTTTAACCAGAGCTCCTTTTTCTCTCTAGCTTTAAATCCTCGTTTACGAAATAGGTACTTATAGAAATAAAGTAGTAAATTCTACTTTTATCCCGGGTAGAAAAAGATTAATTAATTTCGGTTTTATATAAATATAAGTAATATAAGTTATATACTAGTAAGTTCTCTAAGAGGTTAGTTAAATATACTATATAAACGAAGTACTTAAGGTTTATTTATATAAGTAAACTACGTAAAGTAAGATTACTAATAGTCTAGAAGTATAAATATATAAGTATCTAAGACTTTTTTATATAATTAATCCCGAGTGATTTTGTTTATCCCGGTAGTCTAGTACCGCGAATACGGGGTTTTAAGGCTCTTTTACGTAAGTAAATAGTATTAGGTACCGATATATCTAAAGTATAAATACGTAAGTATCTAAGGCTCTTTCACGTAGGTAAGTCTAGGTAGTCTTACCTATTCGTACCGGTAGTCTAGTATCGTAAATACAAGGCTCTTTTACGTAGGCGAGTTCGACTAGTCTTACTTATTTATATCGTTAGTCTAGTACCGCGAATACGGGGTTTTCGAGGCTCTTTTATATAAGTAAATAGTATTAGGTACCGATAGATCCGAACTGTGAATGCGTGAGTATTCAAGGCTCTTTTATGTAGGTGAGTCCAAGTGGTCTTACCTATTCGTACCGGTCGTCTAGTGTCGCTAATGCGAGGGTTTTCGAGGTTCTTTTACGGCACTTTCGTAATTCTCTTGTAGCTTAATAGTTAACTAAGAAAGCAACACTTAATTGAATGAGACAAGAGAGTGTCGTTCCTAGTTATTTCGAGGAAGTTATCGAGAAGTGTATTCGAGAAACCTCTTATCGTAATACGACTTTGACAAAGTAAAGCGACGACAAGAGGAGGTTTGATAGTAGATCCCATTTTGTGTGTTAGAAGTTTAGATAAACTTATATATCTTAGGTACGTCATAAGGGAGTAGGTAGTAAACTAGAGATATTTTAGGGGAGTATAAGGGAGGGGAAGGAGGGAAGTAAGGGTTTAGATATATATAGGTAATAAAGGTAGTAGCTTAGATTAGATTATTAGTTTTACAAGGAGCTTAGGGAAAGGAGAGAGTATATAAAAATATATAATTAGGCCTTTAGAGTTCTTAATATTCTAGGTAAAGCCTTCTTTATTAGCTATAGTTATATAAATTTGTCTACTATAGATAAATACCCTCTAACCTTAATATTCTACCTAGGGCTATCTTTAGTAGTTCGATAGTATAAGTTTATCTACTAAGAATAAATCCTCTATAGATTATACTCTTAATAGCTTAATATAATAGTACTACTATACCTAGTTAGGTAATCCATAATAGTTATATATAATACTTGTTCGTATCTTATACTTATACTAAAGTATATTCTAAGACGGTCGAATAATGAAAAACTAGCTTTTAGTATAAGCTATTCGCTTAGCTCTTTTCTCTAGAAAATCTAGGAGGGAGAGCTAGAATATAAGACCTAAGCTTATGTTATTTCCCTTGGTAAGAAATGTATTGAAATTTGAAAATGAAAGTATTTACTAGTCTTCTTCTTTCGATCTCTAGATAGAGAAGATAAGGTATAGACTAGAGACGCTTCTGCGATAGTATATTAAGATACTGATAGAGGTAATAATTCTTTCTTCTTCTACAATAAATCTAGACCTAGTATATAGTATCTCCCCTCTTTTCCTCTCCTAACCACCAGGAAAGGAGTAGGAGCTTTATATCTCTAGCTAGGAAAAGGAGAGCAGAATGTGCCACTTATCTAGAAAGGAGTAGATAAGGAGAGGTAAGATTTCTCTCTCGGGGTAGGAAGGAGACGCCGAAATAAGGTGAAAAAACGAGGTTATTCGCTAATCCAAAATCTAACTAAATCCCACGTATTCGCTGAAAGCTCTTCAGGAGTACTCCAACTGCCCCTACCTTTCCACATACCAGGTATTTGCCTGTCTAATATTATCTACATTCGTAAACACTGTGTTGCTCTCTGATTTGTACGGATAGGAAAGGAGTGGTAGGGAGAACTTCGGAGGGGAGATACCATACATTGGCTGGACCTTGGGAAGGGTATCGTGTTTCCTAAGATCTTCATTGTATCTTCCCGCTTCTCCGGAAACGACGCTTGACGCTGTTATATTTACCTTGTCGATCTACTCGCTTCCCGAGGTACTAGAATTCAAGAAGTGATGAAGGAAGCGTGTAGTAGAAGAGAATTGTGGCAAGGAATGGCAGGAAGAGTTGGTATGAAGTAGAAGTTGAATGATAGTAACTCTGGATGAGCGCGTTATTGGGTGAGGGGTATTTGTGAAGATATATAAGTTTCATGGAGTACGTTACCTGTAGCATTTTGGATATGTAAGATTACTATCCACCGGCTGTTCCGGACATGTATACACTACTATTATACTTATCACATTTAACCTACTAAAAGGTCTGGACAGCTCGGGTCCCCCCTCCTTTTTACTTTCTGATATAGATTTACATTTACATGAATCAGACAACGGACTTAGCTTGTGGATTTATACTCTACCTATAATAGGTCATAAACAGAGGAGGGGGAGACTCGAACTTTCCAGACCCTTTACTCTACCCTTCGTAGCAAAGTATAAAGACTTTAGCTGTCTACTACTCTTACAGAGCACTATATACAAACTGAGTGGGGGGAGGGGAGGGGGGTGGGGAGGGGGGTGGGTTCTTTTTGGATTTGTTTATTCTTTTGTTTATCTTTTTATCTGAAAAGGTAATCTATATAATCGGCAAAATAAACATTCACATAAATAGGAAGAGAAGAGTAGTTATCTAAAGACAACAATCAGACTACTACTCCCCTCTTATAAAACGAACACAGTAAATCATAACCTACTCCATTCCAACAAAGTAGCGTGACGCATAGATACTATGCGATCAGGGTATTTACTGGCGAGAAAACTCTTGTTGTTACTGAATATAACATACTTTACTTAGGGGTTTGTCAAGACAGCTCGGCTCCCTACATACCCCCGTTGATCTCTGACATTACCCCACATCAATCGGATAATTCATAATGCTCTATGATCAAATCCGAATTTTATACAAAAGGAGGGCAGCCGCCAGCTGTTTAGATCGTTGGTTTGTTTTATGTTTTTACTGGTAATTTTGCTTTGAATATCACTTTGGTTTATGCTCACGGAGAATCCTCGAAAGTCCTAGTAATACAGTAGGCAGAAAACGAAAAACCCTTGATGCAAGGATACGAATGCCAATTAAGAATAACCATAATCATAACCATAACCACAATCATAACCATAACCATAACCATAACCATATAACTCCGGGCCCGGAAACTTTTCGGGCACCTCCTAAGTAAATAACAAGAATAACCTCACTACATGCTTGAACAACCAATCATCATCAAGACCCTCAAGTCAAGAGTTCGTAGAAGCAGCAACATTAAGCAGATCCCCAAGAATCGTACCCCACAGTTCTGCCAGCATGTGTATTAATTTAGCAACTTCGTCCCCGGCATGATAAATCGTAACTTTCTGGGGATTCTTTAGTGGAGAATATGGAGAAACCCCTCGGAAAAGTGACGATCACCTCGTCTTGGATGAAGTTACTTGGTAAATCTACTGTAGAAGAGCGGCCTTGTCGGGGTCTTCGATATCGCCGACAGACATTATACCACCTGGGCAGTTTGCGAATGCGAACCAATCCTCCGATACCCATGTGATAGTTCAGATCCGCTATACCAGCAGGAACGTAAGTATAAGTGACTTGATTGTGACTCCCAATCTATCTCATCACCACCCATCCAATCACCTCATCAGCTCCCTACTTACCCATCCAAATCTTCTTCCCTTCAAAATTCAAACCCTCCTTCAAAATGCAGTTCCCAAGCAGCCTCCTCATCCTCTCTTCCCTCGTAGCCTTGAGCACAGCCGTAACAATCAACGTCGGAAAACCTCTATGTCCCTCCGTATCCGAGATCAACCAAAGATGTGACAGCCAATGTGGCGGTAATGGGGTAACTCTCTCTCTCTCTCCCCCTTTTTTACTGCAGCACTCCGTCCATTCACTAACATTATATAAAAGGGCTCAATGTCATGCTTTGTTCCACCCGGACAAACCAATGCAATCATCACCTGCAGCGGTTGCTAAGTTGCCAGATGTGTTATTGGTATTGGAGAATGGGAGGATGAGGAAGATAGATAAAAATTGCTTGATCAAGCTTTGATGGTAGACTTGGGATAAAATATAGGGTTGGGAGTTGAGAATCAGATTTCTTATGTAGAAATGAAAATCTGGTTTTTACTTCCTATTATTCTGCGAGCCTAGCCAGGAAACGCTTTTCTTTCTTTTGATAACCAAGCTGTTCCTCAGTCAATAGAGCTCTTGATTTTCAGTATACTGGTCTCCCTAACTGTTTTTTCTAACCTCTACATGTTAACCTACTACATATACTTGAGAGGCATAGTAGAACCTACAGCAGAAACGTAGAGTAAGTAAATCGGCTATCAAGTATCTAACCTTAATCAGAGGATCTCAAATTCTACGCTGTGGATGTATACTAGATGTAATCTCATTTGTTCCATAGTTACTAGGAATTCTATTAACAAAGATTCTAAGATACAGTAATGGAACAAGTAAAAGTTATAGACCTAGTATAGCCTCTCTGCCAACCTTTATGAATATCCAATATCTATTCCATTGCCAACGTGTCCTGGAACAAGAGGCATACCAGACGGCAAAATCAAGGTCGATTCAGACACTGAGATTGCCTGCGTGGAAGGAGTCCTCATCTCATGCCCCTGCCGGCGTACCGAGTAACCGGGCTTAACTTTGGGTCTTTCTTCTTCCTCCTGGAACTTCCCGTCGTTCTTGGATTTCCTTACTTCAAACTTCTTCAAATATTTGGAACTGCCGCTTCCTTTTCCATCACTTATCAAGCCCGCAAGCCTTAACAAACCGGTTGATCTGCTCTCTTGTGAGTTTCTCGTTATACTGTTCTTGAACCTCGTAGAAAGAGATAATCTCCTGAGTACAATCGACAATAGCTTCAATATCAATATTGCTTTCTGCAAGCCAATTCACAAGCCTCTGTAACTTGGTCCTTGGAGCTCCACCTTGTCCGGATCTTGAGGAGCCCACTGAGCTCAAAGCAGCTTGTGCCGCACTTGCGATATTGCCAGCTGAACTGGCAGACTGAACCCCAGTTTGGTTTGGGCGAAGTACGAGACTGAGAAGGATAGCCATTATAGCTATGGTATGCGGTGCAGCGAGGAGGGGTAAATCGGTCATGTAATGATCGTTGATAATTGACCAAGCGAGAGAGGCTTCCTCTTGGGTGAGGGAAAAGGTCGATTGTAGGGAGGTTAATGTTCTGTAAGGATGGTGAACAATCATTTGCGAGCTCATTTCGGATATTATGAAGAATTCGCATTCACCAAGTTTGGAAGTATCACTGCTAAAGAAATCTGGTCGCCAAAGTCAGCATTATTTGTCCATACAGAGGCAGGATATGGTTTGCACCTGGCCACAATGTCCGCCCTTCTGATACAACTAGTCTGATGTGGTGCGGACTTTCCTCCATTTTGCTTGCAAGGTAGACTGCGGTTGCTATCACGAGGTATGGATTCGTTCGCCTGATCTCAACTTTGGAATAAAATCTTCGAATGTATAACTGTGCTGTTGCCATCGCTTGCTGCCGGACCCCAAGACGTTTCCCCAGGCGTGCCACTTCTGTAAGATAGCAAAGTCAGAAGTAGATACAAACCTTACGACAAGCAAAGAGCAAACTTACGCTGGTTGAAATATATACTTAGATACCTCAACTGTGGCAAAGGGTATAACTGCACACGAGTTGGGTCATCTTCCTCCAGCTTCTTTCTCAGATCATCCAGTTGCTCTCGAGTATATAGCCAGTTCCTTCGCTGTGTGGATTCCCAATAGTTGGCCGCCATTGATTGAATTAACTATCTGCGAAGTGCTGGCTAGCAGTACTCGAGTAGTTCGAGGCCAACGTAATAAGTAGGGTTCAAGGCTGTTGTTGGTGTGGGTATGAACCATTTGCGAAGGAGTGTACTGGTACCTGTTCACTATCAGGGACAACCTTGGTTCAGCATAAGATGACAAGACAATGTGTCAGCGTTCCTGATGCTAAAACCAGGGGACAGGTCTGTGAAGAAATAGTATTGAAGAAGTGGCGTTGGACAACGCCAGTGATGCCCTCTATGGTGTACGACATCATCCGAAAGTGGAAGCTTGTAGCTTTCTAATAGCTTTCCGATAAGGGCTTATCGGCTGCTTACGGCGACCCTGAATTCTGTCAGCACCAGCCAATTGTGTTCAAGTGACGAAGTACTGCCGAGCAGGTCGGAATACAGGAATACAGGAATACAGGAATACACTCAATAACCGCAAGTGAACAAGCTACACAGAACCTCTTTGAGACTGATCTTCAACACCAACACCAACCTTCCTCAACCTCTCCACTCCATAACCTTATTCCCACAAGCTGGTATCAAACTTTGGTATGCCAACACCTACACACCGATGATAACTACTGCGCTACACGCGTGGCAGCTCTTCCATCTTTGAAGCAGCGACGAGCAATGATAGGACTCGGCAAGGGGATTTGAAGATGCACATCCCAGAGAGCCAGAACTCGCGGGACCTCCGGATTGAGAAACTGTGGAGCAATCTTGATCCTCAGAAGAAGGGCGAGCTGGATCTCAATGGGTTGAAGAAAGGCCTCCGTCGAATTGACCATCGCAAGTCACACTGCCCCTCTATCTGGCTCTATATACTAACAATTCTCGCAGCATTGAAAAATGCAGATGATATGCTCAAGGATGTGATCAAGGCAATGGATCGAGACGGCGATGAGAGAATACAATACGATGGTACGTAGGGGGCCGTTCGTTTATCACCTGGATCTTGTCTTTCTGTTCCGAGTCCTGATGTCGCTTCTTTCTGGATTGCGCTGATACACGTCCATAGAATTCCGCAAGTTCGTCGAGAAAACCGAGAAAGAGCTCTTTGCTCTCTTCGAATCCATAGACCGCGATCATGATGGAAGGTTGGACAAGAACGAGTTGCGCGCGGCATTTAAAAAAGCTGGACTTGCTGTTCCTAATTCCAAACTGGACGTCTTTTTTGCGGAGGTTGACCAAAACAATGATGTTCGCATAGGCCTCGAAATCGTTCCTGTGCAATTGCTAATTATGAGTAGGGATACATTTCGTTTTCTGAATGGAGGTAAGCTTGTCGGTAGTGAAGGTTACAAGTGCCGAGTTCTACAATTCGTCATGGTGAATTAGGGGCTGTTTAGTCCCATCACCGAACACAAGACCGCGTCGCTTGATCCAACTATTCAAAACTCCATTCACCAAGCTAAAGTTTCTAACGTTCCACAGGAACTTCTTGTTATTTCTACCCACCGACGCTCCCGAACTCAAGGAGATTCTCTCATACTTTTCATCCACCGTCACGATCAACGCAGAGGGTGATACGTCTATCAGCGAGGAAACTTTGGAAGGATTAGGTAGAGCCTCATTTCTTTCAGCACTCTTTGGCACTATTATAAAAATTGCCGAACGGCCTAAACTCCCGCCTCCAGAAGATCTACGACCAAATATAACAAGTACACCTAGCATCGACGACGACATGCTTGGCGGTGCAAGAAAAGCTGCCATGGCCGAAGCAGCGGCGGGCAGCACGACGAAACCAATGAAAACAGCATCATACAATAAAATGACGGAACAGCAAGAGCTGCCTATCCAATCTTCTGACCTAGATATAGAGTCTAAGAAGTTCTCTTTCACAGACGTCTTGCCCGATCCCGGTTAATATCTCTTTCTAATACTTATAGAGTTTTATCAGAGATTTTGCTAATCAGCTTGTGCTTCTAGGGTATTTTGCCGCAGGTGGTGCCGCTGGAGCAATTTCGCGTACTGCTACAGCACCTTTGGACCGCCTCAAGGTGGGCTAATCAGATCAAATTGCAAGATTCTGCTAACATATGACAGGTTTATTTGATCGCCAATACCGGACCTCCCAAGGACACGATCGATGCTGTCAAGAAAGGCGATGCAGTTCAGGCGGCCAAAACCGTTGGCAGACCTCTCGTTAATGCAACTCGAGAATTATGGAAGGCTGGTGGCATGCGCAGCTTGTTTGCTGGTAAGCTGAACTTTGCTGGCTAATGTATCAGAAGCTAATTCATTTAGGAAATGGCCTGAATGTGGTCAAGGTCATGCCTGAGTCGGCCATCAAGTTTGGTGGTTATGAGGCTGCGAAGAGAGCGTTGGCTCAATTTGAAGGTCATGGCGATCCCCAAAAGATCAACGCATACTCGAAATTTGTAGCTGGTGGTATTGGTGGTCTCATATCACAGTTTG
Source organism: Hymenoscyphus occultus (assembly GCA_900536445.1). Lineage (NCBI taxonomy): Eukaryota > Fungi > Ascomycota > Leotiomycetes > Helotiales > Helotiaceae > Hymenoscyphus > Hymenoscyphus occultus. The sequence goes on from UNPT01000006.1 coordinate 233,166, forward strand.
TTCCTCCGCCCTATATGATATTAACTTGCTAATTTCTCAGACTCTTCGTTTATCCACTCGACACACTCAAGTTTCGGTAAGTACGGTGTTGCTCTATACTGTAATATTGGTACTAACAATCAACAGAATGCAGTGTGAAACAGTGGCTGGTGGTCTCCAGGGAAATCAACTCATCTTTGCAACTGCCAAAAAAATGTGGCAGACCGGTGGAATTCGTGCGCCATATCGAGGCCTCACTATGGGTCTAGTTGGAATGTTCCCTTATTCTGCAATCGACCTTGGAACATTCGAGTTTCTTAAGGCTTCTCTCGCAAGACGCAATGCCAGAATAATGGGCTGTCACGAAGATGATGTTCTACCTGGATCATTTGCCACAGGCTGCATTGGTGCACTCTCGGGTGCCTTCGGAGCTAGCATTGTTTATCCGATCAATCTTTTGAGAACCAGACTACAGGCCCAAGGAACTGTTCTTCATCCTCCGACATATACGGGGATTGCGGATGTTGCACGAAAGACAATCAAGAATGAGGGTGTTCGGGGTTTGTTTAAGGGCATCACCCCGAATCTGTTGAAGGTTGTTCCAGCTGTCAGCATTACCTATGTTGTCTACGAGAACGCCAAAAAGATTCTGCACCTCCGTTGAAGGAACTTGGGACAAAGTCTCAAACACTATGGGTCTATGTGATACATAATATCGCCATCACAAGATACATAGGGCGCAATCCAAATTTTCGACACAAACATCTACTGTACCGCGTTTCATTTTGTCGACATTTTTGCTTTATTTGCTTCAGGTGGTGGTATATTACATACGAATTATAAGAGAGAGAGATGAGATGTTGCATAGCAGCGGCGTTGATATATGTTTTGTCATTATTAGGGATGATATGGCGTTTACTAGGATACCCACTCGAGTCGAGCTGGCAGGTTACATTTCACCATCGAGGCCAGCCACACGCGAGGTACAACAGATGAGATTATAAAGGTGGAACTTTTCTCCTGTTATTTGCTTTGAGAATAAGGACAATGATAATTTGTTCAACCGTAATTATGTGCTTTCTTTTTGTGATATTTCATGAGTGATTTTTGGTAATGTGAATACATGACTGGCAATGTTTTTGTAAGCCCTTTGCTACTATCAGGTTTTTGATACGATTGTGCGCCCAACTATACATCTGAAATCAGTGTTGTTTCTTTAAGGGTTGGAACTGGTACTGGAAGCCCCCCACCAAAGAGAAAGATAATCGTGAAGAAGAGGAGCAAGGACAAGAAGGCTTTCAAGGCTAGGTTTAAAGATGAAACGTTTGGGGTAGCTAGATAAGATAATTTGACTAGGGTTTTTGGGAAGGATTTGATTGTTGCTGTTAGGTGCTTTTGTGCTGTGTTGTGCTGTCGATTTGGTGGGTATAGTACAGTACCTTCTATAATCTGGGTATGAAGTTTGAGCTAAGCATGACCTTAGAAATGGGGTTTTAGGTGAAGCTATTGTGGTGAGTGTTGAGTTTAAATTGCTGAATGTTCTCCCAGATTTCGAGTACGAAGAAGCATGGACGGACGAGATGACTCACTGGCTAACTTAACACTACTCCCTGGGTTCTGGTTACCCACGGATATTTGGAGCTAGAGAACATATGGTTCGTTAAGGCAAGTTGTGTGTTAACTCTGGACCGAAAGTTTGAGGGAATTCGTTGACCTCTATGTAACGTTCGGTGTGATCGCTCTTGGGTTACAATTGAGTCAGAGTGCTGTTTGAGCATCAAGCAAATCGAGACTTCTGGTAATGAAGGAGAGGATTGGATTGCGATTTAGTCATATGGTTTAGTGGTAGATTCAGGATGCCGTAATTGGGGACTAGGGGAAAGTAGAGAAGGATGGAGATTTTGGTTGTGACTTACTGCTGTTCTTGTTACGAATCAGGAATCTTGTGGGTGTGGAATACTTGCTGGTGAGAACAGAGGAGGAAGTTGGAAAGTAGGATTAAAGCGACTGCTTTCAAGTTTTTACTATTAAGGAAGTTGGTTTGCTTTTAAGAGAAGTTCATATTTTGATGATTAGAAATGTGGGTTATTGTTGTAATATGACGGCTTAGTTCTACACGTTCGTTCTGGATTATGATGAGAGAAAGAGAGAAATTAAAGCTGTAGGATTTAGATGGGTACTTTTCTCTATAATCCACACAAGAAAGAATGCCATCTGAGGCTCCTAAATACTCCAAGATATACCATCTGGTTCTATCAAATGCTATATAGCAGCACTTCCAAATCCTACTAAAGTTGCATGCCTGTAGTTCTCAAGCATATCTAGGAGGCCCATAGATTGTACTAAAGAACAGTATGAACACTTATGCTTCTTTTATAAAAATAAAAAAACTATTGTCGAGGGTGTGTCACCGTTACAGTACTACAACTTATCTTCAAGTCTCCACTGCGGACAGCGTAGAGGTACGGTAAAGGAAAGGTTAGAAATAGCAGTTTTATAGAGCTCAATGTCGATTTACATAGGCTGCTATTACTGATTCGAAATGCCACAGTAAACTCTCATAATAACAGGAAACCATATTTTCTGCCGTCGTTTATTTTGGGGCTGTCGATTTTGATAGATACATTCTCCGTTTCCAACTTGTTTCCTAGGTATCTGAATTGATGGTAGTGCTTATTGACCTACATGGATGTCGGTGGTACTAATACTGATGCGGTCCTCTCTGATACGAGATGATATACTTCCACCGCAGAATCAGGTATTCCAACCTTTTTCTCAAAGCTGATGATCAGAATCAGAACTGAGTTCTTCATTCTTGGATATACGGAGTTCCAGTGGTGGAATCTTAGAGCTTGGTGAGGTGGATATATATAGGCTTTGAAGGTTCTTGACTTGATTCTCTCTAGGAGGATTGTGAATATGTCCAGGACCAGAACTATGGATATAAAGTCGGATTTTCATGCAGGAAACATGTTCTTTAATTACGCTTGGAACTCTGGTTATTGATAAGTACGTAATACCTAGAAAAACTGAGGCGTTTAGTTAAGCAAAAAAAAACTTCTCATATTCATGTTCAGCTTTTTAATACCCTGCTAACAGCAGCGAATTCTTCTATCTATAGCACCAGTCACAAACAGGCAAATATACTCTATCTTCTGCAAATTTTGGATAAAGTCACTCTCTAAGTAACAAGAGCTTCTGATGAGATCACAAATGTATACTCATTCCGTTCTTTAAGAAAGGGGATAAGGTCACTTCAAATTGATCCATGCCTTTTGTCTAGAGAAACCCGTGTTTGGCTAGCTTTGTGCTTTTCTTGAATAGAGTAGCATAAGATGTTCTAACTGTGCCAAAAGTTATTGCAGTCATAACAAACAAAAACACCGCTTTTGGAGTATAGTCCCCTTGTGTGTGCAGAAAGTGCGATATCTTTTAGGCGTTCGAGAGGAGGGTCTTTCAAGTTCAGTTCTCGTGTTACATTGAGTAGCGGTGCTTCGAGTCTTTTATTGTAGAAATTAAGCTTAGGTGACTAGTTATTCTCGAGCTGGTTTTGAATACAGTGCCCCGATCTGTTCAAATCGAGATTGAGGATGAATTGAGCGAATACGAAGTAGAGGAATTGGAGGACGACTGGGAGGAAAACTTGCGTCGTGAAGTAGCTGAGGAGCTACCATACATGCCCCAAAAGAAGGAAGAACATTAATGGATGAATTGAAAGTTACCCAATGGACGTTTAGTTAAAGATTTAAAATGGATGGGGTCTTGCTGTCAATTGGATTAATATTGTCGATTCCTTGGGTAGCTTCCGAATCATGTTTTCTGAATACGTAATCCTAAGTGGAACCTCTGTTGGGAATGATTGTAGTGTTCAAGTGTTCTCAACGTGATTTTCTAGAAGAAGGCTTCTGTCCCTGAAGTTCCCTATACACAGGCGATCGGAATTTTGGCTGGTGACAACAATAGACTTGACTTTGGTTAGTTTCTCAGAGACACCAATATATACCGACGTTAGCGCCCACGTTCTAGACTGATTCAAACAGTTGAGAACTAAATGAATATCCGCACAGATAATAGATAGTCTGAATAGGCTCTAGACTACAAACATACAGATAAATATAGTTTACTACAACGTTCGTTCTTGATTTCTCTTAGAATTATAGGTTTATCTAAATACGTGCTATCCAAGCAACTTAGAGTTTTTTGTTAAGTTAGTCCTAATAGTTGTAGGGCCTGTTTCTTTGTTTTCCAAGTCCAACATCATACGTAATAGAACAAAGTACCCCTTAGAGAACTTTAGTCACGGCTATATACCCTATATCCCAATCATTGTTTTAGAACTTCTACTATACTAAGCGATTTAAGAGTTATATTCATAGTTCATCCCACATAACCTGTCGTATAAATTATAATATATAAATATTACAAGTGGCCTAGTGTATACTTACCGTTAGCGAGAAGAGAGAGTGCTAATTTGAACTTTGGAACCTAGGAGCTAGTAGGTAGAACGTCCTAATTAGTTTTAGCAAGTAGTATTCTAACAGTTTCGGCGAGTTCGATTAGCGGGAATACTAAGGCTAAACCTATTTAGGAAGTCCTGCCTACTAGTTCCCAGGGAGTTACAGTGTAAGGGATAAGTAGAGTTAGGTATATAATTAAAGTATTATTATTATCTTAATAACGGTTTAGTATTAATGTTTAGTCTTTAGAGAGTTTAATTCCCTAATATAAGCTAGCTAGTAGAGGTTAGCGGTTATATTACCTTACTATAAGAGCCCTTTTATTTTTATATATATTTAAGTTCTAGCTTTAGTTAAATAATTTCCTTTAGTTTAATAACTTCCTTTAGTTTAATAAATTTATTTACTATTAATAAGAAGTAAAGGTATATAACTAGGATTATATATTTCTTTACTATATTACTAATTTTCTCGTTAGACGTAAGAATTTATATAATTATAAAGCAAACCTTGCGCGTATATCTATAACGAACCCTAATCCTAATATAATATTTTAAGTTATTAATTTATATATACTTTATAAAATACTATTATACTAAACTTCTAGTATAAGTAAAACAACTATATAGTATATCTAGACTAACAAAAACGTAAGAAACCTAGCCGTTATTCTATATACCCTTGATAGAAAGTTATTTTTCTAAACTTCTAGAATAATTAAAATAATTAGGTTAGTATACCTAGGTTAATAAGAAGTACGCGGTAAAATTTATCTAAAAGATTTATATTTCTAATTTAGTTATATAAAACCTTTAGAATAATTTTATTCCACGAGAGAGATATAGACTTATAGAGTGACGACCGTATCGCTTACCCCCTTATTATTAAGTTTAAGCGAGGGCCAACTTCAAAATAAGCGAACTAGACTCGCCAAACATTAACTTATGCTCTATTTATAGCTGCAATATTCCTACAGACTATACTCCCCCTTAACTAACACTATTATACGTTTAAACCTCTCCAGATCTCGCCTCCCAGGTGTGACGGTTATGGTCACGAGGGTTGGATGTCACATGCTCGCTCGGCGAGGCGCGCTAGTACTAGCGCGCACGACCTGTATTTAGTTCCCAGCTCTCTCAAGCTCTCCTTCTCTCCTCATCTATTGTCCTAAGAATAGAGTGTTGTTTGTTCCGACTGTTCAGAAGCACTTCTGTCACACCAGGTATAATTAATGCCAGATTGGAGAGTGGTAGGCCACCCTGGCAGCCACGAAACTGGCAGCACCACCTCTCTCCGCTCTACACCAAAGATCTGGTCAATTTCCACGAGCAATTGCTCGTTCCTCCTCTTCCATTGCTGGACCACCCTCTCACTTACGGGTTGGATGACATTTGATACCGTAACATTGAGACTGAATTGCTTCAGTGTACTTGCGTACAATCCGAGTTGGTGCACACCGCGGGGAATGGAAAGTACGGTAGTATCATTATGAGAGGCATTGAGGCGGATGGTTTCGACGTTGTTTACAGGATAACCTTGGAGACCCGAGACTTCTACGAAAAAGCTGGTAACAGTGCTATTGGTCCTGTAAGTAAATGTACAGCTCCCCCCTATAAGAAGACACAATGGCAAAAGGACCTACTTTATGTCAAATCCAAGGTGTCGGATACTTTCAACAGCAGTGTGGCCCTTTTCTGTGATTTCTTGGGGGCATCCAAGAGGTACGCTTTGCAGGTACAGTACATTTTCCTTGTAGTAGCCATAAAGAGCCTCTTTGTATAGGTCTTCTTTTCCGCGAAGAGCAATTAGGAGGGCTGGGCTGGCGTGGTGCGTAACCTGGTGGTATAGCTCAGACGGTGGATTCTTGACAAGACAAAGTTCAAAGATTTCTTGTCTTAACACTTTATGAAGTTTTCGCAGTGAGGCCATCTGTTTTTTATAAGCTTTGCTTAGAACGAAAGTGGATAAGTCTGATTTTACGGTACCTTGAGCTTGAGGGTGCTATTAAGAAGATAGAGGCACCGTCTATTCTGCGACAGAGAAATTGATTGCACCTGGGAAAGTCACAGGAAAGTCACAGGAAACTGTGAAGCGAACGTCGTTCTAAGAGAAGAGCCTCCGACCCCAAGAGGATTTGAATATCTGGATGGAGATCAAAATTCAGTTTGCCAGAGTTGGGCGTGTCGGAAGATTTGCGGTTCTCAGTATGACAAGACGTGCTTTTTTTATAACATAAGATAGGGTCGGTGGATGGTGGCCGTCGGAGTAGGCACAAAAAAATGGGGCCAACGTAGAAGTGAATATGAAAATGCATCCTTTTCTGTGGCCAATGAGATACATCCAAAGTGAGAATTGATAAGGGTCCAACAAGAGCTTGTTGCTGGGGAGCCCAGAGGTCGTGAAGCGAGAAGTTAACCACGTCCTAATCGCGTAATCATAAAAACATCAATAGACCATGGACAATACTTCAACAAACAATACAAACACCACAATCGCAACTTGATTTTACTTTCACAAGTTGCATCTCGCATGATGGCCTCAAAGGAAAATTCCAACCTGCATAGAGAGGTTTCGCCAGTTAGACCACTACAACTTCGCAAACAGTCAAGTCAACGAGATGATCCAAGTGAGCGGCATATAGCATACCAGGCCCGAGCAGGCGCACATTTCCCTCAACAACACCAGAAAGACCGCGAGGAGCTCGAAAACATGGCTGAATATAGTCCTGCTCTTGCAAACAACGCGTATTCTGCACTCGGCGATTGTGTACAGACATACTTCAGCGGTATTGTCGCCAAAGATTCTCCCAAGCCCGAAGGCAGCGCATCCACTTATTCAGTTTCGAGCGACAAGGCAAGAGATCGCTCCGATTCCTCTTCAGCCATCATGGGAGACTTTGTACCTGTTGAGTCCCAAGCTTGGACTTTATCTTTGAGACCAAAGAAGGTCATCGCACCACCTGAACCGTAAGTTGGCGACGCGTTTTCGACTTTCAAACAAACATTCCTGTCAAGATACTGACCATGAAACCGATCCAGATCCAACCAAGTCGCAGTCCATATCAACCCATACGAGTTCGATCCTGCTTCTCCTCTTATTCGTGAATCTCGTCAAACTCGAATCACCGACTTCATCCAGAGACCTGGAAGCTCACCAGCCTCGTACTCCACTCCACGAATGGGCCATTTCAAGAACTCTCACTCCCAGGAAGAGAAGAAGACAACGATACCTCGACCAAGCCCACTCAACGCAGAAGATATCACGGGTTATGAACTTCAACGATGTCCTTCCACCCCCGAATTATCTTCCATGGACTGGGCGGTAGAGCAGCCATCACCAACACTGCAGCGTAAGGCAGCAGAGTATAGAGCCTTGGTAACACCAATTGAAAGTTCTCCCGTCCGCAGTACCTACGGAGAGTATGGAACTGTCTGGCCACCTGCAGTTGAACAACTTCACAGAGGTGAACCTGTAGCTGGGCCATCAGCAGCTCGCAGCAGTAACCGCAAAGTTGAAGGCAAACGTAGGACTGCGTCACCACAGCGCAATGATCGTTCTCATGGAGAGTACAAATCCACGTCGCCAGTCCGCCGCAATACAAATGAAGACACCGTTCATCGTGATCGCCAACAATCCAATGGACGCGCATCGCCACAACACTTTCATCAAAACCATTACAATAGCCAGAGCACGCCTACAAGAGGTCGTAGAGATATACTTTATGAATCTCAAGCAACCACCTTACAAGGCTATACGCGCGCGTACTTACCAACTGGCACAAAAGCTCACTCTCAGGTCCAACAAGTATCGCCCATATCATCTCCGTATGACCGTCACCAAACCAGCTCACCCAACAAATCTCCTGAGACTGTACATGAGAGAGACGAGGTAAATGGTAGATATGCCAGAAAAGAGACCGATTCCCTTGTCAGAAGCCTAAGTCCTGATCGTAGTCCAAAAAAGAGATCTCGCTCCCCAATGAAGAAGTTGTTTGGCGAGAAGGGCTTTTTTGGAGTCACACCGGAAGAAGCGACCAACGTCAAGCAAAGTCCCAAGAAACTCTCGAGTAATCGAAGCGTCAGCAGGTCCTCAGATAGTCGAAAGAAACCTGGCATGATGGACAAACTCAAGAGCAAGCTTGGAGAAATCGTGAGTTGTGCTGATTCCTTCCAAGAGATACCATGCTGATTTTTTTAGGCTGAGAAAGCAGACATGACTCCCAAGAGGGTTCCCCGAAATATCCACGACAAGAACTATCATCCTTCCATTTCTCTTCCACCGGCTGAGCAAGCAAGAATCCTGATGGAGCTTGAACTCATGATTGTCCATACGGCCAACAAGTTCCTCATGATCCAATTTGGTCAAGGTCGATTGACGGTGGATTCCATCAAGAAAACAGTCGATGGATGGGAGGCTAAAGGTCGGCCAAAAGTCATCGAGTTCATGTACGACCAAGCCACACAACGAAGCCTCGTCACTGCCAATCTACAAGAGATCCGATTTTATGGCGAACGTGCTTGTAACCAACTCAGCATCAGCGCCATGCTATACGCATGGAAGGGTGTCGCGACCAAGATGGCCATTCGTACATTTTGCGATGCAGATACTGTACTGAAGAAGCTCATTTTTGATATTGAGCAGATTCTTGAGCTTCTTGGAGCGGTGGATTCTATCATGATTCGAATTCAACAGCTGAGAGAGAAGATCAACCTTTTGATTCGTGTTGCGAGAGAGTCGACCAATAGTGGCGCGACTAGCCAAGGTTTTACAAGCAGTGAAGGCCGTAGTCACCCCTCTTATGACAGTCGTCGATCTGGAGAGAAGTCTTTGGATGATCCTTATGGAGGTTTGAAGTTGGTTCCGGATCACTACAGAGAGGATTAAGTGTTGGTTGAGGGTATTCGGATGGAGGGACTTGGAGTAATCTAGATTCATAATGCTTGCTGTTGCTATTGCTTTTGTGGTTTGTTTTACACTGGTTCCTGTTCTGAGCGAAAGGTGTCACCAGACAATAATTCCGGGTTGCATTCAAGGAAAAGGGCAACAGGTGCTCCCAAGCATCTCAACCCAAGGGTTCTTTTCAGAGTTTCTACATACCATGATTAGGTATACATAAATAGGTGGCCACTAATACTGGAAAGAATACATAGGATTTACTTGTACTCTCTGATACGTGAATTCATTGCTTTCTGTGAATAGCCACGATAGCGTAAGATAACTAGAACCAAGCGAGGGTTGCATTATCCGCAACCAAACGACAAGTCGAACATTGACGAACATGGATTTCAAAATCTTGCTTTACTTTGCTTTAAATTCGTCTCTCTTGGATGTTGGGATAATGGATTGAGGTTGAAAGTTGTAGGGATGACCAGATACGTGGCCCGGGGCAGGATGCGGCTCGTGCTGTAAATGATGGCATTCTGGGATTTGTCCATCAACATCTCTTTGGAAGCTCCAGGACAACGCTACGTAATCTTCACGCTCTCCTTGTCATGTGAAGGGTTGTACCTTCCTCTGTGCTACAGTACATCACCTGCACCAACCTGGGAAGCTGCTGTGTACCGTGTACGAGCAACTCCTGCCTGTACTCGGTACTCGTACAACGAAGCATCTACATCATGCGAAGAAGATACGATAGCGAGCCGTGAGCGCATCGCTGCTGCCTCAATTCAACACCAACGCCAACGCCAGCTGCTATCATCAAGCCTCGCACTTGCCGTGGCAAAGCTGTAGGGTGTACGGTGTAGGGCAGGCAGGCATCAACGCTCTTTCTCCCCAAGTAAATCCCCTTGCTTTCCTTCTGCCATTGCCTCCCCTTCTACGGTTTCTGCTCTTCCATCTGCACGTTTCTCTTACTCTTACCAACACCCTTCTTTTGTTCCAAACAAACCACCAATAGTTACTATATACCTCCTCTTTGCATATCTGCACACATCCATTCCACTTCCGTTCCATTGGGCTGCTTTTGCTGAGCATAGCTTATATTCACTCCCCTCCTGAGCAATCAATCTCTCAGGAGAGCAGTCGAGGTGGCAGAGTTGCCCCGCCATATTCCACCCCCATCCTACCTAGTGAGTTCACAAATACATATTCCAAAATGGTTCTAACAATACCCGCAGAATCAGAATGTCTCACTCCTCCCACACATATGGCCCAACCTGCCATCTCGCTCGGAGTCCATCCTTCCAAGCTCCCGAATCCGACGATGATGTACCTCCCGTAAAAGCACAATATTTCTATTCTTCGCCTCTACCCATCGACGATCCTCTTTCAGTTGTCCCGGTTCCTTCAGGCTCTGACTCGAAAGCCGTCAAGTTCCCCCTTCGACCATTCTTACCTATCGATAATAATGCCTTGGAGGAAGCATGGATGAGTTTTGGGCCGAAAAAGAGTAAGAAGGGCAAGAAGTCGCAAAAGAAGGGCAAGCCTGACCTTAGTAAAGCTTCCACCCCAGACAGCATTGAGAGCCATGCGGGCAAGTCGAAAAAGGATAAGCCTGATCATACTAAAGATCACACCAAGCACTTTGATGATGAAGGAAAACACAAGAAAGAGCCAGAGCATCACAAACCTTCCTCCAAACACTCCGAGGATGAGCATACAGGAAAGCACAAGAAGAAACCAGAACACCCCAGGCCATCTTCCAAGCACTCTGAGGATGAACATACAGGAAAGCACAAGAAAAAGCCAGAACATCCAAAACCCTCCTCCAAGCACTCTGAGGATGAACATACAGGAAAACACAAGAAAAAGCCAGAACATCCCAAGCATTCCTCCAAGCACCCCGAGCATGAACATACAGGAAAGTCCAAAGCTACTCCTGTGGGCGGAAATGACTCAGGCCATCAAAATCATGGCAGCGGTTCCGAAGATAAACATAGCAAGAGACATGCTCGAGCTGAAGCTACAGCTGCTGCGAAGTCAGCTAAGGCTGCTACAGTTTCAGCCATAGGAGGGGCAAAGCAAAAAGCCTCGAATGGCTTCAAGGTAAACAAGTCTTTGGCTGCAGAGAGTTTGCAAAGGAAAGCTGGAAGCGTCGATGGTAGTGTTGATTCTGACGGAGAGAGTCACCATTCGGAATCAGAATGTGAAGACTTGGACCACGTCCCTGTGGAGCAATGTTGCGATTTCACCCAGGAACCCCAAGACGAGTCCCCAAAAACAGAATGCTGCGATTTCACTAAAGATTCGCAAGCAGACAACTCATACCCAGGCTGTGACTGCTCAGATGGCGATGGGAAAAGAAAGTCCAGAAAGAACAAGTCTTCGGATCGGGTTACTTTTCAACAGGGGCAAACTGATGGTACTTCCGAGGAACCACCTAGCAACGAAATCCCTAACCCAGAGCAGACTCACCATCTGGTAGATGCGCCCTTGCCACTACTCCCTTCTCCGAGCGGAAAGGGTAAGGAAAAAGAGGTATCAGATTCTTTGGGTCTACCAAATGATGCAGGTATCACTGGCCAACCTTTTGTCAAATTTCAAGCCAAATACGATGGTCAATCGTATTCTCCACAAAGATCCAGTCATGATATGAGCGAACACTGCGATGAGCTGAACGATTCTCAGAAAGCCGAGGAGGCCGAATTTCTGCAGACCAAATCACTTGAAGTGCTCGGATGCAAAGCGAAAAAGATCGCCAAAGAGCAAGCAGACATCCCGGTAGGTATATCCAGACTTCATTCGGTCAAGATGCCTGCCTTACAGATGCTACCAATTTATTGGTCTCCTCTAAACGACATTGCCTCCGTGATTCGTGGAACTTGGTTCTACAAGGACACCATGTATCCAGTTGAGCCCCATGTTGCAAATCAGCTCGAGAAAGGCTTTCGTGAGCTTAGGCCATGGTCACAAACCTGGAAGGATGAACTCAACTGTGCATTGGACGTTGGAGCTGCAGGCGAAGAGAAGATTGTCTACGATCTGTGGCCAAAGGACGACGTCTCAAAGAATGCTTCACGTCCAAAGACTGAAAGCCATCATTTATCAACAAACCCATACTGTGCAGCCAAATGTTTCAACGGGGAGGTAGCTGCCGAAGGGACGCTTGATCTGGATGACAAGTCGAATGAATCGAAGGTCGTTGCAAAAAAGTACTCGTCCGCTCAGGTCATCTACAAAGATGCTCACACTGCCTTTATACTCAAACCTACACTCCAACCATCGGCATATTATGGTCGAAAACCGCTTCAGAAGATCAAGAGAGGTATCAATGTCGGTATTTGTTGTGTTCGTGGATTCGACTGGAAGTCGTGGGAAAAACTGCACCCATCCAAAAAGTCGCAAAGCACCAAGAAAGCCGTTGATCTTGCAGCGATAGCCGGTGATGTAGACGCCTCCAAGAGAACTGCCTGTCCACCATGCGAGGCTCAGAAGCACCAGCCCAAAGTAAAGGATCTTGTTTTAGTGGTCCATGGAATTGGACAGAAGCTATCTGAGCGAGTTGAAAGTTTTCATTTCACTCATGCCGTCAATTCGTTCCGCCGTTCCGTCAACATGGAGCTCGCAAACGAAGGCGTCCAGAAAGTTCTTCGTCCAGATCTTTGTGGTATGATGGTGCTTCCAGTCAACTGGCGCTCAAATCTATCATTTGAGGATGGAGGACCCATGAAAGACGACGATTACAAGCCCTCCGTTCAGTCGGATTTCACCATGAAGGACATCACACCAGACACAATTCCGGCAGTTCGCAACATGATCTCCGATGTGATGCTTGATATCCCATTTTACATGTCTCACCATAAGCCCAAGATGATTCAAGCTGTTATCACTGAAGCAAACCGGGTCTATCGGCTATGGTGTAAGAATAATCCCGAGTTTCATGATGGCGGCCGAGTGCATATGATTGCGCACTCTCTTGGAAGCGCGATGGCAGTGGATATACTGAGCAAACAGCCGACATATGTTCCACATATTGATCCCACGAGCAAGAAAATCAATACAAAGCACTTTGATTTCAATTGTACAAACTTGTTTCTTGCGGGAAGTCCTGCTGCCTTCTTCCTGCTCTTAGAGAAGGGAAAGCTCCTCCCTCGTAGAGGACGAGGCAAGCCTGGTGTCGAGTACAATGATGACCACGACAAAAGTCTCACTGGCGAACCCGGTAAATATGGATGTATGGCCGTGGACAATGTTTACAACATAATGAACTACAACGATCCCATTGCTTATCGTCTCAACGCAACCATTGATGCCCAGTATGCCGTCAGCTTGAAGAATGCGCAAGTTCCAAGCGCTACCACTGGATTTTTCGAAAGCATTGGCAAGGCTGTCGTCAGATCTATCACTCCTGGTCATTCCTCTGATGAACCTGCGGTTGGGCAGGTTGGTATTAAACCTCCACCTATGGTACGCTTGCCATCTCAATTAGAGATGGAAGTCCATGATTTTACTCGGGAGGAACTCGCAGAGAAGAGATGCTATCTTCTGAACGATAATGGCCAGGTGGATTGGTTTCTTTCTTCTGGTGGTGGACCACTCGAAATCCAGTACATCAACATGCTCAGTGCGCACAGCAGTTACTGGCTCAGTCCAGATTTCGTTCGGATGATTGTCACGGAGTGTGGAAGAACGCCTGGCAAAGATCATACTCTTCCAAACATGAGAGTTGTGAAGGTTGGTCACAAGTCATGAATGGAAGGAGGTTGTGATTCTTAGGCTTTGACGGTGTTTTGGTGAGCTCGATGATACCAATCTTACGGAATGACTGAGTATGGCTTGGAAAGGGAAGGAAAGGAAAGGAGAATGGAAATTGTAGATTGAGCGAGGAGTTGGAGTGTTTTTAGAGCTGGCTGGCGCAAGGTGTCCAAGATTGAGAACCCATGATACCCATCCCTACAAAATGTACATTATCCATCGCGCCTAGAATCATAATAGAAATACCCATCATCCAAAATATCTCATTCCATCTGAACCTTTGTGAATCTCTCAGGTTTGCAAATAGCATCGTTAGTTTGTACTAGCGGAAGTTTGCTTCCAAGTGGGCTACTTGTTTCCGCTTGTTTTGCCGAGGCATTATTTCCCGGCATGAGGGGATGAATGGGTGACCTGTGCTGACGACATTCATCAATCCACTTTCCAAATTGAACTTATCTTTCTTTGATCCAACATTAATCATTAAACAGACTCAATCTTGCAAACTACAAGATTACGAACTTGAACAGAGTGTTTATTGAGATTCCTTTTCTATGCTAGGGTGTGAGAATGGGCACGAGCGGCAGGAAGTTGACGCTTTATGTGGATGTTGTTAGTCCATTTGCTTATGAGGCGTATTGGCTTTTGAGGGTGAGTGAAGATTTTGTTTGTTGGCTTTGAGTTTGAGTTTTTTGATATAGGGTGAGGGTGGTGAGGGGTGTGAGGGGTGTGGGGGAGGAAAAGGTAGGTTGGGGATGGAATGGTGGTGCTAAGAGGAGTGGCGGTGGTGGTTTTCTTTTCTTGCTTGGGGTTCTTGGATCGGGGCCTGGCTTGTATTTTGTTCTCATATGGAAGATATGGAGGAGTCGAGGGTGTGGAATCGGTTCTTGGATCTTTTGTATTTCCTGACTAGGTTTCGCTTTACATACCTTTTGCTTCTATCTACACGATTTGGGAGTGAAGAAAGGAAAGCAAGAACAGTTCTAACGATGACTGGTGTAGAATGACCCTATCTTCAAAGATGTAGAGATAACCTATATCCCCATCTTCCTCGGCGGCCTGATGAAAGCTTGTGGGAATACAGCACCAATCAATATCAAAAGTACGTCCATCCCAATCCCACCCCGTCCAGCCTCCCTTCTACACCCTCCCCTTTCCCATACTTCATAAAAACACAAACAAAAACACACAGTCTAATACAAAAAACAGACAAAGACAAATGGATCAACCAAACCCGAAACCGCTGGTCAGAACTCTTCAACATCCCCATGCTCCACGACTCACCCGCCGGGTTTCCTCCTAACACCCTCACGGTCATGAGAGCGCTCGCTGCGCTTACCGTGTTGAAACCCGGGAAGGAGGGGCGGGAATTACTTGTGAGGGTTCTGGATGTACTCTTTCCTGCGTATTGGGTGGAGGGAAAACCTGCTTCTGAGGTGTTTGGTGACATTTTGGGAGGGGTTTTGGGGGAGGAGATTAGGGGTCAAGGTACGTACTTTTCGAGGAAAATGAGGAGAGAAGGACTTGGTACCTGGGTACTTTGGAATTTCTAAGGACATGCTGATGTGTGGCTAGTTATGAATATGCTACCTAAAGAGGGGAAAGAAACCCTGTTGGGGAATACTGATGCGGCGTTTAGGGATGGGGCGTTTGGGTTGCCTTGGTTTGTGGTTGTTAATGAGAAGGGCGAGAGGGATACGTTCTGGGGGGTGGATCATCTTGGGTTGGTGGTTAGGCATTTGGGGTTGGAGAGGCCTGGGAGTGGGGGTTGGAGGGCTTTGTTATGAGGTTTTTGGGGGAGGGAGTTTGATAGGTTTGATGGATTTGATGGATCTGATGGGTGGGGATTATTTTTGGATAGCTTTGTAACTGTTGATTTGACTGCAAGTCAATAGAGCCGAAAGACAAATAAGGAAATAGTGTTGATGCAAGGCTAATATTTCAGTATCGATATTATCGTATTGAAAGATTGAAAGGACTATTAGATGTGTACAGCAATTAAAGGTGTTTCAAGGCCACCACTATTATATAGTGGTACTCAATGCCAAGAGTGCACGTGAGTGGCCTCTAGTGGTATTCACTTATACCGACACCGACAGTAACTTAGCAATGAGCGAGTGGGTTTGGAGGGAAATCAGATGTGTGGTTATGAGCAGCGTACGAGAGAACTACTCAACTAATCGAGTAGTACTTGAGTAGTACTGTACTTGAGTACTTGGCTGGTAGAGTAGAGTAGTGACAACTACTCTACTCTACTCTACTCATTTCATACGCTGGAACTTATGAAGCTTCGGTTATTGCTCCTGCTGTATTTGACACCATTCAAGGAGGCAAACCGGCCTACGACGATTGAGAATTGTTAGATAACTCTAGTAAGAATAGCGACGCGAGTTCTTGATCCTGATATGTAGCTAGGGCGATGTGTCTGCTCTCCCTTAAAATCAAGGTGATATGAAAGTCTGAACAACATATGGAGTGAAACCATCGAGCCTGGCATATTTCAGTTACAAATTGTAGAAATGACCAATACTACATAGGCAAATAGTCCATTCTCCGAATCAAATTGTTTCACTTCTCTTGAATAATATTGTGTAATGAACATCTTTTGGGGCCATTCACCTATATTTCTCCGACATATATTCAAGGCTTCTTGCAAGGGATTTATGATGAGATTTCTGTTTGTGCGAGGCTAACAGCTAATACTTGATATATAGCCACTACCTCTGTCTTCCAAGTTTCAATTACAACTTACACCAGGTCTCTCTTGCAGAGTAGTATCGAGTTCTCGGACCTTTACTTCCAGGTGCCACGCGTTTCCGCGAAAAGGGAAAAATTCGAAATGCCCTCTTTTCCACTTCTATTCCCATTCATAGAGTACCACAAATTCTTAGTATGGTACTCGGGAAAGCAAGAGCCTGGAGTAGAGATTTGGAATCATGGATAGCTCCTCAAGGATCCATAGATCTTTTACGTATGTGTTTGCGGGAGACCTTCATGGTGAAAACTTGACGTGACTACTTGGAATCCTAAAACCAGGTACTCTTCCTGATAGGCATATTCGTGATACGTCCCGTACTTTTCATCGCCAAGTTTCAGAGTTACGGTTCGATTCCAGTTCATAGCATGAGGAAATATACACTTTGCTGTGTAACGTCACATGTCTATAATTGTACCAATACTATACGTAACACAAGACGGGTGGGATATCAACCGCATCAGTTCGTATTGAAAAAGGGCACTGAAGAAAAGGCATCCCAACATGACCAGTTGATAAGTTATCCAACATCTTCTTCAATAGGCATATTGAAACAGAATAACAAGTAACACGCGGAATATCCTACCTTGTTAGGTATTGCATCGAAGCTCAATGCTAAAATAAGAAGCAAATCTCGATCACAATTGGACCTCCCCACATTCCATTCCTCAACCAAATCCACTCCAACTCGACCTGCTCCAGGGAAGTTTGCCATCGCAAGAAATAGACAAATTCAGTCCCTATGACACCACCTCACATCGGCGACCTAAACCGGCACCCACAAAAACCGACTCTCTAAACACAAACCAGAATCCTTCAATGTTTCGAAACATGCACACTCGTCACATCATTGGTCCAGTCACGAAGGTGAAAACCCTCCGTTTACCGAGATACTTGAGATCTGCCGGGCTCAGCCACTGGGGGACACTGCTTCTGAAATCCTTCAAAAATACGTGTGGCAGGATTCGGAGCTCGGGACCGAGATTCTCGCACATTGCATCATTCTGAATCGTTTCAAAACAAATCGAAGCGAGAGAGAGGGTGGGCGTGAGCATGAACTTGATGCACGTGGGTGGGCGACAATGGTGCAGTGCATTTTTTCGTACAAGTACGTGTGCAGATCTTGAACATGTTGGTTTTGAGAAATCTGTTGGATGCGGAATCAATCCGTAAGCGCGACCCTATTTGGGATGAGGTTGTATTGTGTTCATTTCTTGACTACCTGCACTACTGCTCCACTGAGGAAGGCATGAATTTTGATTTTATTGATTACCAGTCTATTCCTACTTGGAACGAGGGCTTACGAGGGGAAAATCATTTCTTCTATGGAATTGCAAACATACTTGCTCTGTTATTCTGCAGATACAAAGATCCACCCGAGTGGACCAATGAGTCCATCCATCTTCCGCATGAGATATCTAGATACGTTCTATTTTCGGACTCTTCAAATTTTCACTCGATGACTTTCGGATTTTTGCACCAAAGACCCCATAGTGGAGAGATAAATGGTCGCTCCTGTGGTTGGCTCGCTTAAATTACAAGCACGCATGAGAATCCCCTCACGTCTGCCTGTAGACTTTTCAGCTTACTTTGATTTAACGCCAAATAGTTTCAAGAAAGGAGGAATAAAGACAAATTTTTTCTCTACATTTATACGCTGGTCGTTGAGTTTCTGGCGAGCTGACTGTCCGTATCAGAACACCCGCACCGGTTACCATCACACCGGGAGCAAAAAACTCGTGGTTTTCACGGGCCCTTACCTCAGTCGGAAGACCGTAACGGCTGCTTGCAGTTGGCACCGGTGCCAGGATCCACAAAATGTCAAGAACCTGGGAGAAACACGTGTGAAGAATAACGTCAACAATGTATCAAAATCCCCGAACTTCTGAAAATCGCTTCGCAATTCGTTCACTAAACTTGCTCAGCTGACTGATTTTACCACCGAACCTCCGTAACATGTCGGGCATATTTGATCTTCGAGTGTATGGGCCTCGAGGTAGTGGTAACACTGGTGTGCCACGGGTTGGACCACGAGGAAAGCTTCTACGTCAGAGGAGGGGGGTCAAGAGAATACAGACAAACGTACAGGTCTAGAGAAACAAGTCCACAAGTGTCGCCACGTCTCCAAACCACTCAGAAGACCCCTCACATGAGCAATGCTCCAGGGGAGATTTTGTAATGTTAGTGGGAAAGATAATTACAATTAACATCAACGTGGGAAATGCAGGACTGGTCACATTCCCAATTTTTTATTGTCCAATCAATAGAACACGATCAAGGGGTCTAGGCTATTTCTCATATGATGTGCAACACTAGCCCAGGGTGCTCTCGGTGAAGGATAGTAAATCCGAGGGGAGTGAGTGTACAGACGACGAGACGCCAGTAAAGTATGCTGGAGAACCTGCAGCCTTTCAGGGACTAACTTGACCACATGATAGTTGATTCGTTATGGAATGCTCTCCAGGGTATCTACCACGTTTTCAAGCCTGTCACAATGCTTAGGAAGGTACATCCGTAACATGGAGGTGCATGGAAATGTAGGCTGACTGGCTTAGAGCAAAAGCTGGCTCCTCTGGGGATTGAAGGTGTTACTTGTCGCCTGTGATGATACGCCAGTAGACGAGGGGTCATTTGAAGCAGTGGTGATGAGGGCGACTTGTGCGAACGAGTCTCTGAACCAGCCGAGGAAACTGTGCCGCTGCGAAGCTTCTCCAAGTTCTCTCGAGGCACCGGGGGCGCCTGGCCTCAACGAAATTTTGAGCTAGAGTCATTGAAGAAAATGCCTCCTACGATACAGGACCTTCCATTCCGGAATAGAAAGATAACCGTAAAGTCATGTTTGACTGATTAGGTAGTCAGTCTCAAACAACACAATATGAAATTGCCACTATCTCCTTAAGCCGTCTCTCGGGTAGAAGACCCCTTGCTTCAGCAAGTGTCGCGACCGTGACCGAGCATCCAAACGATTTGATATTTTGACCGAGTTTCCATTTTTCGAACGGTAGCAGCTTATTGATGGCTCAAAACTACCTCGTGCACACGCTGTCCCTCACAGCATTAAATCGGCAAAGCGTGAATAGACGATGGAGACTGGGTGGAGTGGAGTATCAGAACCTGGAATGATCATATTGAAGGATTCATGTATTACTCCGAGCGAGCCGTAAGTCGTCGTAATAGACGTACCGCATTTCGTGAAGATTACCGGGAGCAAAGGTGAGTTCGGTCCCGAGAAATCCGTCACCTCACGAGATAAGTATCCCCGGGCGTCCGAAGAGTGGAAATCTTAATGTTCTGAGGGAACTCCAAAATCCCGGTAAAGGAGAGCATCCCATTAAATATTCTTCTGATCTTCTTCAAGGCTTCTGCGGTTTGATGGCGCAACAGCTCCCGTGCCTGCGGATCGGAGCGAGAAGGTGGAGTAACAATGAGATGGACAGTGATCAAGCCCTGGGGACGGATTGCTGACCCTGAAATCCCCAAGCCTTTGGTACCTGAACCATGTGGGCGATTGAATGTTGTGGTGCGGCACGAGGCGGTATCTGCTGGAGTACCGGTCTCCATAGTGAGATCCTAGTGACGGCACAGCGAGTATAGCACGGCCCAGCTTAAGTAGTAGCGAGTCCAAGACATCTCTACAAGAAGGGTCTAATAATGCTTCTGAGATCCCCTATTCGTGAAGATTGTAAAATGATATAGGCGTGTTTGATGGCGAAGTGACCTTTGAAGGTTTCTAGACTTTATCAGCAATTGCTTTGATGGAAGAGGAATTCCTCACACTAACCAGAATCGACTTCTGTATAAGATACCTTGGCAGCTTCCATGAAACACGACACATGTTTGAAATCACATCTCATCTATCAAATTATTTACGCACTGTCCCAAAAGTAGCTCCACTGCAATAATTGCCGTCAGGAAGTTGTAGTTCAAGCAGATAAGCAATCAAGTACTCACCTCTAGCCCGCCTTATGCCGAGAAACTCTTCATGCCGCCCTTTTTTTTGATGTTCTTATATCGCCTCTGTCAGCACGAAAAGGAAGCAGGGGAAAGTGGAGTAGTGGGAGGAAGAGGCTGGGAATGGAATGTTGCGCGGTTTTGGCTAGATTGATTCAGAGAGAAGGAATTAGGATGCCTGCGATAAGATTATAACAAAGTGTCCTACAAAAGGCACGAAACGAAGTCCCTCGAATGTGAAGTGAAGGTGTTCTAATGGCGCCAAAATACCTTGTAGATGTAAATACAGATACAAGTTGATGTACATGAAACTTATTGTTCGGTAAAACTATATTCCGGACATAAACAACGTCATTTATATATCACCACAGTCCCACCCTCTTTCAGAGCATGTAGAATAGGCAGCGCTGTTAACCGCCTTACCCCGCTTCACACTGCAGCTGCAACAACTCCATCATCTCTTCTTAATTAAGCTCATTGCGGATCCAACAGTTCCCGTATGTTCCCGCATATCTCTCTTCAATGATACCAATTTTTCGAAAGGGAATTGCTGACGTTCTAGAGTGCAATCATCTCACCTGAAGAGTCAGAGTTGCAATCAGGTGGAGTGGGTGGCTACACCGAGTACACCAAATACCCACCAGAAGCGGAGTCAAGTTCTTAAGTAGGCAGAACTGCAAACGCTCTCGAACATGACTATCGTTGTCGGCAACACTCAACGGTAAGTACGGATTTACAGTCAAATTTTCGATATTCCCGGTAAGACCGGCAACTGTTGATTTTTTGATATACCAGGCAGACATGTGCTTGAAGTGTGAAAGGTGTGAAATGCAGGATGCGCTTTGCCATTATTATTGTTGTGCGTGCCATTATTGCTAAGGTCTCAGCCAAGCCCGTTGACGGAACTTGAATATCAATACACCGCTTCGTATCACCAAAATACCAAACTTAAGCCGAAGTTGCGCTCTCATCGTCATTGAAAGCATCAGCATGAGCAGCAACATCGCCCAATCTTGACCCGGTCGATCAATGGAGCACCGCTGAGTGCCCGGGCGTCGTAAAAGGAAAGAACCAGGAGCCTGGGGTTAGTTGGGGCATAGAAGAAACGGAATCTTCAATACCCCGGTCTTCGCTTTCGCTTACCAGGGTCTGGAGGTCCTTCATCAGGGAAAAAAAGGGGGGCCATGGTACCCCAATTATTGTCGCCATCACCCCGGTTTAAACATCGAACGCCCTCGGCCTTTACTTCAACCCAGGGGTCATTTTCAATCCACCCCACGTACCGACCGGAGGCTGTAGAAGTAAATGCCCCGAGAATCCGATCTTCCAATTGGACCCGGTCGACGTCTGGATTCGTTCTCTCATTGGCTCCATGTACGTCGTTCGTGAGTTTACCAAGTACCTGTGCTTGTATCCATTGGGAGCTGAGGCTGAGAATGAGATGATATGCGTTGGTGTCACTGGTCTTGTGGACCTTAAGCTTTGATCATGGCGAAACGATAATCAGATGGCATCTGTGTACTGCTCCAGACCCAGAAGGATTTTTTCTCTCGTGTCATTTCCGTTGCAACGATCACAGCGCGCCACTATAGAATGGAGCGCGGTGGGGTTGACTAACTTGACTATCGGGATATTAAGGAGTTTGTAACTATACAAAAGCCAACAATCAGTCAGAAGTGGGCCAGATAGCGTCTATGCATGCTGAGACTGAGGCTGAGGTTGAGGTTGAAGTTGCAGAGTCAAACGGTGCAGGTGTAGCCGCTGAATGTTGCACTGCAGCTTGAGGGTTGGTAAGAAATCAACGTGGAAGGAATCCCGTGGAAAAATGTCAGTCCAGCCCCCAACTCCAACTTCTGAAAAATCCCAACTGGTACGAGTACTGCGGT
Organism: Hymenoscyphus occultus; assembly: GCA_900536445.1. Taxonomy (NCBI): domain Eukaryota; kingdom Fungi; phylum Ascomycota; class Leotiomycetes; order Helotiales; family Helotiaceae; genus Hymenoscyphus; species Hymenoscyphus occultus. The sequence continues at coordinate 255,827 of UNPT01000006.1, forward strand.
GACAGTCACCCTGAACTAGCGAGGCGCCAGAAGGTGTTGGAGTTGCGATTCTGACCCTAACCCCCACCCACCAAGGCAAGGCCAGCGACCAGGCCAGGTCCCAGTTGCCATGTGCTTCACAAGGAGCCTTTCCCCATTGGGGAACTTACGAGTGTTGCTTGGCTGTTGTGGGGAGAGTGGGATCTTCTGCACAGACTTGAAGGAAAAGATGTCCAAGTTCAAACTCAAAACTTGGGTGGAGAAAACAGCATCAGCCTTCTCCAAATCCACATTTGTTTGTGTCAAGACTCCACTTCATGGATACCAATATCACGGGCCGTGAACGATCACCAAATCGAAATCGACCGTAACCAAAAATGGTGATTTGCGAGATCACTCAGGGACCAGGTCTGTGTTGAAGAGCTTACTCCTACCAGACATGGCTACAAGAGCTGCCCTAACTCCACCTCCATATCTAGATGTGATGTGCAGCTCGTACGGTACATTTTCTGCACGTCGAATTCGTGGCTTGAACACCACCAACAGACAGCGGGAGAGAAGCCGCAACATCAACCGACCCTTTAACCGCGCGGTTTCATCAGTCAGCCGAAAAAGAGGGTGGTCAGCCCACGTGAACCTCCCCCCTTTCTCGGGGCAAACTGGCCTCTTCCATCCCTTATCCCTCATGGCACTCATGGATGACCGGATTACCAACTACTGGGTTGCATCTGTATCAGCATGCCAAAATCTTGGGAAGGAATCTGATGTAGCATCGTCCTTCTCTGTTTTTCTCCGCCAGATGGCACAGATTGCCAGATATTTCTGGTGCTTGTATCCTTCCGTACCGTCGTGACCAGAGAAGAGATGTTCTCGAAGACTCGAAAAGGTGAGATCAAGCCACCGATACGCCATTCAGGAGCAAGAAGCCCTTGCCAGACTGCCACGTTACGCCCCGCACTTTAATTCTAGGCGCTGAAAAGAGTGAGCATCGATACCGACCGTACCTGCAGCCATTGTTATTGCCAAAGAAGATACTCGTAGAGAAAAGCCTCATGAGGAAAAATGGTTTGGTCATCCATTAGAACTTTGAGTCTTTCCGCCCGGTTGCGCAGCTCGCGCTGACGTGCGAAGAGTGTCACTGATGCCATTGGGTGCTATGAGGCAATACGATCATGTCACCCATCAGCCACCATGATGATATAGGTGGTGTTGGTTGCAAACAAATATACCATATTTACAACCAACTTTCCAAGTTCCTCATGTCATCGGCGAAATCCCCTGCATTATTGTTGTACATGTACAGTACAACCAACACCCGGAAGGAAGAGGATGCTTGCTGTCTCTCACTGCGTGTGTGGCCCTGGTTCTGCCGTCAGTCCTCGTGGAAGCCATGAATTACACGATCGCTTCCAAGCTTGGTGCCCCCCCTTTCCAACCCTCCTTCCACATTCGTATGTTGTGGACAGGCATATGAATGTCATGAACGCACACCAGGGTCGATGTTGGTCACGCTCTAATGAATCCAATGAAATCATTCAAACGAAAGCAGCGAAATTGTGTTGACCAACATGGCAGTCACGCACACCCTGGGGTGACAGAAGGCTGTGAGTGAGAGTGAGTCCCTGAAGTTTGGAGAGTTGACAGTTTGGACCGGCGTCTACTTCCGTCCCAACCCTTCAGCGAGCAACAAAATCTACCCGTTCCCGAAATCTAGCTTTCAGGCGCTACAGAGACAGATTCCTGGGACTTCATCTGTGCCCCGCGGCAGCCTGTGCGTTTGTTGGGAGCTCGAGCTCAAGTACTATACAGTACGTACCGTAGCTTCTGGACATCGGATGATTGATCGTCTTCTGTCTTCCCTCATGGCAAAGCTATTTTCGTCGTTGGAAATTTGTAAATCCTTACTCGTACGGGCGTTGGAGCCAGACTTGCACCAATTTAATGAAGTCATGGGAATGTGTTGATATTGAACTTCGGAGGACATGCTCGCTTTGGAGTGAACTCCAGTCGCACACTGCAACGTACGGCCGAAGGGCCATGTCCCAGGGTCGCAATGTGTGTGTGAAAACACAACCAGGTCGCCATGTGTCTGATGTCAAAATGAAACGACTCGAGCGCCTCCCGAATCCCCGTGGAGGCCGTTTGAAGGTGGCTTATGGGCTGCAGTTTCTCTGCATGGAGATGTATTCAGGAAGGGATGGTTCCCATGTTACCGTTACGCCAATGATGATCAGTGTGCGTGAGTTTTCAGTCTCCCTTTTGACGGCATATGTGAGCATCTTTCTTGGAACGCAGGCGTAGCCGCTGGATTCGAAAATACAGTACACGATGCTTACCCATCCCATCTTGCATTCCAAATTTGAAGATGGAGATGTGATGCATTCCTCTGATACACCACCCATCGAACTTGTGCCACGTAACAATCAGTAGACACTTATCACTGCTGCAGTGTTGCCCTTCCCCCCTCTCCTTTTCACTCGTTCCTCGTTCTCGCTTCTACACACCATATCTCGCGCGAACACCATCCAGGCCCAGCTCGTCCCACAGTCCCAGGCTCCCGGCGCGCTTGCCCCACCCTCAGATTGGTGCGGGTCCGGGGATAAGAGAGCCGTCGTAAAGATGTCCGGATTGGTCTGCTCGTGAGATGCCCAATCCGGCCATTAGCGTCCGGTAGCTAAATGAAGACGAATGAATGACTGATTTATAAAGCAATTAGAAAGCACCAGGGCCTGCGAATCTTTTTTTGGATTCCTGACAACGCAGGCAAAACATGAGCAGTTTACAACAAATCTGAGCACGTATGAGACAGAAAAATCAGAGCAGAAAAATCAGAGCAGAAAAATCAGAGATGATGATGAGAGGGTGGGGTCAGGGCAAAAAAGCGTGGAGTCTCTCATTTTTCTGACTCTTTTTGAGTAAGTCGAGCCTCGACAAGCTCTGAATGCCAACTCGTACGAGTTTTTTTCTTTTTTTCCTTTTCTCCTAAATCACTTTCTGTCAACTCCAACCGTACAGTGCAGCCAATATCCCAGTTTCCCACTACAATACATTGTACAAGCCCGCCCTCTTCTAGGGTGTCGTGATAAGCACTCGCGTAGTATCATAATTCCCATACATCCTTCAAAAGATTGCTACATAGTGTGTATATCCGCGAACGTAAGAAAGGGTATTCGACCAAAATGACAACAAATGACGCCGAAAACCCAGTGCATGCCCCGAGCCCAATAATGTAGGAAAATAGTGTTGATGCCGTTTACAGCCCGATGCGAATTCATTATGGAGTGAGATGAAGGAGAAATACGAAAAGATTAGCCGGATCCAGTAACGTGCCCATAAGACCAGGATACTGCCATCTGCGCGGTGAGGTTGAAGTGTAACCTGTCAGCCGCCCCCAACAGTCTTCATCGCCACAGTTCTCGGAAGAAATCAATGCCGTCTCAAGACGGGTTGATGAAATGATGACGGCGTTTTGGGGCTCGGCAGATGATGCGTGGAAATGCAGGTCAAACTCTTTTTGGATGTGTTACTCGGTGTAGATATTGATACGAGATATCCTGATCAGCTTGACCACGCTTGCTGCTGATGGTGGTCATCGTTGTTGGACAGGTACTCATGTCGTTCCAGGTATGGTCCCGGGGCTGCCGTGAGCGCACTGTCATGGGGACCGAGGCCATTAGACGAACTGTATGAAGCTTGTCTAGACGCGTTTTCCGCTGGTCGTGGATTGACGCGCATGGAGCGTGGGTCTGGGTTGGTGGTGTAAATTTGCGGCCGAAAGTCTACGGTTTCGATATCAAAACGCTTGGAACAACCGTCTTCCATATGTCTGCTCGCATTAGCGAAAGAACTAGAAAGAGGAATAAGAGTAAACATACCTTCTGAGAGTGTCCTTGCGGGCAAAAAATCGGCTACAATAATCGCATCGGTGGTTGCGTTGCTTCATATGGACGCTTTGGTGATGTCTTTGCAAATCCGTTTTTCTTACAAATTTCTTGTTGCAATCCATCATAGGACAAGGAAATGGGTATTCTCGACTTGCGTCATGCGTTTCCATGTGAGCTTTATAGTTGTAGCTCCTACCGAAAAGCTTTCCACAGCCCTTGACAGTACATTGGAAATTTGCGTCCTCCTTAGTGGTGAGTTTACGAGGTTGCCTTGTTCGTGCAATGGTACTGTGACCTCGACGTGCTTGAGCTCTAGTTACTCCTCGTTCCTGACTTTCAGACCGTCTGTCGTATGGTGGAATGGGTAGAGACGAGATGGAAGGCAGATCTTGAGTGGTTATTGGATACTCGATCTTAGGCCATTCCAAAGGAGATTGTTGATCTTGATAATATGTTGCCTCGAGGCTCCCTGGGTATGGACTAGTGGATGAAACGAGAATATTGTTGTGGTTCAGTTGTGGCGATGCACTTATCATGATTGACTCTCCGTTGGAAGAAGCATATTCTGGATGGTCTTCCATCTTAACACGAGGCGTGTAAGAGTGGATGGATCCAGGTTGCGTGAATATTTCAGATGCAGGAGTTGATGAAAATGAAGATCTTTGGGATGCGTGACCTGATGGTGCTGGAGAAGCTGGTAGTATCGAGGATTCGGCAGTCTGTGTAGAATATATATCATGACTATACGCAGCTGTTACGGCTGGGTGAAAGGGTGTGAAAGGATCGTAGTCTGCTGAAAGGATGTTGGGAGTTGACTGAGTCGACCTGGGCTCGTTGCGATGTTGTAAGTTGGTCGTCGGCCAGTGGTTGGTGGCTGTAGTTGATGATGGAAGCTGTGTGACCACTGAACCACCATTATCCGTTGGCGATCCTGTCATTGCACACGAGTAGAGCCCTAAGCCTTGGAGAGGTTCGGTTGGTTTGTAGTGCGAGTCACTTTGAGCTGGTGACGGATACTCATAGAGCGGCTGAGGGTTTGATGTGTATCGAAAGGGCGATGTTGGAGAACGTTGTGATTGAGGGGTCAACTCCATTTTGATAGAAGAAGAGAAAGAGGGAGGAAGTCTGTGACCAAAAGTCGACGAGGCAACCAGTTGATATGTTGGAAAATGAAGGGGTTTAAGTCAGGAAAGCCGAGCGCTTTGTCAATGCATGTGTTGAATGTTGGACTTAGGGATTCGTGAGCCGCTGATTGGCGATTTTGAGAAACACACGCGGTAATGGTGGGGATCACTTTATGAGGCGCATTTGACAACGGGGAAGTCAAGTGTTGGATGGGGAGGGGGAACAACCACGTTTTGGGAAATTCCTACTGAGCAATAAATAGCAACGTTGAAGGCTTGTGTTGGATTCTGACGCAGGACGATGCAATACTGATATCAAAAATCAAGAAGAGCAATAGAGAAAGATCGAGAGGAACGAGGCAGACTTGTAGGAAGAGGAGCATTCTTGAAGCAGAACGAAGGTAGAGAGCGACCAGGGCCCCGGGTCATAGATGTCGAGGAGGAGACCAGGGGACCAGGGGGCCATGGTATGCCTGCGGTTGCTACGGCATTGATTCAGATGGGCCATCAGAGGATGATGGATGGGCTTAACCATCTTTGGACTAATACACACAAATGGAACTCGAAGAGAATAACAAGGGACAGGGAGAAGCAGAGGCAGAAGATGCAGGGGAGGTGGACAACCAGGGGCTGACCCGCGAGATGGATGCAAGAGGTTGGCTCCCGAGGAACGACTTGAGCGACGGGGAGGGGAGGGGGCTGGATAAGAAAGAGAGGCAGAGAAGACGAGAGGGGCATTGGGTGCGTCTGTACCATGTCAATGGTCAGATGTCTGCCTAGAACATCCCTGGATACCAACAGTGAGAGAGGATGGGGATAAGATGGGGATGGGGATGACAACCCCCAAAGCAGTTGACAGCAACACCCGTCAAGGTCAAGGGGAGACAGCTTGACAGGTGCAGGTGGACCAGAGTGGTGAGAGCAACGCCAGGTGTCTGTTCCACCGCACCCGATAAGCGGTGCCCACAATACCCGCTGGGTCACTGGGTGCAGATGATGGCAGACTAGGTAGGAGGTATGCTACGAGTAACTGAAATGAGGTGCAACCGGGGATGCAGCCTTGCAGCAGAGCTTGCTCGTTTGGGGGTGTTTGGAAAAAAGTTGCGACTCGCGAGCTTGGGAAACAACAGGGGCAGCATGTGGCCCACGCAGTGATGCAGGGCACCCAGCAGCCAGCATCAACAACATGAACTGCTCCCATTGGTAAGGGAACGGAGTGACAGGGGGGTGCAAGGCAGACTTGGGGATTTGCGAATGACTGATCTTTGTCAGCGAGATTAAACGGTGCAGATGACAATTATGCTCTGGTCTCTTTTCATCTGTGGACGACGGACACCTCCCACAAGCTCTTGCTGCTGCCAATCCAACATTCCCCAACCAACAGGACATCTGTGAGAATGATACTTTAGAACATATAATCGCAAAATTTCCGGAAAAAGCACGACGACGGGCCCGAGTCGCTTTAGCGAGTGGTACGTACCTGTTCCGTGGATTCGATGCAATGTGCCATGTACGCAGGACCATCAGGTTCTACGGTTTCTCTGCTCGTAACTTGTCACTGTCGGAGTGGTGGCATTGTACAACACTCTTGGCTCGGGTTACTGTAGATGAGAATCCCCTGAAGGATCAGCCTCACCGTTTGACATCAGTGCAAGTAAATTTTAGTCTGATTCTTCCGTCCATCCAGCCTTCACCACAGACCACGATCCATCCCCCTTGCCCGAAGCCCACTTTGCGGATGGCTTCATTTCGCGCAGGGTCCAGGGAGAGCTTACCTATCGAGCAGCAGAAGCGCTCGTGGGGGCCACTGGCGGCTGTGGGGCAATGCATCGTGCATTCTCACTCGTTGAGTCGTACCACACGGCGCTTGTCCGCAGTCTCTTTGTGGGAAGTAAAGCCATACTCGGTTGATGTCTGAGATCTTAAGCCTTTGGCGCTGGACCCGATGAACTCATGATACGGGCTCCGTACGGTAAAGGAACTCTCGCCAACGTTAATCTCTAGGCAATGTGTCTTGTTTGACTAAGCAACCCCCGCTGCCCCGCTGATGAAGCAATTTTTTTTTTTTTGAAAAATCGTGAGAGACAGTGAAAGAGATATATTTAGTACATCCATCCGTATCTTACTGAATAGGGACTAAGCCCGGTGGATAGAGGATATCCTTGGGGTTGCAAACGGGTATCAAACCCGGTCGCCAAACCATTGATCGATCCGTGGCATCATAGGCAAAACACACACAGATGACTGAAGCGTTACCGACAGATATTCGCCAACGTCGAAGAGTGGATGTGCGCGAGCTGCAGAGCAAGCCTCCCTGTCGATTCGCACGTTGTGTTGTGGTGGGGGATGCAGGGAAAGAGGAGAATTCCTATTCTTCTTGTCAAGAATTTTATGGCCGGCGTTGGTCGACCATGAGGTCGCCATGCGGAGTGTTTCCGGTTCACTCATCCTTCATGGGAGCACAGCCTCGCAATGAAGAGCCCAGGAAAGTAAGAAGCATGCTAGCGTCGAGAAATGAGATAATAATAGCAAAAAAACAGTGCAGATATAGACCTCAAATCTTAAGGTTGACAGAGAAGTCTGGCAATTCCATCTCGGCTCGACTCGATTACCTTGGCCCAAAGAGTCGTGGTGCTTGACGAACCGGGGGGAGGTCAGAATAAGGGCATCGTATTTTTTTTCCTCTGACCATTCGCACCCAATTTCCCGAAGATCGTAGTATTGAAAGAGCTATTGCTTGAAATTCCAACTAGAAGCCAAACAAGCAACTTACGAGCAAAAATCGGGTCAACAGTAGCTATACCACCAGGCCCACCCAACATGATATTTAAGCTCTTATCCGACGATGTTGACGATTTGATCTACGCAAATACGCAATACGAAGCACTCGAGTACTTCGAAGTACACCCGAGTGTTTCCCATGTCAGGTTCGGTGCTAATCTTGCCGACGGGTCTCGTAACCCTTCCGAACCTCCGCAATGAAGTTCATGTGTGGGGTGGCATACTGCACAGCTGAATGCTGTCCTGGCTGCTGTGAATATTCATGCTGTGATTTCGTTGGCTGGCGATCTTTTCTCAAAGCATACCCTTCCATTTTGGCCTAATGTAGTAAAACTCCTCGATGGTCCGGCCATCAATACACTTCTAGGAATTTTGGTATCTGGAGAAACGACTGCTGCACGAGTTGTGCTTCGCCACATTGATTTCGAGTTCCAACGGCTCTGCAATCTCAACCCCCGGGGTTTCTTCAGCGCATATGCAAAGTCTTTTGTAACCCCAAGAGTTTGTCAAAAAAAGCAACACACAGCTGCCACAACGATTTGCCCCAGGTTATTGACGTAGTACATTGGTACGTACTGGTCTCGCACATGGCGTCTGAAACTTGGAGACTTCGAAACAGTCTTCCAATCCATGGTTGCAAGGGCATCATCCTTCGATGGCCTATTAGTGCGAACGGGGTATCACAGCGGCAGCTAGTTGGGTTGTGAGGAGCTGCGATGTTCGCGTCAATCGTAGATCAGCCGCGTTTCCCCTGTGTGGCCACTCGGATGGCGATACCGAATGTGCCGCTCAAAGCACATAAGTCCCGGTGACGTTTTGAGCTGTCGGTTGAAAGCAAACGGCGAAATCGGTGGATAGAACATGTACGAGGTACGAGAAAGGTTGCACGAGAAATGAAGGAAAGCTCAAGATGCGCCTGTACTGCTGAGCGATTGGACTTTCGAGAAGCACGCTTTCCAGCCCTATGCGGGTGTATGGTCAGCTCTTGACAACAACTTGTACGCAAGAGGGATTTCGGATTCCTATTCGCGGGACCGGATTTCATGGGTCATGCTATGTGCTGTGGTTATTGTAAGGCCGTCGAACGTAGTCCAATGATTTCAAATACGTCCCATCACCTGCACGTACAAGCAGGGGTCTGATTCCCGCGTTGGTGGTCGCCGTTCAAAGTCCAGAGGAACGCCGAACACCGTACGATAAAGCCCGACTCGCTATCCTGTAGGATGCTCGCCATCTTTTTCGCAATAATGATTTCGAGGAAATGTGGAGATGATGAATCTACATCAACGAAGCTGCCTTGGAGCCATCCACTCTCGCAATCCGCTTGACTAGACAAAGACACCCCGACCCTGACCCCAACATTCCAAGCGAACGCATCTTGTTTCCAACATTGGACCATCAAGGAAGCACCGGCCTCGGTATTCATAAGAGAAGTTGTATATTTACGAATTCATCCAACGAACGTCGCAAGAGTGATGTCATGCCGTTGAACGCCTCATGAAAGAGAAATAATTGAACGAGAATTGACAGTACTTGTACGAGGTCCGGAATGTTAGTCAAGACCTTGAAGGCGTCCCTAGCAGTACTCAAGTGTTCCTTGTTGAAGTCGTCGTCAATAACGCAACCAGGATCGTCTCCTTCCCAGAGGAGAATGACTGGGTTCACGTCAATTCCAACAACTGGACCTTGTGTACTCGAATGTACTGGAATGTACTGCTGGCCAGAAGGGTAAAAGTTTTGAAAGAGTAGACGTGGGAGAAAACATCATGCTATAGCCTGTCTACCGGAGCTCGCTTGAGCCGGGGCTTCTACATTATCTCCCAAAGTAAGAGGGGGCAAAAAAAGGAGAACAAACCAGGCAGAGCACCCACAAGATGCAAGAAACATATCAAGACTATAATACTTGAATAGCAGAAACGTACAACGTAATTTTTGTGCCTCTTTTCTGCTCGTTAAAATAAAGAAATGCATGCTGTACAAGAATAGTCTTTGGGTATAAAGGATTGACTTTGAATAAAGTCCAAACGGCTAACAACCGCTCATTCATTACAAGCCGAGATCAGAATCTATCTTTTGTCTCCGGCTCCTCGAGGTATAAAACAAAACGCCCCTTGCTCATGCTGAATCCGAGATGATGAATAGAAAAATAGCGTTCCATAAGAAGAAGAGATCCCAAAACGCTATTACGCACAAGGTAAATAAAAACAACAACTCCCTCAATTGCCATAGTCTATTCCAGACTGGTCGAGTTTGTCATCCTGTAAAACACTAGAGCAGTAATTAGCAGGCGCAGTATCAAGGTCTCTGCGAAAACTCACGAGCATCGTTTTGCCAAGATACCCTCGCCCCCATTCTCCAAATCGATATTAAAAATGTAAAAACCGCCGTCGCTTGTCACAACCATAACCTGTGGGCTACTACTACTCATAGCAACCACACTGCGTAGAGGCCCACCCGTCGAGTTCAAGCCCGGTGCCCCCTTTGGCAATTTGATGAAAGCAAAATCTCGCTGAGGTTCCCACATTTCGGTGACAGCTTGAGGCAGATAGCCACCCACAACCCCAGCAACACTCTTGCCCATCATTTGCGACGACCTCCGGATCATGCTGCCAAAGGTACCGCTTGGTTTTCGAGCAATTCCCGGTGGATCCGCAGGCTCACCGTTGTCGGCTGTAGGAGACTCAGCACCGCTATCATAACTTCGAGAGCGGGCACGGTTCCATCTTTCGTTCGCGGAGCTTGGAGAGTCCGGTGACTTTGAGACGGGGGCCTCAAGTTTAAAAATATGGACAGTGTCGGTGGTCGAGGAGACACACAACAGTGTCGAGCTCAAATTGAATGACATACTGTAAATTGTCGTTGGATAGGTACCTCTTCGAAATTGGTACACCTTTTGCCCTTTTGGCAAGGCAAAGACTCTGATGACAGTCCCCTTTTCAGACGCAGTGGCGAGTAACGTGCCATCGTTATTCAGAGCGATACAGGACAACGGAGCGCGATGAGCCTCGACGACATTCACAGGCTTTAATTTCAGTGTATCAAATATCATAACATGCCCAGTTGTCTGTTCCACGAAACCCGTCAAAGGAGGGGCATGTGTAGGCCTTTTGTCCCCGGTGTCTTCACGAGCCTTTGGCAACGGGTATGCGATGTAACAGTTCTCGGACGAGGGGGCAAGCGCACATATAGCATTCGGATTTGGCGAGGTGGCGATGGTGTGGAGTAGAGTCATGTTCGATATATCGTAAAGATAAATCTCCTCCTCCAATATCACCGCGAGTCGTTTTCGGTTCAGCCTGACCGCCAGAACAGCAGTCGGAAAAGTCAATTGGCAAATTATCGAGGATCGCTATCAGCGGGATCAGCATCTTGCACTTGTGGGATATCTGTAGAGCTTACCTTTGTGTTTTGGATCATCAAATGTCGGGGGGAAAGGATAAGTGCCACCAGCGACGTGGCAAAGAGCATTTCAATAATGGCAACATTGCCCTCATCGCTGCTAAATATCTTGGAGAATGGATCGGTGTGGTATATGCGAAAACCCTTGGAAGTACCTAGAGCCAGGTTAGCAGGCAGATGGCGTGTTCTGTCGCGAGCGGCTCCTTACCCACAGCTAGGCAGCTGTAGTCCTGATTGAATGTGACAAAGTTCATGGCCATTATGAAGGGTTTGTCGGCAAAGCAAACGTTAGATCCGATGATAGACTCTTCGTATGCTGGGTATGGCGTTGTTCGTGTTGCGCAAGATGCCAGGACACGAAGGGACCAGAGACCCGCTGGTTGTGATAAGTTGCGAGAGAGCTGAGGTGTTATTCAAGAGTACGGTGGTCGGCGGTGAGGGCGGACTTTGCGGTCTCGTGGATTGCAGTGGTCGGCATGGACAATGGCACAGCGTCGCGTAGGTGTTTGTGTGGTTTAGTAGTTGAGTACGAGTACTTGAGTATGGATCTGGAATCTCGAGGAGAGGGGAGGGAATCGCGGGGCAGCTGGTGCAGGTGTTCTGTAGAGCTGCCATAGGTAATTGGAGCTCCAAAGCCACCTTTACCCACTCAGGCACCCCAGTCACCCCCACATGCGAACGGACAGGGATACGATTCACCCAGAAAATAATTCGGAATTCAGCACCACAACACCTTCACCAAAACTCACGATACACTCATCGCTGCCCTGCACTGCGGTCTCTGTCATGACATGAGCCACCAATTCTTTGCACTGTCTTTCACCAGTACCTCACCCTCCTCATAATTGAGGTCTGCTTCCCGCAATGACGGCCTCCAAGTTGGGCCTCCCAAAACATGGGAAGGTAGCAAGCTCGTTAATCCAGGATGATTTGATCATGGGAGTGAGTGTATTTCGTAATTATCTCAGCTTTGCGGAAGTATATTGACTTTCTGTGTAGACGAACAACAGTAGCATCGTATCAAAACGCAGTGTTGAGCGCCTCTATTTTGCCAAAGAATCTCATTTCTTCCGACATTTTGTCAAGAAGCCACAGCGGCGCTCTCCCCTAATCAATCGTGGCTATTGGCTTCGCATGAAGGCGGTTGATCACGTAGTTCGCCAATTTCTGGAACAGCCGAATGAGAAGCGTAAAGTTGTAGTCAACTTGGGCTGTGGATAGTGAGTTATATGTCCTCGCTCTCCTACGTCGCAGCTAGTGCTGACGAGCAGCGATCCTCTCCCCTGGCAATGTCTGCATCGTTACCCAGAAGCATCTAAAGGTGCTGTTTTTGTCGATGTGGATTACAAAGACCTCATGCTTAGAAAACGCGAGTCGGTGGTTAAAACACCCGAGCTCCAATCCATGTTCGCCAACATGGAAATTCCCGACAGTGGTGATGTTTTTCTACGCAGTGATGAATACTTACAAATTGGGTGTGATTTGAGAGATCTTGAGCGTTTGAATATGACTCTAAGGGCGGCAGTGGACATTGAATACTGCACAGTCCTCTTTGTTGCCGAAGTATCAATTACATATATGGATTTTGAGTTTGCAGACAAACTAATCAGATGGGCCAGTACTCTTCCAAAATGTACGTTTGCCTCAGAATCACTACGCGAATGGGCGCTAATAAAGTAAAGCTCGCTTTTGTCTCCTGGAACAGATTCTTCCAGACGGGGTTGACCACCCTTTTGCTCAAACCATGATGGCCCATTTTGACAAGTTGAATACACCGCTAAGAGCTGTGATGAGATATCCCACTACGAATGCTCAGAGTCAGCGTTTTCTAGGGTTGGGTTGGAAGAGTGTTGCAATAAGAAATCTATGGGAGCTCTGGAGCTCAAGTGACTTTCTCTCTCCAGAAGAACGACGAGCCCTAGACACAATTGAGCCTTTCGATGAGTGGGAAGAATTCGCTCTATTTGGGTGTCATTATTTCTTGCTTGTAGCAGACACTTCATTGTCCTCGGGCACCTCAGAAATTTCCGCACGTCTCTGTAGTTCTGAGAATGTGACCGGGCCGCAGACAGGAGAAGTCCAAGTCGTATTCTCTGCAAATCCAAAGGGGCAGGGCTGTAGGCGCTTTGCCGCAGCATTGCCGATCAGAGGCCCAAAGCGGGCTCAGAAAATGGTTGGAAATTTTGCCGGCATGGGCTTGAAGACAAGAACGGACTCGTTTGATGTGTATGCTCAGCAAGATAGCCAGCTACAAAGCTTCTCTAAAGGTTGGTCTGATTATCCCTCGAGTCGAATGTGCCATACTATCACAGACCTCGGGGAATGGGGATCTTTGCTTGTCGGCGGGAGAGCGTCTCCAGATAAAGCCCTGAAAGATTGTTGGCTATACCATAAATGGGTCAACGTTTGGGAACGAATTGATGATCTCCCTCGGCCACTTTACCGCCATCAGGCAGTTAATCTGGGACAGGGATGTCTTCTTATATCAACCGGCCGCGTCAATTCATGTACCATATCTCATGAGTATCTGGTGTGGAGTCGTGAAAATGGTTGGATTCAATGTGACGTCGAGGGCGTCCATAGCGACGAAATTCCTTGTGAAGCTTTCGGTTCAGTCTTCGCTGCATCGGAGCGGCCATGTTCGTCAGGTTTCCGAGCTGGGTTTCTCACGGGTGGAATATCGGAAAATTCAGTTATACAACAAGACTTGTGGCGTTGGGAAATATACGATTTTACAACCAATGTAAGTGCCAAAGTTCCCATGCAGTCAAATACCGCTTACTCTGCTTAGCACCCACAACTCCGTTTCACTGCTTCGCGTCCCCCTGATGAAGTACAAGGCAGAAACATCTTGGCTCGGTTTGGTGCAAACGTTGTCAGTCATAAGGGGGATACGTACATCATGGGTGGAATCATAAAAGATTGCTTACTTCGTGCGTCTGAGGAACTTTGCTCGGTTAACCCTATTGCGCCTAATGAGTTGACGGCAATGCCCTTATCTGTCCCCTCTGTTCCCAGGCCAATGTTGATCGGCCATACCATGTTTTCAACTGAATCTTCTTTGGTCATAATGGGTGGTTCAGCAGTTTGTTTTTCATTCGGGTCGTTCGTAAGTAATTTCCAAAGACTCGTCTATTCTTAGCATTTCAATTTCGTTTATACTTTCAATGCTTCTGGATCTTTAAGTGATGTATCACACTAACATTTTACAGTGGAATGCGGGATCTTACACTATCTATCTCACAGCGAAGGACTTTGAATTACCAACTAAAGTACCAACAGAACCTTGGGCTTACACACAGACGAACTCTTCCAAGCCAGTTGTTTCCACCCCCATGGGTCAGGGGAACTCGGTCGAAACAACGCCTGAACTGGTTCAAGTACCTCGAATCAAAATCCACAATTCTGACGAGTTTCAAGCACTTCTTAAGACGGGGTCTCCCGTGATTCTAGAAGGGTTGGATTTGGGTTCTTGCACCAAACAGTGGACCCCAAGGTTCCTCAAAGAAAGAATCGGTGAAGATAGAGAAGTATTGTTCACTATCCCAGTCCAAAAATCCGAAGGCTGACATGTTCAGGTAATTATCCATCAAAGCACAGAAGAACATATGAATTTTAAGACCAAAAACTTTGCGTATATAAAAAAGCCGTTTGGAGAATTTATAGATTCTATCGGGAATGGCGAGAGACTTTACTTGCGCTCTCTTTCTGCCGAGAATGCCAAGGAAGTTCCTGCCTGTTTGGAAAAAGACTACCCTTCCCTTGCGTCTGATTTTCAGATTCCAAAAGAACTGGAATACGTCCTCGGCAATGCACACTCTTCCCCACTCCGTATATCTGGCCCCGTAAATATGTGGCTACACTATGACGTAGGCCAAACTTCAATTCTTGATATCTAACTTTACTGACATGCAAGCAGGTCATGGCAAATATACTTTGCCAGATTCGAGGTCAGAAAACTTTACTGCTTTTTCCGCCTTCTGATGTTTTACATTTCGATTTTGAGCCTGGTGCCTCGAGTTCAAGCACAAACGTTTTCAAAGAGCTCCCAACGTTGTACGGGACACACCCTCAAGAGGCGTTGCTCAATGAGGGAGACGTTCTATTTTTGCCATCATTGTGGCTCCATGCTGCCTCACCAATGTCAAATTTGAGTGTCGCAGTAAACGTTTTCTTTCGGGATTTACAGCAAGGCTACGCTGCTGGCAAAGACATTTATGGCAACAGAGACCTACAAGTATATGAGAAAGGACGGCAAGACATTGAAAAGATTCTAAAGTCATTCAATCGCGTACCAAGTAGCAGTGCCCGCCAGTTTTATCTGCAAAGATTGGTAGCTGAGCTGCAGCAGAAATGCACAAGATCGTGATGCTATCCATTCATCTAGGATAGATACCCCACGTATGGATAAGGCAAAGCCGGGGAAGAGGGGTGAGCAACATGCAGACTTTCCCGAGGTACTGCCGTAACATAGAAGCGACCGCACTTTTGGCCACAAATCTACAGTTCGTTACACATTTGCGGTCGTTCAAAATGCCATGTGGACAGAGTTTGTGTGATCTTTCTCGGTCGGACGGACCGTCCTGGCGAAACTTCGTGCTTGGCAACCTCTTTTATGGATCCAACAGTGGGCAAGTTGTAAGCGGGGATTTAGCTGCAGTTATATTCTCTCCACCAGATAGCAGGATGGCCAATAGGAATTGTCGATTGGCTCACACGAGCTTGAATTCTCGGTTTATCTTTGGATCGATTGCGGATGTCTACTTCCCCGGAAGGAGAATATGTACAAATCTCCTTTTGTGGTGTATCGTCTGATAACTCCGTTTATCTTTGCTGCTTCCTCAACTTCTTCTGTGATTCACGCCAGCAGTTCTAGCATTGTAATACTTCATTTGAAACCGTCCAACTCACTCAATCCAGCAATATCAATTGCAATTCAAGACGCAAACTTACATCGTAGGTATATATAACCTAAAAATTCAAATCTTAGAAGACAAGCGAGAGAAAAAAAGTCATTCCTTTGACCATGGCAGGCGATACCATAATCGCGGTCCCCGCACCTAACGCAACATTACCAGATCTTGGAAGTTTTAGCAACAGTAGTAGCTCAGAAACAGATCCTCTCCTCATGCCTAGCAACGAAGAAGACTCGGATCGGGAATTATGGAATGAACCGAGGGTAAATGCTCACCGGTATCTGTCGACACTTTATGTGTTTACGACGATGGGAATGAATGATGCTGCTTATGGCGTATGTTTCTCCTCCCTTATTTTGTTCAAGAATGAAGCGAGAGTAAGGCCTCAGCTAATTGATGCGTTTTTGGGATAGGCACTTATTCCTTACGTGAGGACCCTTTGCATCTCTTCTAGTATAAGGCGAATGAAGTCTAATCACAGAACCCCAGCTGGAAGAATACTACGACATAAACTACACAACAATATCACTAGTCTTCCTCGCTCCTTTTATAGGGTATACGGTAGCAGCCATCATCAACACCAGACTTCACATAAGATTTGGTCAGATTGGGGTTGTTACTATCGCTCCGTAATTTTTCCCTTCCCCCTTTACTCCCTTCTCCTCTTTTCACGAGAAACAAACAATGGGTTCTGACAAGGGGCAGTGTGGCGAAACTTATCGTCTTTGGGGTTACCAGTGTGAAACCCCCTTTTGCGATCCTGCCTCTGGTGTTCATACTGAGTGGCTTTGCGAATGGGATTGAGGATGGTTGCTTTAATGCTTGGGTGGGGAATATGAAGCATGCTAATGAGTTAGTTGGGTTCTTTCTTTTTGGTTTTTTTCTTCTTCTTCTTTATCATTTAAAGGGCTCTAGATGTGTGAAAGTGTTCAAGGCCGCTGCCGAAGAGTCGTTAATTTGGGCTCGGTTGGCAACCGAGTTTCTTCCGAACTGTCACTTTGCAGAGTCCACTTTTCTTGCACAGTAGGAAGCTTAGAACGTAGTCGACATGAGCTCTTGTCCTTGTTGGATTTGGTGCAACGTTGATTCAATTACGCCTTGGTCTAGATCACCTGGTTTACAGGAACTGATTTTGTAATAATACAGACTTTTGGGATTTCTACACGGAGCATATGGACTCGGGGCCACGATTAGTCCTCTTTTGGCAACAGCAATGGTCACAAAATGGGCACAACCATGGTGGTCATTCTACTACATAATGTAAGTCTCCTCAACTCCCAACCACACATCCAGAATACCAACAAACCCCCAGGACAGCCCTCTCCCTCATCGAACTCATAATCTGCATTCTCTCCTTCCGCAAAGCAACAGGAGCCGTCTACCGCGCCTCCCACACCCCCAGCATCTCCTCCAACACCAAAGAACCCGGGGGCGCAACCAAAGAAGCAGTCCTCAACCCAATAACCTGGATCTGCTCCTTCTTCCTCCTCTGCTACGTCGGCGTCGAGGTCTCTCTCGGCGGCTGGCTCGTAACCTTCATGCTCAAAGTCCGCCACGGCTCGCCCTTTTCCTCCGGCATCGTCGTCACGGGCTTCTGGCTAGGCCTCACCCTCGGCCGCGTAACACTCGGCTTCATCACGGGACGCGTGGGTGAAAAACTCGCCATCACAACCTACCTCCTTCTCTCCATTGCCTGTGAGCTCTGCTTCTGGCTCATCCCTTCCTTCCTCTCTTCCGCCATCTTCGCCGGATTTCTGGGGTTCTTCCTAGGACCGCTGTTTCCGGCTGTCATTGTGGTTGCGACGAAGATCCTACCCCGACGGTTGCATATTAGTACGATTGGGTTTGCGTCGGCGTTTGGGGGTGGGGGTGCGGCGATCTTCCCGTTTGCTGTGGGAGCGTTGGCGCAGGCGAGGGGGGTGTGGGTTTTGCAGCCGTTTGCGTTGGGGTTGTTGGTGGTGATTTTGGGGCTTTGGTGTGCGTTGCCTGGGGGGTTTAGGAGGGATGGTCTTGAGAGGGCGAGGTTGAGGAAGGGGGAGGAGGGGGAGGGGAGTGTTCTTTCTGCTTAGGGTGGGTTCTTGGGAGGGAGTGGTTTGGTTAATTTGAACTATTGTTACTGAAGTGATGGTTTGAGGATTAGGATATTGGGTTTTGGATGGGGTTGATGGGGGGTATGGCATACTAATGATAAAGGGAACACATGAATACAGAGCGACGATTTTACTAGAAATTCAGTGGTTTGGGGTTTGGTTTCAGTCCTGTTTACACATATATAAATTATCCGAATAATACATGGTCAGTTGGATAAATAAACATTTTAAGCGAAGAATCCAAATTGTCGACCCAGCTGTCTTTTACTCCACGGTTTAACTTACTAAAATACAAGTGTACCAGAACACGCTTAAAGTTTCTTGAAATAATAATACGAGGGGAACTGAGTGAGTAAGTAAGCTGGTGCTTGCGTTGTGAAAGTTGTCGTTGTCGTTTGAAGTGCATGTTACAAATCACCAAACAAAGATAACCCTCGCAATAATAATTCCCTCAATTCTCCTCATAATCAACACAAGCAAGCCTCTCAACTTTCAAAATGCTTCAAACTATATTCTATGGAATGGGAAACACACTTCTTAGTAAAGTACTAAAGAATAAGTAGCGATAAACAGTGAACACTTTCCGATCCATTGTCCCGTGCCGCCTCTTTAGGTAATCTTACACCATCTCGCATTCAATTCTTAGTACTAGTAGATGGCAAACAATAATGGATCTACGAAAAAGATGTCAGAAAAACAGCCACCCTCTTTTCTCCCTCGTTCAAAAATTGCTAGTAGATGAAAAACACACCCCAACCAATTCAAAAACCCCAAAGTCGACATTCTCACGACACCACATGTAAAAGATTAGGCATTACTCTGCACAGACCAGAGCTATAAAAATATTATCCTAAAGACCTCATACAGTTCCCCACTTTAAGTAATGGCCTACCCCATCAAAATCTCGCGACGCGACAAACCACCCTCCTTTTACCACATACAACTATGCCACCACAACGCCATCCCCTACGTCCTAGTAATAGGAATCGACACCGCAGAGCTAAAACTACACCGTACGACCGCGGAAAGGCGATAGGAATGCATATATCGGGCGTATTACAGCGTAGGATTGTAGAGGGGACTAGGCTGTCACGATAGGCTATTAGGATAGCTATCAGACTCGAATCTCTTAATACCGGCGGTTATTCTCTTGTACGCCCGGGTTATCTAAAGACGTATTTAGACTAGGACAAGAGAACTATACTACGTAATATATAATACTACCTAAAAATAACGTTTAAGGAGCGACGCGCTAATACGGGCCTAAAAATAAGTAATGCCTATATTAAGGACCTTTACTACGCTAAAGGTATTATATATTAACGTATAAAGAAGCGCCCCGAGCTTATAGATATAATAGCTACTCTTCGGCTACTATAGTATAAGTGTAGGGTATATTAGAACGTAGCTAAGTAGAAGAATTATATATAGAGTAATAAGTGTTTAGTAGAGTAGGGTAAGGGCTAGAAATAGGTATAGGTATAGGGTACGCTAAAAGATAAATGGAAGCTAGAGATAGTCCTAATATATAAGAAAGGAAAGTAATTATATACTATAGTTTAGGCTTACTTTTAGAAGAACGTATAGCGTACTCCCTTATATATTATAGACTAAGACTTCGAATCTAAGAAGAATAGGTACTCCGCTAACTTCTACCTCGAAGTACTAAACGTAAACCTCCCTAACTTTTATAATAACGACCTTGTCTTTATATAAGACAACGCTCCTATCTATACTACACGTAAAGTAGCTAAATAGTTTAAAGAGAATAGGGTTAGAGTTATAGATTAGCCTCCCTTCTCCCCTAACCTAAACCTAATTAAGTACGCGTAGAGGGCCCTTAAGGAGAAAGTATATAAGATATACCTAGACCTTTAGAATAGAATAGGGGAAACCAAGGCTAATAGAGAGGCTCTTAAAGAAGCTTTAAAAGTAGCGTAGGATACTCTACCCGATTCGCTCTTTAAGAATCTTATAGCTAGTATACCTAATCGTATTAAGGCCTATATTAAGGCGAAGGGGTAGTATACTAAGTACTAAGTACGAACGAGTACGGAGACCCCTATTAATAAAGTGCGTAATCTATTTATATATATATATATATATATAATCTATTATTTAATTACCAAGAGATTCTAGCTTATAGTTATAAAATAACATATATATATATATATATATATATGTAACAGACGTGCTTCTGGACAGTCGGAACAAACAACACTCTATTCTTAGGACAATAGATGAGGAGAGAAGGAGAGCTCGAGAGAGCTGGGAACTAAATACAGGTCGTGCGCGCTAGTACTAGCGCGCCTCGCCGAGCGAGCATGTGACATCCAACCCTCGTGACCATAACCGTCACAATATTGGTGTTCCTAGGTTTTTAGCGTTCGGACGGGAAGTAGGCTATTATTTAACGTCTAGTACTATACAACTAGTTCAATTATACGAATAGCTTAGAACTATTGTTACTTTTTAAATCTTATTACACTAGGTGAAATAGGACGATTAAGTCACCTATGCCAGAGTTTTGACATAATAACTTTTGATAGCGTGTACAGAGTAATGCTCGCCTCTCTTACTCGAGGGAACTCCTACACAACCAAGCTCTGATAACACAGCACAGAAAACCTCAATAGATCCTTATCAACTGACAATAGTGACCCCAAAATCAAGAGAAACCAAAAAGTAGATCAACACAAACCATGCTTACTTCACTATCATACCTTCCCACAAAAAACATCTCTTTAACCTGCTTATCATCAGTATACACAACACCCACAAACAATTTCTTCACACTCACGGGGGCTACTGTACGAAGGGATACCACATACTGTACACAAGTAAACCTACAGTACAATTACCCTCTCTCGATATCCCAGCCAAAAAAAACCCCTCTTTGGGCATCGAGAAACAAAATCGGAAAAAATGTCGATCAAACATCTTCTGTATTCTCATGCCGAGATCCATCAATCCCTCATCCCTACCGAGTAGACTTGTACTGGAAAGATTTATGAAGAGAGATTTACTTTGTATAGTTCTCAGAGATGGACTTTAATAAGAGTGGATAAAGGAAAGAGAGACGATCTTAATAGCATTTCAAGTTCATAATCCGTGAGAGCAAGATACCGATACCGTGTCAGAGGCCTGTGGAAGGAAGTATAGTAACCAGCGACAAATAACCGACAAAAAGTCAAGTTATTACTCGCCATCTCGGAACAGCATATCAACAACGAACCTGAGAGAGATTTGGCGACCTCTTTTTAACACCTTCGGGTTTTCTCTCTAACATCCCCTCAAAATTCCACAATACCGAGTAGTTGGATGTGAAAAGAGTACCCAGAGTCATGTGTGTACTTTCAAAGACTCTCGAACATGGGCTATTGTGCTGTAATAGTATCACAACCGTAGAGAACCCGGCATTGTAGAAGTATCTGTATTCACAAACCAAGGAGATGCGAATACTTAATCAATCCAGCACGCACAGCTACAGTACCATCGTACGTCATGAAACAGTCCAAAGATCAGGTCATATATACAAAGGGGGCGAGGTTGGATCTGTGTGCATTGTGGAGAAGCATCGTTGGTATGGCTCAAAGCTCGCATGTAAAATCTTACTCGTACTGGTGTCAGAACTTGAGATGCTCAGAGGTTCAGAGTAGATGAGATAACAAAGCTTGTGTGGCACTAGTAACAGCAATACCAGTATTGCCGCATTGTCGATTCTTGGCGAAATAACAGCCAGGAAATATATGGCTTGGTCAAGGATATTTTGGAGGAGGCATGGGATCTTCGTGGAAACACATACACCCCTGCTTGGGCCATCCATCCCAATGGTGGCAGCGGGGGATCTGCAGCAAAACAACATCAGCCAGGACAACAGCAAGAGATTCGTCGTAGACACCTTGATCTGGAGGAAGATCTAGAGCTGTTATTCAAGACCTTCTTAGCCTTTTCTTTTTTTGGAAAACAAATTAAGAAAGGAAGAGGAAAATTTTTCTCTGGAAGGGTGAGCGAACTGCTTGGACCAACGATCTGCATCGCATATGACCTCCACGTACAGTACCCCTCTTTGAGCCGGCAGAAACAACTGTCTCCACTCCCCACCCAAACTCAAAATGAACGTCGTCATATCAAAGTATCCATTGCGCTCCGTCCATGGACACGTAGAGCATTGCTACAGTACCAGTCGAATGATCGATGTGATGAGTAGTCGAGCCGTCGTGCAATTGATGTAGTGTGACCTCTTTCCTCTTTCTCTGAATTTTGTTGGAGGGGAAAGTCATAATGTTTGGATTATTAGGTGATTGGATGGATTGGGATATTCTCTGGATTGGATTAGAGCATGGGATCCATGGCTGCTGTCTGCTTGCTTCTATGCCCCGCCTGTGAGGAACTCCAGGTCCCGCTTGGGATTTTGGGATTTCGGGTGGCCTGGACTGCCATCAAATGAGGGGAAGATGAAACTCGAGAATGCCATAACATGACACGATGGTGTGGAGGCACTGGAGGTGTCGAGTTTAAGTTCTGGATTGAGCAAGAGAATCGAGGTAAGTTTGAGATGGGAGAATTGTTGAGGAGGGGGAGGACGTGCTGTTTGCTTGTTCTGGTCATTGCGTTTCGGGCAATTCTGAAATAGAGTGCAGAATGATGAAATAAATACATTGAAACGATGTCGCACATGGCAGCACCTCGAGGCCTACTCGGTACGAGTACACAGCACCTACACAGCACCTACAACCGCTCGAGAAGACCTACAGTACTGCCACTGCACAGTGTATTCGGAGGATACGATATTGTCACGTACGGAGTATATCCATAGTATGAGATGGCAGACGGGCTGGTGGTGATAGTGATGGGACGGGTGTGGATGTGGATGTGGATGTGGATGTGGATGTGGATGTGGATGTGGTGTGGGTGGGTGGCAGGAGCTGCGGTTTGGATGCATCTTGAGTGCATCTTGAGCATTGAGCAAGTGATTCATGGCTGTTCATTGGCTGTAGGGAAAGTTGGGAGCATATTGATGCACGGCTGTGAGCCACTAACAAAACCTTGGGCGCACTAGCGTTGCAAGCGTCACAAGCGTCACAAGCGTCACATTAGCGGCCAGCAGCGATCCTATCCACTGCCTAGAAGAAGTGGAGCACGGCATCAAGCGGCCACCCCAGGCCAAGGTCCAAGGTTCTCATTCACTAGGCAGATTCATCACTCATCGCCGTCGAGGAGAACCAGAAGACTATCTTCAGAAGAGGGATTGCCTTATTCTGAAGATAGGCATAGAATATGCTTAATAGATACCCCAAAGTCAATGACACGCGAGGCATGCTCGTATGCTCCCACATTCCAGTTCGGTGCCTGCGCCGGCGCTGCCCTGCCCAGCAGCCCAGCGGCTTATCTCTCTGATAAGCCTTCTTTGCCCCATCTCCCTAGTTCCCTGCGGGTGCTGGGCTGGTGGCTCCATGGCTCCATGGCTCCATGGCGCCCCTCCTCCTCCCATTCCCGGGGTTGCATTGCTCTCGCTTCCACCCTCTGCAACTATTGCTACGGAATACTACAACTACTTCTGTCCCATCAACACACCTCCTCTCTTGTAAACAACACACCCATCTCCTGCCCTCACTCTCACTCTCACTCTCACCCCCACCAGCCAATCCACCATCATTTGCTAAACACCACTTTGCGAGCATATGAGTGGCCCTTCCACCATCGCCTAACCTTTCCCTCAAAGGAATTCTCATCCTCCCCACACCTCCCTCTAACCAACTTCAACTCCAACTTCCACTTCCAACCCACGCCCAACACCACTCCTCCACTCCTCGCCTCCTCGCCCTCCTCTCAACCCTAGAACGCAAGAGACTTTGCCTCTTGCGGTTTCTCTCCTCGTGACTTGACCCTGGATTTTCGTAAATCCTTCCGATCAACAACTCCACTTCCAACGAACCAGGACATATTGGTCTCGCTTCTCTTACATGCCGCGCCGGGTGGTACAGCAAGCGCCTTGAAGATAAAGATCGCTCAACACGAAGAAGACCGCGCCGTTTTCCGTTCAACATGACGACCATCGTCCTTCCTCGGCCGATCCCCACCGGCCATACCCGTTCCACTACTCCAACCCTCGTCCTCGAAACCATCAACACCCCTCCAAGCGATTACCGTGGTGGAAGGAATCTCCCCATATTTCCCCCAATCGAAGTCCCCTCGGATAAGCCAGATTCTCCTCCTCAATCGCCGCCCTTTGCTCAGGAAGAACAAGAATGTTGCTCTCTTCTCTATCCTCCCAAACCATATAAAGAACGTATTTTGGGAGGTTCAAAGGTGTATGAGATCGACCCTGCGGGAGTTGCGGCTGCTCTCGACCACAATGCCCGTCAACCGCTGCCTGACCCATCCCTCGTATTTCCGTGGTTCCATGGTCTTCATCCAAGCAATCACATCCAGCAAGCATTCTTCATTGCACGTCGCCGAAACTTGCGGAAGACCCCCAAATGTTTGCGAGGCATCACCATAGTGAAGGCCGGTGGAGACTTGTCCTGTGCAAGATTAAAAGGTGCAATTGCTCCTGAGGAGTTTCTTATACAAGGAGCCGATGGTCCTCCTGCCTTTCGGGAAGTCGATCCCAAGGAAGGCTTCTCCGTACGCAACTTTCAGATCCAAGCCGCAAAATCTGCCATGGTATCGGATATCATTGTGTATGGAGAAGATTCCGAAGCCATGAAGCTCGCAAAGGACGTTGCCATTGCTCAAAAAGCCTGGAGGGACTCACACAAAGATAAAGGCCAAGAAATTCCACGATACAACACGTTTCTATGCTCGGGAAGATTCAGTGATTTTGAAGAAAAACACCCAGAAATTGTGGCTACCAATTCTAGGGGTCGCTTGACAGGAAAAGTCATGGATTTCTTTCATCAAGAAAGAATTGAGATGTGTTCCATGACCAAAGCTTCCGAGATACACCACAATGTCTGGCTGGGACCAACTCCGGATCATTCCATTGACCCATCTTTACTGGGCGATGAAGAGGAGAAATTCGATATCATGATTGAATGCAGTGACTTGGGCCATATGAAGCCAACAATTTTGCAAGCCATTGCGGAAAATTCCATTTTCGACAGGCAACCAATCTATCTCGACTTTCCATCATCTGGAAGCATTATGCCCCCAACGTGGTCCCAGGCGGAAGCGGACGGAATTCTGGAAACATGCAAATGGCTTTATAATTTGTCCCACGGCATCGTTCCGGTGGAACCAAACAACAAAACCCCCGACGCAGAAGGAGACTCTCCCATGACTTTCGAGGCTCCTCTGCCTATCAAAATACGGGAAAAGAAGATCCTGATACATTGCACTGATGGTTACACTGAATCTACGCTCCTTGGACTCGCATATTATACGTATGCGACCGGATTACCGGTTCCCACGGCTTGGTTGGACCTCCATAAGACCAGACACCGTAACTTCTTTGCCTATCCTTCGGATGTGGCACTGCTTGCGTCAATTGCACCACGTCTGCTTTCCGAATCACCGGTCAATGTCGATAAGTCTTTATCAGAGATCACGGAACTAGCCAAAGAAGAGCCAGAATGGATTAAAAACATGGATGGTTCTCTACCTTCTCGGGTAACGGACTACATGTATTTGGGTAATTTGGGTCACGCCAATAATCCCGACCTTTTGAAGAATATGGGCATAGGACAAATTTTGAGTGTAGGAGAGACTGCAACTTGGAAACCAACTCAGTTGGATGCATTTGGCAAAGAGAATGTAATGATTGTACACAAGGTGCAGGACAATGGTGTTGATCCCCTTACGGATGAATTTGAGCGGTGTTTGGAGTTTATTGGTATGTTTTTCTTCTCTTCTTCTTACATCCAACGGCTTTGCTAACAGTCAAAAACAGAAAGGGGAAAGGCCAACGGCACTGCAACGTTGGTGCATTGTCGAGTTGGCGTATCACGCTCAGCTACGATTTGCATTGCAGAAGTTATGAGATCCATGAGACTTTCTTTCCCTCGTGCATATTGCTTTGTGCGCGCAAGACGTTTGAATGTCATCATCCAGCCGCATTTACGATTTTCCTACGAACTTCTGAAATGGGAAGAGAAGCTCCGCAAGGAAACACGACATGATGGTAGATTCAAAAGAGAGCTAGAATGGCCCCAAATTGCTCGAGAAATCGCAGCCATGAACAAACCTTACTCCAGGTGATCAACGACTGGTACATTACTTTTCATTTTTACATTCTCGGGGGGACGTTTTTTTGTTACGATCTTATGAATTTTATACCACCTTCTTTGTCCACGGGAGCAGCATTCTCTCCCAGTTTACCGGATTTAGGCTTTTGGCTCTAGTAATCGGTGGATTCGTGAGTAAGGAGCGGATCACGGTTGCAGCCTACATTGTTCAAATATGCTTCTCTTTGGTATTCTTGGGAGGATTATGAGGATGGGCTGGGATACGGATTTGGACTCTGTATATGTCTGTTCGCATATGGGCAATTGGGGGATTTTGGAACAGATATGGGGTTTCTTATCAGATTGGGGTTGGGATTGGGATCCGGAAATGATACTTCTTTCTTCTTCTTCTTCTTTTGGTATTGGGGATCAGTTCTTTGATGGATGATTTGGTATTTGGGTGGATGGACAGGATTGAATATGATGGCTGGGGATGGTTGGTGGGTTGGGACTGGATGGACTGGACTAGTACATATTTATACATGATACGTAAGATGATGATGGGATGGTATTTGTTTCTTGGGATTGAGGGAAGCGGGCAGATTAAAAGCCTGAATTCAACCCCTTAGCGGAAAGAATTGATTTCGTTAAATTTCTTCATCAGTCTGAAAACCCGTTCTTTGAGTGAGATTTTATGGGTTGACGCAGTAAGAGAGGTGAGCATTGCTCTGTACACGCCATTAGAAGTTATTATGTTAAAACTCTGGCACAAGTAAGTTAATTGTCCTATTTCACCTAATACAATAAGAATTGAAAAGTAACAATTGTTCTAAACTATTCATATAATTAACTTAGTTGTATGAGGTCTTTAGGATAATATTTTATAACTCAGGTGTGTACAGAGTCATGTCCGCCTCTCTTACTACTTCCAAGTTGTTACAATAGCTCCACCAGGGAGAATCCTTCTGGTTCAAGAAGATATTTTGTTGATTTGCTCATCTAGAGCTAACCAGCGGTGAGTATTGTAAGTCCCTGCCACGTCAGTCAAGTTCCTTTTACTTATGCATACATACCCAAGCCCTGCGTTGGAAAAGGCCATTCTGGAGGATTGACCCGTGGTTATCTCTTGTGGTGTAACTTCTACAAGTATTGTGTTGTTAATATTGTGATATGTGGTTTTGAAGTTACCTAATAGAGGTGTAGTAGTTACAAGGCTTAACCCCTGTACGTTTGTGGAAATTAAGTTTTAGTGAAGACTGTTGAGTTGTATCTGGTATTGTGACGCAAATGAATTAATTACACTCCCCCATTTTTGAAGTTCTCTAAATGCTCTTCACTACTGGTAGGTATTGTGAATGTGGAGCCACCTGATTATGGGCTGGCCTGGCTGGAGCTGAATCCGGCATTTATCCGCAACCTTAAATCCCAGTGGCAGGGTGTAACACCAAGTTCGCTCTCAAAGACATCCTACCCAGTTCATCCCCCACATCTTTCGCAACCTACAACCTATCACCAACAAGACTGGATGACCACAAGCAGATCTCCACAGTGTGCGCTTGACAGGATTAGACGCGTACGCTAGGACTTTATGCGCATAAAGACCAGCTACGCCCTCCCACAGAATGAAGCGCAAAGCGCACGACTCCATTGAAGACCATCAGGAATACAGCCAGGTAGGCGATCTGAGGTAGAGAGGTATCTAGCAATCATAGCTGACTGAATTCGCAAGCAGCATTTACCTGCGACTCCACCTAAACGACAAAATATGGGTGCCTCTCACAGTTCTCTAAGTAGCTGGTATCCATGGGGCTGGTTGTGTTCGCTGGCCTCACCTTTTACACCTAAAATCAAGACCAGAGAGGGTAGGAATCTTCTTTATGCCCTCAAGCTTTTCTGGTCATTAATATTCCCAGGCCTCTCAGAAACTCCTACACCAATTCCGAAAGCGGTCAAGAAAGAGGACGAGGAAACGCGCTCTAAGAGACAACCAATACCACATATACACGATGAACCACATTCACGAAATCAGAAAGATGGCAGCCCTGGCCCTATCCTCTCACTCTGCAATAAGGGCAAGGCTAAGGCTCAGTGGGGCAAATTGGTTATTGAAGATTACGAAAATGAAAACGATGCTACGCAAGCTGCCAACGATCTCTGGGATCCGCCAGAGCTCTTTGGAGAGGCCCCAATGGATGATCGCACTCCATTGGAAGCCAAAAAACGTATCAGAGCACCGAGTGCAAGCACTCCTTCGAGGACGACTACGGTTACGACTCCATCGCGCCAGGGAGGTGGCATATCACTGTCGACGAGCCGGAAAAGGAAGCTAGCATCGAGAAAGACCGACATCAATGATGACTTGGGCAGGCTTTTGGGCAAGGATAAGGATGAAAAAGAACCCTCGATTTATACTCCATCGCAAATCAAGAGGGTTGAACTAGCGAGGAGAGAAAAGGAAAGGAAGGAGAGAGAAGCGGCAAAGGCTCGTTTGGCGAAACAACAACGTCGAATCTACAGACGGGCTCCGCGGGACAATGGTCGTCTTATTACGCCTGTGCGATCTCAATGGGAGGAAAGGGTTGATGATATTTTACAAATGCCGGAAACTGCGCCGAAGCCCATCACAACTACTCCTATTGGAACTGAGCTACGAGCCAAAGATTTCCACACCGTCTTAACAGGCCGAGAGTGGTTGAACGATGAGATCGTCAACGGCTACCTTGACTGGATTGTGTTGGCTGCTTGTGAGGCTGCCAATAAAGAAGACGAGGCCGATGGCAAGCCACCAAGTACCGTTCCGAAGTTTATTGCCCATACGAGCTTCTTCTACCAAATGATGCTCAACAAAGGAGGGAAAGGTACCCAACGCCTCATGAAAAGGAAGAAGGCCCCAGACGACTCTCTTTTGGAGGTAGATTCTATCTTCATACCTATTAACAAAAACAACCATTGGACGTTGGGAGTTGTTAGACCGGTAGCGAAAACCATCGAGTACATTGATAGTTTCAACGGCGATGAGGGAATACCATTCAGAAGGATCGCACGAGAATGGCTGAGGGATCTTTTGGGAAGCAAATATGTCGCAGATGACTGGAAGGATTTTCGAACGCCATCTACCCAGCAGACGAATGGGTACGACTGCGGTGTCTTCGTTTGTACGAACGCACTGTGCGTAGCTCTTGGTTTGCAGACCAATTGCTATACCGAGGACGAATTGATAGATCAACGCAAAGTTGTTGCTGCTACCCTACTGAACCGGGGCTTCACTGGAGATCTTGATTGGGACAGGTATGCGAGACTTTAAATATTGGCATGGCGGGCTTGAAAGGGGCGGCTTAGAAGCCGGGGTTTCTGGCGTTTTGAATCTGCGATACCCCATTCTGTTTTATTGAATTTGTACCGGTGCACCTGATGGGATGGATGATGCCGGTTGTCTCTCATACATAGAGGTATGAGAGAACTGCCCAAAAGCTTGTGCTTGTATGACTGTGGAGGAAAGGATATTGGGAACGTCTTCAGGGAATCAAGCTGCGCAGTTTTTGTAGAAATTCATAGAGTTCTCAACTCTTCACTCAATGTCTGTGACTGACAAAATGTTTGGTTCATCTGATGACCCAACCTCGCAACCTCGGATGATAGCACCTGGAGCATAGCCAGCCCATGAACCCCTGATCGCATTTCACCCCACCCAAAATCCCAAGCTGTTGGTTCAAACAGTACTGCACCCCAGTCTTAGCCTCCGTTTCCTTCCAGTGACGAACGACACCTCTTGGCCTAGAATTGAATCCCACTCAAGTGCCTCTCCAACTTTGCTTCTGCGACTGACCAAATCCAATCCCATGCCTAGGACCAGCTAATGTCCTCATTTGCGCATCCTTTAATGACCAGCCGAAATGGCTAAGAAGGCGAAACAACGTGTGTCCTATGTCCTGCCCCTTGCAAACTCACCTGGGGGACATCGTCTGGGGGTGAACGGACTGGCGGTTGACTGCGAGCAGTCGATTCTGTAAGTTCTTTGCGGGGTTTGGTGTGGGGTGCTTGGAGATACTTGCGGAGGGGGGGAGGTATGCGAGCGACTAGCTAATTGTTGCGCCAGGTACTCGGGAGGAAGAGATGGAGCTATTTGCGCGTGGAATCTCAACCTTGATCTGAAGAACAACAAGACATTCGACAACCCCTTTGAGTCCCCGGAGGATCCTCCTGCAAAGCGAGGTTCGAGTTCGAGGCGTTCTACTTTTCGGGCGCAGACGCAGGCGCATACACATTGGGTGAACGATATTGTTCTGGCGCAAAACAACACGGCGCTGGTGTCGGCTTCGTCTGACTTGACGGTGCGAGTATGGCGACCACTTTCGAATGCCTATGAGGCCCCGCAGACGATTGGACAGCATGCGGATTACGTGAAGTGTTTGGCGACTCCAAATCCCCAGGCAGATTGGGTTGCGTCGGGAGGACTGGACCGACGAATATGTCTTTGGGATCTCAGCGGAGCGGGGAAGCAACTAGAAATCGAGGTAGGAGACGAGGAGAAGAGTGAGAAGGGCTCGGTTTATGCGCTCAGTGCTAGTCGAAGTATACTTGCCAGTGGAGGACCGGAATCCATCCTGCGACTATGGGATCCCAGAACTGGAAAACGGGTTACCAAGTTTGTGGGCCATACGGATAATATCAGGGATATACTTATCAATGAGACGGGGGATACGGTCATGACTGCCAGCTCGGATCAGACGGTCAAGGTTTGGAGTGTTACTGCGGGTCGGTGTATGCATACACTCACGATGCATAACGACAGTGTATGGTCCTTGTATTCAGACGACCCGGCTCTTGGAGTTTTCTACAGTAGTGATAGATCAGGTCTTGTTGTCAAGACCGATGTTAGAGGAACAATGGGAGAAATGGACGACGGGCTTTCTCTGGCTGTTGCCCAGGAAAACGATGGTGTCAACAAAGTCATTGCTCATGGAGATTATATCTGGACGGCAACCTCAAGTTCTTCCATAAGTCGATGGACTAATGTTGACACTGGAGCAAATATCCAATTACCTGAAGCATATCGACGTCACCGGGCCTCGAGTGTTGTATCTCGTTCTCGACAACCTTCCCTGACTACATCCAATGGAACTTCGAAGGATGAAATACCATCGCAATCCATACTGAGGATTTCCAACACGGCTAGTTTCCCCACTGCTATAAGGGAAACTAGCATGACACCGATTCCTGGTCGAAAGGACTCGGAAATTATTGTAGATCCTGATATTGGTGTGATAGTCCCCATTCATGCTTTGCCGGAGGAGACCATTGAGGGCCAACACGGTCTGGTAAAGCACAAGTTGCTTAATGATCGTAGAAGGGCTTTGACGTTGGATACTGCTGGTGATGTTTTGCTGTGGGATCTATTACAGGTAAGACTTTCTAGGTTCCTGCATTTGCAGCAGCTTATTTTGTTAGTGTGTACCCATACAATCTTTCGGAAAGAGACATCTTGAAGACGTTGAACCGGAAGTCAATACCATGGAAGCCGTTGCTCCTTGGTGTTCCATTGATACCCGTACCGGAAGACTGGCCGTTGTCTTGGAAGAATACAATTTCTCTGATGCCGAAATGTATGCCGATGAGCTTCAGCTAGATGAACCGGTGGAATTCAAGGAAGACCAGAGAAGTAAGTCTCTTTCCCATCGCTGGTTTCTATCAAGCCGACACGACTGACCGACGTTATAGTAAACCTTGGAAAGTGGGTCTTGAGATACATATTCGCAAATCTTATCGACGAAATGATCAAGAGAGACGAAAAGTATCGTGAAGAACTCAATGAAAATCTGAAGAAGGGTGGCCAAAGATCCAACGCCCCAAACTCAATCCAAATGCCCATTACAGGAATATTGTCTGACACCATTCTCACTCCTCGAGCGAATGGTCAATCGTATCCAGTGACACCTGGCATGGGAATAGGAGTTGCAACACCTGCTGCTGTGACACATCTCCCAGGTGTTCCCGAAGATGGAGCATCTCTTGACCAACGGACCTCACAAGCTAGCCGCCCTTCCGCTGACAAACCTGGTGATTACTTTTCCAGTACTCAGATCAACTCTGATTCGAGCTCAAAAGCCGTGGCCACTCCCGCTGCCGAAACACAGGAACCCAAGTCACCCAGTGTAGATGCGGATAAAGAGAACAATAACGGAAAAGACTCCAACACACTCTTTGGAAGAAAATTCAAGATGGGTAAAGGCATGTCCTTTGGCAGCAAAAAAACCAACCGTTCAGCATCGGCGACGAACACGGAGAAACCAGTGATCGTCGATGAGAAGGTTGAAGATGGTTCAGAAGCCTCGGAAAATGGCGAGAAGGAGAAGGAGGTTGATGATAGTTTCTTCGGTGTCGTTCAGAAAATCAGACATGAGTATGAGAAAGCGCTACTCGAGAATCCTGAACAGCGGGTTGAGAGTGGTATTACACCAAGTCTACCGAATGAGACGCCTGTTCTGAAACCGCCACCTTTGACGACGGTCATTATTCAGGAGGAAACTTCGGGCGGTAGTGCGGATTTGTATCGAGGCACGGTCGGGACGGTTGGTGAGGATGCGAGTTTGATTGAGCAAAAGGCTCCGATGTGGCTTGGTGACCTACTATTACGAGTTCGTTTTTCCCCTCTCTCCCCTCTATTAGTCGACCAAGCTAACATGAATAGAACCGCATCCCACTCAAGGAACCCGTGAAGGTCTCCTTCATCCTACAGCCTTGGCAAGATCTCCTCCCCAGTATCGCGGGACCAGATGGCAATTCCCGTCTCAATGCAAATCGCATGCTGAGGGTCAAGAAGATCCTTGGGTATGTTGCCGAACGGGTCGAGCCGGTTCCCGAAACGCCCGATCCGGATGCGATGAAGCCGGAGGAGTATTTGGAGCTTTATTGTTATGACCAGGTTCGTATTATCCATTATTTCCCTTCTTCTCTCTCACCCTTGCCCTTCTTATCTACTCTCATTCCTTCTCCTGTATTTGAGAACCCCATTCTAATCATCACCGCTGTGCAGAAGTTACCCATCACGATGAGTCTCGCCACTCTTCGCGCACATGTCTGGAAGGGAGGTGCGGATGTGATGTTGTATTATAAGAGTAATGGGCGGAAAGCTATTAAAGGGGAGGCTACGTCTGCGACGGCGGAGACGAATGCGGGGGAGGGTGATGCGGGTGTGGATAGGTCTATTACTTGATTGGATGGGGATATACATATTACCCTTTTTCCTGGTTTTGGTTGAGAGGTTTTGAGGGATGCGTGGATGTTTTTTTGTAGATATGTGGTTGTGGGCTTTTTTTTATACAGTAGTTGGAGATACCTATTTAGTTGTTCTCTTTCTTCTTCTTCTTCTTCTTCTCCTTCTTCTTCTTCGTGTTGGCTTTTTTGGATTCTGTGTGAGGGGTTTGATGATGGGTGGGTGCGGTTATCTTTCTATCTTGCTATTTTATGTTATTTTTGAGCTTCATGCTGGCTTTTTTTCCTTGGGTAAACCGTAGATATCGAAGTAGATATCGAAGATACTGCACGTCTGTTGATTGACTCAAAAAACAAGTCCTTCCATGAATGAGCATCCTTTCTAAGACTGTTACAGAGGGAGCCTAAGAGATGTGGCGGTCGAGAGACTGAAAGACTTGTGATTGGGGAAAGCGGATGATTGGGAGGAATTGTACTTGGGGTCTCTTGTTGGGGGTGCTTTGTGGTGACTGGGTTGGTGGAATGGCGGTTGGAAGGTGTGGGTGTAGGTAATTCTTGTGGATGTTGGAGATGTTGGAGATGAGATCTTTTCATCTAGATATACGTGAAATATAGACATAAGGGCCTTCCAAGTAGATGCGACATCCTCTATTCGTCTAGTGGGTAGGGACGTTGGTGTTTGGGTGGTGTGAAGAAGTGATTAGTAGGGTATGGAGGGCGAATTTAGATATGCTTGTTTTCTATTCTCCCCCTATTTCTTATCTTAAATTAGATTCGTAGTAGAATAGAAGATCCTACTTCGTCTCCCTCCCAGAACTGCTCGCTTCTTGGCCTCTGTACCTTCGCTGCTTCTTCTCGCCTTGGGCACACCTTACCCCATCACATCCCCAGACACTCGCCATACATTCACTCCCTCTTCTCGCCAGGACATATCTCGGCTCATGAAAACCCCATACCCCCGCTCTTCGACCAATCAAAGTCGTTCGCTTCCCCCAAATCCCACAAAGCCCCACAAAAATCTCCAAACTCCTTTATGACCGCCAATAGCACATTTTTCTACCACCAAAAGATAGTGCGTCTTGCGGGGCGTGGCATTTCTCTGAGATGTGCGAGAGCAGTCCTCAGTTCTGAAAATATTCCCAATAAACGCCACGTTCGGGGGTGAGGGGGTTTCTTGGGCCACTAGTTGGCTTAAGTTTTGCTGGTTTTGGGGGATTTTTGGCTTTTTTTGGTGGTGTTGTTTTTTGGGGGGCTTTGTTTTGGTGAATTGGCGAGCTCGCGTCGGATGTTGTGCCCAGCTTTGGTTTACATAGATAGCCTTGACTTTGGTATTATGTCACCTTCGACTGATACTTGTGCTCTTGCGAATGGAATTTGAACATTCTGCCCTCCGCGGTCTCTGTCCTTAGCTTCTCTCGTTGTCTCTGGTCTTCAAGTTCTCAGCTTCACCGACCTTGAGCTTGAACTCGCGAAGTCAATTTTGGTGGGCATACCCTTCACGACCTTCAGCTTCGCCAAACCGAGCCAGGCACTTTGCCCTTCAATTCTCTGCCATAAACCAGCACTCGAATTCCCCAGCACCCAAACTACGTCCAACGAACTTCGCTCGTCATCAACCTCCGTAGATCGAATTCGACTTCCCACGTTCAACTTTCACTGGTCATTAATCTTTGCACCTGGATTACTTGAAGGCTGAAGCTCTAGCCCTGCACACCCTCACACCAAGTCCCGCAGCTCCCGATATCCCCATTACATACTCTTGATACCTTGATACCATTCTCACTCTCAAGGTACGCGCATCACTTCCAATCTGTTTCCCAGTACCAATACTAAATATACCAGATGGCTTCCCAGGATACGTCTCTTCGGAAACTTCCTGTCGAAATTCGGCTCATGATTTTCGAACTCTGCCTCTCCATAATCCCTGCAACCACACCCTACCACGAAAGCATTGCCCAGGTAACACCTCCATTACTTGTCGCTCTTCGCGGAGAGAAGGATTTATATGGCGAGGCTATTTGCACCTTTTACAAGATCAATACGTGTTACCTCACGATGAAGAATTACGAAGACTTCTCTCTCCGAGATCATAACTCTGATTGCATCAAGAACCTTCGACATCTCGGAATTCATTATCCGTAATTCCATCTGTGAATCCTACTGCCCGAGCATGTGTCTCGTAAACTTTCATACACACGGGTTTCAATTGCTGATACAAGTAGGTCTCCTAGGGATACCGCCTGGGTGTGAGGCCCCCTAGCTTCTACCCCGCCTATCCTGCTTCTTCATCTTCTATACATTTCTATACGCGTCTCCACTTCCTTGCGAGGAACGTCCCGGAAAAAATGGCAGCAGACCTCGTTTCAGTCCATATCGACCTAGAAGAGGAGATAGATGGCTTCTTCGATGCTGAATCCTTTATCCCATTGTTTGTCAGGCATCTCACTTCCTTGCAATCATTTACCCTCAACAAACTTATCAGCGGAAAGGGCGAGTGGTCGAAATCTAGATACTTGTACAAGCGCATATATGATGATCACTGGTTTATCAGATCTGGCGGCGACCGCTCTGGCATGGTGAAACCTTTCATCCTTCAGATGAACCATCTTTTCGGGGTCAAGGGCAGACAGGAGTTTGAAGTTCTGCCAAATGACCTAATTCAAAGAATGACCGCTGGAGGAGTGGTAGATCCGTCAATGCACTGGGTTATCGAACGTTGGACTTGGAAGGCAAAAACGGGTGAGGTACTAAAGCAGAGCAACTATTTCAATAAGCTTTGCGAGGAAGCTCACGATGGTCCGTGTAAAAGAGAGTTTGTGGAGAAGGATAAGGATATTTCAGGAGGTATGGCCTAAGGGAGTGAAAGGGGATATGAAGTGTTATCAACGATTCATGAGTTCACCGGTAGATTCGAACTGAGCTTCTTCATTCATCACTTGTGTCATTTTCGAACTTGTTTATTGCCTCAACGTTCTTTTTCAAGTCCTAGTATTCGCCTTTGGAATTTGCTTACGTAGACTTCACCTCATCACCTCGTGCTCTTTATTTTATCTGTTGAATGTGAGCTTCACTGGTACCGAAGTGGCCAAGCATAGGCTCAAACCAGGAGCTAGCATCTACATATCAGAACTGTCATAATACCACAAGCTCCCTCCTCCATTTCATTGCTGGACGCTTTCCTGTTCTATCGTTCATTCCATTGCCAACTATCACAGTGACAATTCTCTCGCGTTTGGACTGCTGCTCCCTCTTTGCTATTCACGGCAGTTGATGATTTTGTGCTCACTCACCATCGCTGACCGACGATCTACGTAAGCTCAGCTAAATCCGCAACATATCCTTGAGCCTGCCCATTGATTTGATACATGCAAAGATGCCGTCACTACGCACGCTCTGTGTCGAACTCCGACTGGAAATCTACGAAATCTGTCTCGTCATACAGCCAGTTTCCGAACCATACCACGCAGATATCTTCCATGAGAACACGCCAGCTTTGCTTGTGGCTCTTCGTGGCGAGAGGGACCTTTACGAAGAGGCGTTGGGTGTTTACTACAAGATCAATACGTTCTATTATTACGAAACTGCCACCTATCAATCCAAAGGATATTCCGGAATCAATACCCCCAATGCATTCAGGCATCTTCGAAACTTTGGAATTAATGCGACGTAATTCATATGCTTGAGAAGTACGAATCTTCACTAACATGATTCTCAGGGCTGACGAATATGACCTCTTTTCCATTGACAACCTCACACATCTCCTCTATTTCATGAGTGAAGCCTCTGCAATAGATATTCCCACCTTTGGCAGCCAAGTTGTAAGCAACCTCGAAACAATCAACATAAACCTATCTTGTCAGGCGCTTTCTGATATTATTCCCCTTCTTCGTTTGCTCAGACCATATCTCACCAAGATGAAGCGGCTCAGTATCAACACACCCTGGGAGCTTGATTCGTCTGAGCCGGTGCTGGTTAAGATAAGTCACATGTTTGGACTCCAGCCCAGCATGACGGCCTTGAAATTCAAGTGGGAAGGCACGTATGAGCCAGAGGAAATAGATGGCACTCAGGTTGTGTGGGGAGTAAGAGAGGGCCAGGTATTGAAGAAAAAGTAGATACGTGGGAATGGATTGCAAGGAGATACACGATGATCTTTGTTAGCCAAAATCTGGTTGAATGGAAACAAGAGGTGTAATGCAAGGCAAAAAGATCTTTTCGAAGGGGCATCTTTTCCTACAATGGTATGATGGTTCTTATGAACGAGAAATCTGTAGGATAAGGAAGCAGGAAAATATGAAGTTGGATTCTCCCGATCACATAAGTACCATGGCCGAACGCTCCTAACCATCAAATATTTTGTTTGCGTTGATTCCTTGTGTTCTAAAAGAACCACAAGCTTTTGCCTCTCACCATGAGAGGTACACATACAGTGATACTACCAAGAGCCGAGTCGCGAAGCCGCTCCATTGTGGGAGATTTCTGCAGCCATATGTGGAAGAACTTTGTTGGTGTTTGAGGTCGTCGAGGCGGTGACGTTGATTCGCTTGGCTAAATGTGGACGCCCGGGAATACCGATGGCGGATGAATAGTGAAATCTTATATATATTGCAATATGGCTGGATAGATTCACAACTTTATATATCCTTGACAACCACCCTCATTTTGTTTAAACCCCAGACATGAATTGCTTTTTTGGTTGAGACTATAACAAAAAATAAGCTCTCATTGGAAATGTGACTGCCGCTTTCATTCCCGAGTCCACTCTCGCGTGGTGATGATAAAAGTGGAGCTCGCATTCCTCCAGCTTACTTTGAGGTACCGAGTTTGTAGCCGCACTATGTTCCCCGCATTTCGTCAAAGCCGAATCTGACTTCCGTGGACGATTCCGCGAATGGCGGTTACGCTTGTGTATATTGTCAATGCTTTATTACTAGCTTGCAGGCCTGAATAATCCACTTACTCAGATCAAACCCCAAAGAGGCGCGAGCAAGGTCATCCCAGAGGGGAATAGTGTGTGTAGTCGCAGCTGCTCTCAAGATACCGAGCTTCGTCCATTATTGCGTTTCCTATGTTTAAGTACTAAGTAACGCCCAATGCCCATTTAATTTGCTCTCATTCATCAACACAACTTGCTCTTCTTACCCCTTTATCTCCTGCCTTGACCATATTCACAACCACCCCGAACTCCTTGCTTATTCAAATATATTTTTGGTTATCTTACAATGGCGCCAAGTACGGCACCTCGTGGAAAGGCCACGAGCGATACCGTTGAAAAGTATGACATCGTAATCATCGGTGCTGGACCAGTGGGTTTGCTATTATCGACTTGCTTGGCAAGATGGGGATACAAAATCAGACATATCGACAACCGGCCGGAGCCTACGAAAACTGGCCGTGCTGATGGTATTCAGCCTCGGTCTCTAGATCTGTTAAAGAACATGGGCTTAAAGCCTGATATCATGGCACATAAGCCAGCAAAAGTGTATGAGGTTGCGTTTTGGGACCCAACTTCGGCCAGAGATGGAATTCACAGAACCGGAACATGGGCTAGTTGTCCGAGTTTCATCGATGCTCGTTATCCTTTCACGACTTTATTGCATCAAGGAATGATTGAACGTGTATTCATCAAGGATCTGAAGAAATATGGAGTGGAGGTACAGAGACCCTGGACAATCAAGGGCTTCAAGACAGATTATGAGGGTGATTCAGTTTACCCCGTTGAGGTTGATTTACAGCACGTAGATGGCGGGAAAATGGACAAAGTGAGGGCAAAATACTTATTTAGCGGTGAAGGAGCACGATCGTTCGTGAGAGAGCAGCTGAAGATTGGAATAAAACACAAAGATCCAATTGCTCATGTCTGGGGTGTAATGGATGGTGTAGTTAAGACAGACTTCCCAGATATCAAGGTTCGTAAACCTCCACAAAACATCGTTCTGAAGGCTCTGACCACTTGTCTTTAGATGAAATGTACCATTCATTCGGAACACGGCTCAATCATGGTAATCCCAAGAGAAGACAACATGGTACGGCTTTACATCCAAATCGCCTCTTCCACAGACAAAGATTGGAACCCTCGCAAGACGGCAACCGAAGAGGAAGTACAAAATTCGGCAAAGAAAATTCTCAGTCCCTACCAAATTGAGTGGGAGCGAGTTGAATGGTTTTCTGTATACCCTATTGGCCAGGGTATTGCAGACAAGTATACCCTGGACCATAGAGTTTTCATGGGGGGGGACGCTTGCCATACCCACAGCGTAAGTTTCATCACGAAGAGTTGCGAATACACTGACTAACATGGAAATTGAAGCCAAAAGCTGGCCAGGGCATGAACACCGCTTTCCTAGATGCCCTCAACTTGGCTTGGAAGATCCACCACGTGGAGGGTGGATTTGCGGACAGGTCGCTGCTCGAGTCATATGAGAGTGAGCGAAAACTTATCGCAGAGAACCTGCTAAATTTCGATGCAAAATATGCGGCTTTATTTTCACAAAAACCACCAGCAGCGACGGATGTTGCTGCAGCATCTCAGACGAGCGCCGACAATGATGAGAACCCATTCATTGCAACCTTCAAAGAATCTTGCGAATTTACTAGTGGTTACGGAGTGGCTTATGATGCTAACAGTCTCAATTGGTCTCCTTTACACAAAGCCCAGTCTCCGATTATAAACCCAAAAGGCAACAAACTTCGAACGGGAAGAATCTTGATTAACTCGAACGTCACTCGGGTAGTTGACGCCAATGTGGTACATTTGGAGCAAGAAATTCCTCTGAATGGCTCATTCCGGGTTTACGTTTTCGCTGGCAAACCATCGAAGAGCAAGAAAGCGCTCGAGGACTTTGCTCAAAACATCAGCAAACCATCTTCTTTTCTGAACTCCTACTTACGGTCGGATATCGACAGTGTTAGTCACCATGAGCAACACAATCCCCACAGTCATTTCTTTACCTTCTGCACTATCTTTGCAGCGAAAAGACCGGAAGTTGAGATCTCAAGAGATGTGCCAGGCGTTTTAGCGAGATACCGGGATCACATCTATGCTGATGATATTTTAGACTATAAAATTCCAAATGCAACGGCCTGGGCACATGCAAAGATGGGACTTGATCAGGAGAAAGGGGGTGTTGTTGTCGTGCGGCCTGATGGTTATGTTGGGATTGTCACCAGTTTGGTGGAAGGAGGAGGAACTGTTGATGCTTTGAACTCTTATTTTGGAGGTTTTTGCAGCAAGAAATTAGCGGAGCATCGAGCGAACTTGTAACTCTATTAGACTTTTTAGAACAATAATACCCGTATTTTGATCCGAAGTACGCAAGAGAATCTGGCCTTGCTTTCCATTATCTAGATGCCTTGTCAACAGTGTGCAAAATGAATCAGACTTTGATTCAAGAAATTTGGGGTCAATAAACTCGCGGGTTCTTAATCGCCCTAACTCTTTTGTATTAATTACTTCGGTTTTCGGCGTCCAACCCCTTACAATGCTTCCAGGATTACCTGATCCTGATGGCAAGCAATAGCCAAATAGTTCTTTCATATGTTTCAGGGCTCATTGATAATTATGGTGGATGATGTTGCGACTTTGGAGCCAAAAACGGAAAACTTGGGCCTTTTTGGCATTCAACAAGTACGGTGCAAAATATTCACTTGTACTGTACTCGAGTACAAGGAAAGTAAAGGGTCGAGATGTTTGTGGCGAGCCGTTGCCTAGTGTTGTAGCCTCAGGCACCAACCGTCTACTTCAAACTTTCCAACCCAAGCTTGCTTTTGCCTCACATTTGCAAAGAAGTCAACATCAGCCTTCATCAAAAGCTGCCCAATATGAAGTTCAATATTGAGTAAGAACTCTTTTTGATGTCGAAAGACGAATTACAGATGATTCTAACGATGGAATCAGGGATCTTCCAATATTGTTCCCGTATCCAAGGATATATCCGGGTATGCTCATCGGACCCCAACGGATCATCAAGGCTAACAATGTATTGTAGAACAATATGCGTATGTCATGATTTGCCCAGCATGAGGAAATTAAAGCTTACCACCGTGAAAAATGAAGCTATATGTGCGATCTCAAGAGTATGGTTTTCCTCCCAGAAACAGAGCGAGTCTTGGTAATACGATACTCATTGTTGTTGCTTCACAGAAACGCTCGATGCCGGAGGACATTGCGTTCTTGAAATGCCTTCAGGAACTGGAAAGACCGTCTCTCTTCTCTCCTTGATCGTAGCGTATCAGCAATACTACCCAGAGCATCGAAAACTGATATACTGCTCACGTGAGTAGCTCAGACCGCCCTGCGTTGGCTTGTATTGATGAGATGAAAGGTACTATGTCCGAAATCGAAAAGGCTCTGGCAGAATTAAAAGCACTCATGAAATATCGCGAGGAACAACTCGGTTACAAAGAGGACTTTCGAGGCTTGGGTCTTACAAGTCGAAAGAATTTGTGCTTGCATCCTTCGGTCAAGAGAGAGAAAAGTGGGGCTGTGGTTGATGCGAGGTGTAGGAGTTTAACGGCGGGGTTCGTGAAAGAGAAGAAGGACAGAGGCGAGGACGTGCCTGTGTGCATATATCATGATGTATTAGGTTCTCGTGATTCTATGCCGGCGACTTTAGCTGATACGTGATACCAGAACCTCGATCATCTAGAACCTCACAATCTCATTCCGAATGGGGTATGGACTCTGGATGGCATCATGAGATACGGAGAGGAGCATAAACAATGCCCTTACTTTACCTCACGGCGGATGGTATGCCTTCATTGCCCCTTTGTAAATCCCAGCTAACAAGAGCAGATGTCATTTTGCAACGTGATCATTTATTCTTACCATTACCTCCTCGATCCCAAAATCGCGG
Organism: Hymenoscyphus occultus; assembly: GCA_900536445.1. NCBI lineage: Eukaryota > Fungi > Ascomycota > Leotiomycetes > Helotiales > Helotiaceae > Hymenoscyphus > Hymenoscyphus occultus. The sequence goes on from UNPT01000006.1 coordinate 298,235, forward strand.
AGCGGGTATCGAAAGAATTGTCTAAAGACTGCATAGTGGTTTTTGATGAAGCCCATAATATCGACAACGTCTGCATTGAGTCCCTGAGTACGGATATTACCGAGGATTCATTACGAAAAGCAACACGAGGAGCACAGAATCTCGAAAGCAAGATTTCAGAGATGAAAGATAATGATTCGGAGAAGCTGATGAATGAGTATGCAAAATTGGTTGAAGGTTTACGAGACGCCGAAGAGGCAAGACAAGAGGATGCATTTATGTCAAATCCTGCTCTTCCAGATGACCTACTGAATGAAGCTGTTCCTGGTAACATTCGAAGAGCGGAACATTTCGTGGCGTTTTTGAAGCGGTTCATTGAATACCTCAAGGTAAGAAATACGTGCAGGCTACCTCTATTTTTCTAACATGGTTCTAGACTAGAATGAAAGTTCGCCAAGTTATCTCAGAGACACCACTGTCCTTTCTTGCTCATCTCAAGGAGTACACATTCATAGAAAAGAAGCCATTGAGATTCTGTGCAGAACGTCTCACATCTTTAGTTCGAACTCTCGAGTTGACAAATATCGAAGATTATCAACCTCTTCAAGAGGTGGCAACTTTTGCAACACTCGTAGCTACCTACGAAAAAGGATTCTTACTCATATTAGAGCCATATGAATCTGACACTGCCGAAGTACCTAATCCGGTCCTTCATTTCACCTGTCTGGATGCTGCGATAGCTATCAAGCCAGTCTTCGATCGTTTCAGCTCCGTGATCATCACATCAGGAACCATCTCTCCTCTCGAAATGTATCCCAAGATGCTAGGTTTCGAGACCGTCGTTCAAGAATCATATAGCATGACCCTCGCTCGTCGCTCTTTCTTGCCCATGATAGTAACGAGAGGATCCGATCAAGTCCCGGTGTCCTCTGGTTTCGCTGTCCGTAATGAGCCATCTGTCGTCCGAAACTACGGAAATCTTCTTACAGAATTTTCCAAACTTACACCAGATGGAATGGTGGTGTTCTTCCCATCTTACCTCTACATGGAATCCATCATTAGTATGTGGCAAGGTATGGGTATCTTAGACGAAGTATGGAAATACAAACTTATCCTTGTCGAAACACCTGACGCCCAGGAGACATCTCTCGCCTTAGAGACCTACCGCACCGCGTGCTGCAACGGAAGAGGAGCAATTCTACTCTGTGTCGCTAGAGGGAAGGTAAGTGAGGGTATCGATTTCGATCACCAATACGGACGTACCGTGTTATGTATCGGAGTGCCATTCCAATACACTGAATCACGTATCCTCAAAGCCCGTCTCGAATTCCTCCGGGAAACATATCGCATCCGGGAAAACGATTTCCTATCCTTCGACGCCATGCGTCACGCAGCCCAATGCCTGGGCCGTGTCCTGCGAGGAAAAGACGACTACGGAATCATGGTTCTGGCAGACAAACGATTCCTGAAGAAAAGAAATCAACTACCGAAATGGATCAACCAAGCCATTCTAGAAAGCGAAGTCAATCTAAGTACAGATATGGCAGTAGGAAGTGCGAAGAAGTTCTTGAGGGGCATGGCTCAACCGTTCAAAAATGTGGATCAGGAGGGTATCAGTACGTGGAGTTTGGCGGATCTGGAAAAGCATAAAGAGAAGCAGGATGAAGAGAACATTCGAGCTTTGCAGGAGGCGCAAAGGGAGGCTATGGAGGGGGGTGTGATCCAGAGGGAGGTGGATATGGATGAATTTGATGATGATGAAGCGGAGGCGGGGATGATGGAGTTGGATGGTTGAGGCAGTGGGCGCTTGTAAGAGTGTAACGAGTAGAGACTGCCATTTCATTTATATCAAAAAGACCCCTTGATTTCGCTTTCCCACTGTGTATCTCATGTGGTATTTGACCGAGTGCAATTCCGCGACGAATGAGCTTACCCTCTGCCGCCCAAATAGAGATTTACTCAACTAACCTTTGCCCGGGAGAAAGCTCTTGGTGTTATTTCTTGCTCTCCATATTCAAGACGCAGACAGGAGACATTAGCTGTAAATTCATTGTGGTATTGTTCAAGTGCTACAATTTTACATGGCACGATAATACGATCATGCCCCCAAACCCAAACATTTAAAAGGTGATGTGGTAAAGCCCACGGGTATTAAGCTTGTAAAACCGCTCTATTTCATGCTCTTCGCCAAATTCCAGAAATTCTCCATCTTTGCCCTGGTCAAGGCATCACGGGCAGCACTGTCCGTTTCACATACCTTGCTACCCCATTTCCTAAAGGCTCTAGCCTTCTCCTCGCCCTCAAATACTAGTACACATTTGTTTAATGTCATATCCTTCAGCTCTCCCTTCTCATCCTCCGCCTTGAGCCAATCCTGCAATGCTTCTGCTTTTGTACCTTCTTTGATGCGTGTGGGAGAGTTTTCGGTCCAATCAATTCTCTGCAGCATAAGTTTACGATATTGTCGTATACTGTGCTCCCCTCCTTCAACGATAACCAAGTTAAATCTTGGATGCATAACGCAAATACCCGTCAGCGCCATTTGCTCTGCATTCTTCGATATCTTGAATCGGTGACTGCCATTCGACAAGTTGTCAATCTTAAATACCATCAGTTTAATACCCTTCGCAGCGTCTTTCTCCTGGTTCAAAGCAAGCTTTTCGTGTCGTTGTTCTTTGGTGAGTTTTCGCTCCTCGTTCATTTCGACGTGCGTTTGGTGACGTGCTGCGATCTCTCGGTTCACGCGTGCTTCAACGGCCGTAGGATCCTTGACAGCTTCCTCTCCTAGCACTCGCATGAGGTTTCCTTTCTTTACCTTTGGAGGGGGCGCTGGCTCAAATCCGAGTCGGATCTTAGCTTGTTGTTCCTTTAATTCTGCCATTCTTCGCTGTCGACGAAGCTTGGCCTGTTCTTTCGAGGTCAAGAACATAGGCTTGGGTGCGGGCATATTCTTTTCCTGTGGAGGCTCGAGAAGAACTGGATGTTGGATGTATTCGGTGATGATCGAGTCGGCCGTATCGATTTTTAATCTCTTTGGATCGTCCAATCCATCGTAATTCTTAGCATCTACCAGTCCCTCATCCCACCATTCGATTTCCGGGGGCGCCTCAATCAGGTAGTTCTTTTCTGTATCAAGGTCTTCGTCTATACCAATTTTCCTAGATGATTCAGCGATGCGCTTCTTCATCGCCTCCAGGGCGGCCTGTCTTCGTAATGCAGTGGCCTGCTGAATATATTTGCCCTTCTGATTGAAAACCAGCTGTCTCGAATGCCTATTCTTCAATGTTGCTGTCTGGGCCCCTAGACTGATATCGAAGTACGGATTATTTCTCGTTTCCTCGGCCGAGGGTCCAGAGAGATCAAGCTGTTTCTTGATCTTCGCAGCCGGTTTGTCGGGGTGTGGTCGGGCATTTCCGATACTTGTTGCGAACTTGGGCGCAACACTCTTTGATGCCTTGTACTGTCCCAAGTCCTGAAGCGCTGGATGGAGGTCGACGTTCAAGCCTCCTCGAGCGAGGATGGGATGAGGTGGTGCATTCAGCCCTGTGCCTCCTCCTCCTCCTCCAACCTTCGCTTTACTGCTACCAACTGCTGCTGCAACTCTGGCTTTGAGGGCGGCGAGCTTGTCTGCTGCTGATTCGGGTTTGGCAACGCGGCTCGATGAGTCGTGACGAGGCGCGAGAATGGGTGATGCTTTGCCGCGATCCATGTTGGCGATGAGATGCCTTGCGGGCGGTAGATTATGAGTATGAGGTTGTGCTTTGTTGTGGGGGAGGAGATGTTGAGTAGACTGGAGTGGGTTGGAGGTAGGAAGGTGGACTTTGAGGCTATTGATGCGCGTAGTAGTAGTAGCACCTGGGTTGCTCTGGTAGCCTTGTGGGCCTTGTGTAATAGATAAAGGCGGCACTACGCTTTAAAGTGGTGAATGTCTCAAAAAGCCAACGCTGTTTTAGCTGATGCCCTGATAAGAAAATCGCAAGAGAAAAATTTCTTATCGCTCTTTACTTTCTGCAGCTATTGCCCATCAGCTATCCTCATCCTCATCCCACCACAACCAACCTTAACCACCAATCTGCGGATACGACCATTACCAGCATTCTCTGGGTCACCATCTATTTCGCTTACTACCCCCTTATTGAGCTGTCGATGAACAAAACGACACAAAATGAACATTTCGCAGCCGGTCGCGTCTGCCATTGGCAGCGTGGACTTCGCATTTCTCACACAGGCGGAAATCAGGGCGCTGTCTGTGAAGCGCATTGAGAATCCCCAGACCTACGATACCCTCAACCATCCAATTCCTGGTGGTCTATACGATCCAGCTTTGGGCGCATCAGGGGACCTCTTGTATGTTGGAACTAACCCCCGTGTATAGAATCGCAATCGCCCGTACTAACCAGGAATGCAGCTGCTCGACATGTAACCTGAAAGACAAACTCTGTCCGGGCCATTGTGGTCATATCGACCTCGTCACACCAGTCTACCATCCTACCTTTATGACCCAGATGCTGAGATTACTACGAGCAAAATGTCACTTTTGCGATCGTCTCAGGTTATCACAGAAAGAAGTCAACCGATACATGTGTAAACTCCGACTAATACAACACGGACTATTGGGTCCTGCCGAGGATGTGGACCGCATTGAATATTCAAAAAGCGACGAAGAGGATGGTGAGAAGAGTAGTAGCAGCGATGCCGTCGATCGAACTATGCGAGAGCGAAATAAATTCGTGAAAAGGACTATCAAAGCAGCGAAGGATGCTCCATGGGACTGGCAACTGGAGAAAAACGAAGCCGTGGCCGAAGCGCGTCGGGTGGTCATCAAAGATTTCATGAGATCAATTACTTTGGGTAGAAACTGCGCCAGTTGCAAGGCTGTCTCTCCGACCTATCGAAAAGACAAGTTTGTCAAGATTTTCGAGAAGGAGTTAAGTCCCAAGGAAAATGCCAAAAATTCTCTCAACAATTCGCGCGCGAAGGATGCCGTCCTTGTCTTGAGGGAGAGGGAGAAGGCCCGCCAAAAACCAGAGGGTGACTTTGACGAAGGAATCGCAGATATCGATTTGGCATCCAATGAATCGAATGATGATGACGAGGGCGACGGGGAGGACCTAGATGCTGATGGGGATGTAGTTATGGATCAGAGCACAACTTCCAAATCCAAGGTCGCCCCTAAGGTACAGAAATATTTGAATCCGTCTGTAGTAAAGGCACGGCTGGAATTACTGTTTGAGAAGGAGCAGGAAATCTTTTCCCTGATCTACAACTCACGCTCAACTGCTAAAAAGGCAACAAAAGTATCAGCAAATATGTTTTTCATCGAAACCCTATTGGTTCCTCCAAACAGATATCGACCTGACGCCAAAACCGGAGACAGTGAAGTTACAGAGGCACAACAAAACAAACTTTACCAAAACATCCTGACGAATTGTCAATTAATCCAACAAATATTTCGTGAAATAGGACACCCAGACGAGGTCACCAAATACCGCCCCAGGGATTTCACCGACCTTCAAGAGGCTTGGACACAACTTCAACATGCCGTGAATTCTTTAATCGATCGGGATCGAAACCCTATCACGGGCGCTGCGGGCAAGAAGAATGAAGATGGGATTAAGCAGAAATTGGAAAAAAAGGAGGGATTGTTCAGAAAGAACATGATGGGAAAGCGAGTCAACTTTGCTGCTCGTAGTGTCATCTCCCCCGATCCAAACATCGAAACCAACGAGATTGGTGTACCGCCAGTATTTGCGGAAAAGCTGACTTATCCGGAGCCAGTTACAAGTCACAATTTCAAGGACATGCAACAAGCTGTGATCAATGGCCCGACGAAGTGGCCTGGAGCCTCAGCAGTTGAGAATGAACACGGACAGGTTATCAGTTTAACAACCAAGACAGCAGATGAAAGGTTAGCAATTGCAAATCAATTGCTAGCGCCAACCAACAGTAGATCAACCGGAGCGCGGAATAAGAAGGTCCACCGTCACCTCACTAATGGCGATGTGGTTTTGATGAATCGACAACCGACTCTTCACAAGCCCTCTATGATGGGACATCGTGTCAGAGTTCTGCCAGGCGAAAAGACTCTTCGTATGCACTATGCAAACTGTAACACTTACAACGCGGATTTTGATGGAGATGAGATGAACATGCATTTCCCTCAGAATGAAATTGCAAGAGCCGAAGCTTTACAAATTGCGGATACCGATCATCAATATCTGGCTGCTACTTCAGGGAAGCCTTTGAGAGGTCTCATTCAAGATCACATTTCTGTCTCGGTTTGGATGTGTAGTAGAGATACGTTTTTCGATCGTGGGACTTACCAACAGCTTGTGTACAACGCCTTGCGGCCCGAGGATGGACACATCGTTGGTGAGCGCATTGAAACAGTTACGCCGGCCATCATCAAGCCAGTGCCGCTCTGGACAGGAAAACAAGTCATTACTACAATCCTCAAGAACATCAAACCTCTGGAATGCTCTCCATTATGCCTCACGGGCAAGTCCCAAGTGCCAAAGGATCGCTGGGGCTCCGATTCAGAAGAAGGTGTTGTCCTTTTCAAGGATGGAGAGTTCGTCACAGGTATTCTTGACAAAGCCCAGATTGGTCCCAGTGGTGGCGGATTGGTCCATTCTATTCACGAAGTATATGGCGCGACTGCCGCTGGAAAGATGCTGAGTACTCTCGGCCGACTTCTCACAAAGTTCCTGCATATGAGAGCTTTCACTTGTGGTATGGATGATCTGCGACTTACTCCTGAGGGTGAGCAGATTCGAAAAGAAAAACTGGAGGAGGCTCAACGTATCGGGTTGGAGGTTGCCTCGAAATATGTCAGTTTACAGGATCAGAATCCAACTGATACTGACCCCGAATTGATGAACCGGATGGAAGATGTGTTGAGAGATGACAGCAAACAAGGCGGTCTAGATATCATGATGAATGCCCGCTCTGGAACTTTGTCTGGTGGTATCACAAAAGCCTGTCTTCCGGTCGGTCTGGTCAAGCAATTTCCAAAGAATCAAATGCAAAACATGACAGTTTCTGGTGCCAAGGGAAGTGGAGTCAACGCAAATCTCATTTCTTGTAACCTTGGTCAACAAGTTTTGGAGGGTCGTCGTGTACCAATTATGGTCAGTGGTAAAACTCTTCCATGTTTCAGACCATACGAGACCAATATCCGAGCTGGTGGATATATCGTGAATCGTTTCTTTTCGGGTATTCGTCCTCAGGAGTACTATTTCCACGCAATGGCCGGAAGAGAAGGTTTGATCGATACCGCCGTCAAAACCTCCAGATCCGGCTATCTGCAGAGATGTCTCATCAAGGGGATGGAGGGTTTAAAAGTTGAGTACGACACATCTGTCAGAGATTCTGATGGGTCCATGGTGCAGTTCCTGTACGGTGAGGATGGCTTGGATGTGACGAAGCAGATGCATCTAACAAACTTCAAATTCCTTCTTGAGAACCTGATCTCCGAGCTTGCTCAGCTTAACTATGGCGACCCAAATTACGACAAAATTTTCGAAGAGAAAGAAGCCATATTGAAGCAAATGAAAAGGGCCCTGAAGCACGCCAAGGTCAACGACGTGAATGGCCCTGAGCCAATCCTCGCACGTTACAACCCTGGAAAGTCTGGTTATGCAACCTCGGAAAAGTTCTTTGATGCTCTCACAGACTACTTGAAGACGAATCCTGACGGACTGGTAAGAGACAAGGAGCACAAATTAGGTGTAGGAGTCCGAAAAGCACTAGAGCCTGTGTTGGCTGCAAAATATCTCAGATCAGTCGTTGATCCTGGTGAGGCTGTTGGAATCGTTGCTGGTCAATCTGTCGGAGAACCGTCCACGCAAATGACCCTAAACACTTTCCACTTGGCTGGTCACTCGACAAAGAACGTAACCTTGGGTATTCCTCGTTTGCGAGAAATTGTTATGACAGCGAGTGCTAAAATAGCTACCCCATCCATGACGGTGCGCTTAAATCCGGAGATGAACGAGGAACAAGGTGAGAAGTTCGCGAAGGGCATCAGTGTATTGTCTTTGGGTGAAGTTCTGGACGAGGCGATAGTCAAGGAACGTGTTGGTCCTGGTGTGGCCCATGCAACGGCCAGAACCTATGAGATACATGTTAAACTTTTTCCTTCCAAGGAGTACTGCGAGACTTATGCCATCCAAGTCGCCGATGTTGTCGATACTTTGGAGAGAAAATTCGCACCCAAGTTGCAAGCTCTCACAAACAAAGCAATGGGTAGAAAGAAGGAAGAGAAGAAGAACAAGAACGCTGGCGTACCCGAGATTGGTGTATCTTCAGGACGCATCGAGGAGGCTGCGCCAACCAATCGAGGTTCGGTGGAGAGAGACGACGAAGATGACGATGACGCAGAAGAGGATGATGCCAAGAAGACAGCTCAGGCATCAACAAATCGTGGAGAGGGTGTAAGCTATGCCGCAAACGATGATGATGATGATCGAGTACAGGCCGAGACGCTGAGGGATGCTGAGCAAGAAGATGCCGATGTTCCAGATATTGAGGATGAGGGCATCGGTGGTAGTCCGCGTGAACCTGCCAGCGATGATGAGGAAGAGGAGTTAAAGAGCAAACCGGTCACCGGAACATCTGCTGAACGCCAGGAACGAGTTATGGGTAAATGTTCAGACGTTGTGCATTTCCAATTCGATGAGGAAAAGGGCGAATGGTGTGATATTACCCTTGAATATGGTGCTGATGCCCCTAAAATTTTGATGATGACCGTCGTTGAGGCTGCTCTACGCCAGTGTCTCATTCAGCAAATTCCCGGCCTTGGGGCCTGTACATATGTCCCTGATGGGGAAGTAGACGACATAGCAACAGGCAAAAAGGTCACCGTTCCAGTTGTGCATACGGCAGGTGTCAACTTGAAGGCCATGCAATCATATGCTGAGTATCTCAACCCTAATACTATCTCTACCAACGACATTGCAGCAATGCTCAACAACTATGGTGTGGAAGCATGTCGCGCCACCATTATCCAGGAACTTTCTGGTGTTTTCGGTGGTCACGGTATCAGTGTTGATAACAGACACTTAAACTTGATTGCCGACTTCATGACAAGAGGTGGAGGATTCAGTCCTTTCAATCGAAATGGACTGAGAGGGAGTGTTAGTCCTTTCATGAAGATGAGTTTCGAAACTACGGTTGGATTCTTGGCGGATGCGGTCACGGATGGGGACTGGGACGACCTTTCGAATCCAAGTTCCAGAATTGTGGTTGGAAGAATGAGTAAGGTTGGAACTGGTGCCTTTGATGTTTTGACCCAGGTTCCAGCCAGGAAGGAGGATGAGATTAAGAACATTGAGGAGATGGGGTTATGATTTTGATGAGCCTGGACTTGCTTTGTTTGCGTAGGTAGCGGCACTTTGGGAGTTTTAATGTTTCGTCGCATGTATAATAGGGTGGCATGCAAAAGTATATAACCGTTTTTTCTATGTCCTTGCTGGTTGCTTCGTGAAAGAAGAGGTATTGTTGGAATGCTCCCGGTCTCTTGCATGATTTTTTCCTTCTTTGACTGTGGCATTTTAATACTTAGCATAAAGCTTCCCAGGCTGTTCATGTTCAGGTCGTGGATCGAGTCTTGATAACTTCAATTGCTTGAAGGTTTGAAAGATTCTCCGCAATATATCCGAGTATGGGCATTGTCTTTTTCCGATATCAGGAATCACTGAAAAGCCGAGTACAATGAACTCATTCAAATGAACTATATCGCGGTGCTTCTTACTGCTCCCTTAGTCCCGTGTAATTACCTGGCCTTGTTTTTCTTAATATATCATATGCTAGGATAGCTAAACATTATTTTTAGCCAGCTTCCGCTTCTCTTCTCTTAGGTAGATATTAATAGCTAAGTACACCTTGGTTTTCTAGAAGTATCTCGTAGAATAAAATCCTTTCTATACTTTGTTATTTCTTGAACCCTGTTCGGGTAATTTGATTGTTTTGGTATAACTTTAGAGGGAGTTTGAAAATGTAAGGTTCTTTTAGTTTTTAGTCCGTATATTTCAAATTTCGTACTCCTAGATAGGTATTCGAAGGAACTGTATTCGTGTTAGGATCTAGTAGTAGCTTACTTTTCCTCGCGCTTTCTATATATATATTATATAGACGTTTCTTATGGTTTTTGTTTTGTTCTTAGTCTTCTTCTATTAGAATGTTTCCTGGAATAGCGAATTTAATAGTAAGGGACGAAGTAAGTAAACTAAAATGTTCTAATAGCTTACTAGATATATTTCTTCAATAGATTAGTTCCTTTATTAAGTTATAAGTTAGAGATTTCGAACCTAAGAAATAAAAAGAATAGTAGATATAAAGTAAGGAATATCTCGAAAGTTATGTGTAAAGGGAAAGTATAAGGAATGATTTTCGAAGGAGATATACTGATTACTTAACTATAAAATAGAAAAGGGTCTTAGTACTAGATAGAAATTATCTTCTTGGTTTTCGAAGAATAATAATTATTATAGGTAGAAATATTTTTATCTTAAATATTAAAATATAATTATAGTATTTTTAAATAAGAAATAGTAAGTAGGGAGAAGGCATATCTTACTATATCATTATACTCTACTAATATATATCTAATATTATATCTTCTATAAAAACCAAGTTACTTAGCTTAGTTTAATCTAAATTATGTAAAAAATCCTTTTTATTCCTCAGAAATAGAATTTAGTAAACGAGGAAAAAATCAAAAAATCAAGATACGCCTAGAAGAGAATAAAATCTATAGACTATATATTATAAATATACCTAAAATTACTCTCGATAAGAAATAGGGAATAGAAATGTCTTATTAGCTTTTATTATTCTATGGTTTTAAAGGCTCGAGAGTTCTTTTCTCTAACTAACAAAAACCCCTTGAATATTAAGTACTTAACCTACTATACGTAGACTAACTTCGTGTACTAGAGAAAAAAATTAAATCCGTAAGAACTACTAGGAGAACCGAATACTATTATTCGTACATATGTAGTGATTTTCGAAACTTCAACTCACTAGAAGAATCCACTAAACGTCACGTGTATCTCTCTCTACCTTTCCCCTTTGGAAAAAGCATTTCAAGTTAAAGCGAACGGAAAATATCTCGAGGAACATAGGTAGAGATTAAGGGACATAGGATTTTTTCATGGTCATTTTCGAGTCATTCGAGAGGGTTGGGGGTTTTTTATATACGGAACATCTGCTACGGAAATCGACAATGCTTTTACGGCGGGGAATTAAATCAGCTGCTGGTGCATTTAGTAATCACGGAAGGAATTAAGGAGAGAAAGTAGCACCCTGCTTCATGAACTCAACAGTTCAGGACATGAAGCAGGAGGCAGGGTACTGGAAAAGCTACACCAGAAAAGTCTCACAACAGACATACTAGATATTCGAGGGAAGACGCGTACCCAAGCAAGGGACCCACAACAAGGAAACACGAAGATCAGAACGCGCCAGGGCACAAAGAACCAGGAGCAGATCATACAACAGATTATTCATGGAAAGCACAAGTCACAGTAGAGCAGAGCAAGAGACAAATTTTGAAGTCATGATGTTTGATTGGTGGATTGATTATTCCATGGACAGCCACCCATTGCTGCCAAATCCCCTTATGATACAATAAACACCGCCCGAAAAAAAAGAACCCAGAAAACATGAAACCATCCCAAAGCGCACCATCTTCCAAATCTGTGATTGTTGGAAGAAAATTTCGTAAAGAGGCGTGTGAAAAATCGAGGAAGTAGCGCGAAAGAACCCAATCGGATCTAACCACCGAAACCGTAAAGTGTGCGACCTTGTCTCTTGAGAGCGTAGACAACGTCGAGGGAGGTAACTGTCTTTCGCTTGGCGTGTTCTGTGTATGTGACTGCGTCTCTGATGACACCCTCGAGGAAGGTCTTGAGAACACCGCGGGTCTCTTCGTAGATCACTGGAGATGATATTAGAAGTTGCTGGATGGCGGTGGATGTTGATGAAGAACTTACTGGCTGAGATACGCTTGACACCACCACGACGCGCAAGACGACGGATCGCAGGCTTTGTGATACCTTGGATGTTGTCACGAAGAATCTTGCGGTGACGCTTGGCTCCACCCTTTCCGAGACCCTTGCCCCCTTTTCCGCCTGTGAAGAAGACGCGTTAGCATGAAGTTTTGAGAGGAAGACGCGTCTGGGAATTGAAGATCCATGATGCCATTGAAGAGGCGGTGATGGAGATGCGATGAGGATGTGGAAGGGGATGGGTGGTACTTACGTCCAGTCATGATGAAGGTTGGTTATTGGTTGAAGAGGATTTGAGAGAATGGGTGTTGTTGGTGGATTGAGAATGTTGATGCTGGTCAAATGATGGAGTTGTCGAACTTGGATAGAGTTGTAGGGAGGATGGAGGGGCTACCTATTTGAAGTAGCTGACGGTAGGTGGCCCCTGCTACAATCACCGCAATCACTGGCAAGCGAAAGGGCGCTAGTCCTGAAGGGAATGGCGAGGGTGGTGCGACCACAACAGCGTCGCGTGCTTTGATTGGCCGGACGCGGTACCCCATTGCCCCAAGTGGCCAACACCCAATGAACGCCAAACAGCGACGGGTCCATGGAAGAGGCAGCTGCAGCCCGCGGGAGATATGCGAGAACTCCGATTATGGATCTGATGGAAGGCGAGGCGAGGGTGGCATATTCACGTTCACTGCTCAGTACTTGCGGATGACTAATATGGAATTGGTACACTGGTACAGTACTGTACTCAGCTTTGAATCTGAATACTCGTAGATGTGACAGGATGCATCTGCCTAGAATTCATTTCCGTTTGCATGAGTCACAGGCCTCAATAATTCTACGTAATATTCTTGATACTACAGCAACAATAGCGCATCCAAGTCTCCCTAGCTATACCGACCAGGTACTGTGTATGAGCGTGGCAGCGCAACCCTTGGTCGTAGTTTCCAAATCGGGCTTGGTGTGGGTGTTCCTTCCGACATAAAAAAAGTGATCTTGCATCTGATTGGTCCGTGGTAACTTTGATTTTGCAATGCGCAATCAAGCGATTCTGACGCTCCGTTCCCAGCCAACCCAGCCAACCCGAACTTTGAATCACGCGCTAAGGCAATCACTCGCCTAGCGCCACTGCACGTACAAATATCCCCCCATCCCACCTCCCAGAGCCTTTCTCTCTCATCCACAACAACATCCATCCATCAATCAACACTCTCGACCAACAACCACCTTCAATCAACAACACCTTTTCATCAATACCATCCATCTAAATCCATCGCAATGGCCCGTACCAAGCAAACCGCTCGGTAAGTTTCATCCTCACCATCGTCTTGCACCTGCATCGACTTTGAGGCGTCGCTCGAGTTCGCGGTCGCAATCTGCGATCGTGACGACAGTTCAGCCTCAACTTCGACGCGCCTCTTGCCCCACCTCAGCACCATCACACTTCAACATCATGATCATCCACTAACATGCTCTTCACAGTAAATCCACTGGAGGAAAGGCTCCTCGTAAGCAACTTGCTTCCAAGGCTGCCCGTAAATCCGCACCCTCAACCGGAGGTGTCAAGAAGCCACACAGATACAAGCCAGGTAAGCAGCAATTCACGCGCCGCATCTTCACCTTCTAACATCTGCCAGGAACCGTCGCTCTCCGTGAGATCCGTCGTTACCAAAAGTCGACTGAGCTCCTCATCCGAAAGCTTCCTTTCCAACGTTTGGTTCGTGAGATTGCCCAAGACTTCAAGTCCGACCTTCGATTCCAGTCTTCCGCCATCGGTGCTCTCCAGGAATCCGTTGAGGCTTACCTCGTCTCTCTCTTTGAGGACACCAACTTGTGCGCCATCCACGCCAAGCGTGTCACTATTCAATCCAAGGACATCCAGTTGGCTCGCAGACTCCGTGGTGAGCGGTCATAGAATGGTGGTTTGGCTTTGAGTCTCATTTAAATGATCTCATTCTTGGGCCTTGGTCAACATGAATGGATATTTGGTGGGCGCGTAATGGGATGGGGGTTCTTCAATGGTTTTCGGCATGGAGTTTTTATTTGCCACGGGAAATTTCTATTTTACAGGGTGTACATTACACGTATGAGCGCTTCGACCAGCGATGGGCGCTGAGTCTGGAGTGCAACAATCAATCATGACTTTCAAAACTTCTAATCTGCTCCCTCTTCTGCCTTCGTGACTCTTGTATATACTGTGTGACTGCCTTCGATGTTCTTTGTCATTCCATGCGCTACATGCACTGGAGAGTACCTTCTTTCACGCTTCCAGGCTGCTTGTGATCTATCATCGTATTATACCTTTGTGGCTCTCCCATATGATGTGACCCCGATGGTATCTATTGGGTCTCTCATTTTACCCTTTTGTGTAAAACATAGCACGTCCGCTCTTTCTAGCATCTAAATCCCCTTCGTTCTTAGTCTTCTTCCTTCGTGACTCGTGCGTACATAGTAACTATTGGCCTGAATCCATTTCTTTGTTCTCTTCTCACGCTGTTTTGTACACCGCTCTCTTGGCCTATCGCTGAAGTCCTCGTAATACCGGTAGAAACTTTCCACGCGCCGTTTTATTATTTATATTCTTTTCGTGTATAAGTACTTGTTATTTCTATTTTCAAGTGTAGTATTAATAAGGGATTTAGGGGAGGGGGGAGAGCCGGGGGTGGTGTAAAGAAGGGAAGATATAGTTTACTTAATAATTATCTTTTGTTTACTTTTCTCTTTTAATTCTTCACTTGGTTTATAATAACACTTCTCCTAGATACTCTTAGTTTCTTTTAATACTCGAATTTTTATTTACTTATTTACTTAGAGCTTTCTATCTTATTTCTCTTTTTTTTAACTATATATATTAGAGGTTTTAACTAGACTAGATTAGAATATTAATATTATAATTCATTTATTATTTTTCTCTAGAGTCTACTATTTCTATTATTATTTTATATAATATATAAGAGTTTTATATAGATTTTTTTATTTAAAAAAAGATTATATATATCTTTCTAAGTATAAATCTAGAAGGAAAGAAAAGGGAAATATAGAAATCTTTACTAGATATTTAGTTATAAATTATTTATAATTAAAAATTATTTATAGTAGGGTTATATATAAGTATTAGAATATATTCGCTATATTCGACTCTAGGATAATTAAGTATTTATAGTAATAGAATAATATTCTACTACGCGCCTCGTAGTTAGCTCTCTATCTTTATATTAATTAATAATTAAAGTATCTATAGTTTTATCTTATCTCTTTACCGTGCGTTTATATATAACTAGTTAATATAAAAGCATATAGTAATCTTAACTATTTAATTAGTATATTTACTTTATTTATTTATTTAAAAGTAATATATTATACTAAAAAATAGTTTAGTTTAAAGCTTCTTAAATAATCCCTTCTAAAATTTAGATAGGAACTTAAGGTTTTAAATCTAATATAATTACTTTAAGTATACCTTAATCTATATATAAAAGCTAAAGAATAAAAGCTTATATCTATTCCTTAGCTATCTAAGTAGACTTTCTAGTAATAAGAGCTACTTTCTTAGACCTCTTATATATAACTAATGGTATAGAGTTATAGCTATTAGAAGTAATAGATAAGGTAAGGATAAAATTAATTATTAAAGTATAGAATATAATAGGTAGTATTAGTAAAGGTTAAAGTAATCTATATAGTATATAATACTTTAGCTAGTATACCTAATATTAAGAATAAGATTAAAAATAAGATTAAATAATTATAGATAATCTAAGTATAAAAAATATACTTAAATAAATATTAAATATCTTTTAAAATCTAAGGTAATTATTATTATAGATTAGGTTAAGTACTTAAAAGACTAACTGTGACAGTTCTGACCGTCACGTGCTATCTCAGCCTTGACTAGCGTGGCTTGGCATCACACCTTGTATTTAGACTCGAGCTCCCTCGAGCTTTCCTCTTCTCTTCAGCTTAGAATCTTCGAATAAGACAGTTCCACAGTGCCAAACCTACACCTGGCGTAGTCGTGCATTTGTGCGCGGTCCATTAGCTGTGCGTGTCGTCACATTAACTTTCTAGGTAAGTAAAGTTATAATAGGTATCTATTAATAATAATAAGTAGTAATTTATAAACTAAACTATTACAAACGTTAAAGGTAATTATAGCTTTATTTATACTAAGAGAGTTTTTCTATAGGATATTACGCTTAATATCTTTTTAAATAGTATTTTTATAACCTTTTAATAATTAAGTCTAGAATTTAGGAGATATCTTAACTAACGTTATTATAAAGACTCCTACTATTATAATAGCTAGAATATCTAACTCTTCTAGTCCTTCCTTAGAGAGTTTATATAAATCCTTAGCCTCTAAATATAATAGTGTGACGACACGTACGATATGTTGCCCGTGGGCGTCCAAGGTGTAGGTTATGGAATCGTAGAACTGTCTATTCGAAGATTCTAAGCTGAGGAGAAGAGGAGAGCTCGAGGGAGCTCGAGTCTACATACATGGTGTGGATCGCTAAGCGGCGCTAAGCGGCGCCACGTGATACAAGTGGCACGTGATGGTCAGAACCGTTACAAATAGAGTGTCTAGTATAATATAGTATAGTTCTAGTCTATATTTAATGTCTAAGTCGAAATAAGAGATAAACTTAAAAGTATAGATAATTCGAGTATTAGTCTTTTCTATAGAAATTATAGTAGTAAGGTCTAACTTTTAAGCTATCTTTACTATTATAATATAATCTATAAATATAACTATTAGTTTGTTCTTAGTAGATTTAACGTAAATATAAGTCTTTTATAAAACTTATACTAAAGTAGTAGTTTTAAGCTTTATAAGCTAATAATTATATTCTAGAGTATTTAACTTATAAGAAAGAAATATAATTAGTTAGATTTAAGTATTAACTAGTATATCTTCTAAGTCTAATTCCTTTAAAGAGTAATAAACTATAGTACTAATTTTCTTACTAAAGATATTAATATTTCTATATAACTATTAGTTTAGCGAAGTATAAACTAATACTATCTTATTACTATAAGTAGCTTTATATATAAAAAGTACTATATTATAATAGTACTTATTTAGTTTAAGAAAAATAGAGACTAGTATAAAGTTTATATAGATTCTAGAACTAATATAAGTCTTATTAATAGAGAATTCCTTAAGAAGATTTAGCCTTAAGCTAAGCTTAAAGTTTATACTAAACTAATTAATTTAAAAGGAATTAGTAATACTATAGTAGTTTTATTTAAATATCTCTTTTTAGATATATTTTTAAAGGAATTAATAGTTCTATAGTATTAGGTAAGGAAGGATCCGAGAAACCTACTATTATATACTTTAAGCGCGAGGTTTATATTATTAATAAATTAGTACTTAAGATACTAATTATTACTAATATTATAGTACTTCAGGATATTTCTCTTAAGCTTAGTAAATACTATACTTCTATTAGTAGTTATAGAGTTAATATTAAGCTTTTCTTATAACTAAGATAAAACTTTCTAATAATTCTAATTTATACTAAAAAGGGTATAGAGATACCTTTAAATAGTAAGGTTCTTATACTTATTAATAAGAGTATCCCTCTACTAAAGGAGGAGTAAAGTTAGCTCCTAGAGCTAGATAACTATAATATTAGAATTTATACTATATTCTTAGATAAGTCTACTACTTGTATTATAGTATAGAATAATAGTAACTCTACTATTTATATTTCTTATAATTAATAAATAGGCTATACTTCTATTAATTTGGAATAATATTTTTAGGTCTATAATAAAGACTCTAATAATACTAAAAGTTAAATCGAATAGTTAGCTCTACGCTCTTTATTCTATATAATTTAAATAGAACCTATTTAAACTATTTAAAACCTTAATATAAAGACCTAGTATTCCTCCGGTAGTATAATTTATAGTATATCTAATAAAGCTATAAAGATTTCCGCTATTTTAAATAATATACTAGAAACTCTATTTAAAGACTAAGAATACGTTAATATTCTAAAAGATCTTTAAATAAGAATTTAATTAAAGGATAAATAGTAGAATAAAGTAATAAGCTATATAAAAATATACCTTTTAAGTAACTATAATAAAAAAGTTATTAAAGATACTATATTAGATCTACTCTTAGCTTAATAAAGAATTAAGTATACTCGAAAAGTAACTCTTTTCATATAGTTAATCTTTATAGCTAAAAGAGTTATACTAGATAGAACTATAAAGTTTTAAGCTATTATTAATATTTAATGTCTTAATTCTATTATTCTACTTAACGCTTACCTAATACTAATTATAGATAATATTATCGATAACTTTTATAGTATAACTTGAATTTTAATAATTAATATAATATTATTCTTTTAGTAATAGCGTATTTATTCTGAAAGCTAATAGATTATAACCTTTATTATATATAAGGGCTAGTTTTAATCTAATTATATAATTATAGGATATAGGAATACTCTAGTATTTATATTTATAAATCTACTATTTATACTAGTAGTACCTTTAAGGAGTATTTAGCTAATTTATAAGCTATATTAGACTAGTTTATTAAATATAATATCGCCATTAAAGGATTAAAGTACTTCTTTAGTTTTCTATTTATAATAGTACTTAGATATTATATTAATACCTTTAGATATAAAAATATAGATAAGTATATTATAATAATTAAAAACCTTAAGTTTCTATAAATCTTTAAGGATTTAAAACCCTATATTAGTATAACTAGTTAACTATATTATTTTATAAAGGATTATACTACTAAAATTAAGCCTTTCTAGGCTAGGAAAACTTTCCTTTTATAAAAAGCTCTATATAATAGACTATAGTATAAATAATTTACTAAGTCTATAATATTTATCTAACTAACTACTAAAGAGTTAAATTCTTTTAAGGAAGTATAATAAGCTCTTTATTAATATCTAAAGAAACTTTAAAAGTAATTACTAGGATTTTATCTATAGCTAAAGTTTTATTAGGTTTTACTCTTCTATTTATATAGTACTTACGTATAAGTTATAATACTAAGCCTATTATTTAAGGAGAAAGTAAGTCTATAATAATAGTAGTTAACTATATCTAATATAGGTTAATAGACTAACTAGGCTTTAATTAGTTCTAGTTTAAGATTAACTACTATAGTAAGAATTTATTTAGGAGGTTTAGTCTTTTATATATCTAAATTAACTAAAACATAACTATTAAAGTTATTATACTTATTATTAAAGTATACTCTATAATATTTATTTTTAGAGTTATTATCTAAAGAATATTCTTTAATAATAAATACCTTTTATTCTTTATAAATCTATATAAAGTATCTACCTTATTACTAGTTATTATAACTATTATAATAATTATCTCTATAATTATTCCTATAATCTAGTCGAGACTAAAATCTGAATCTTTTATAAGATTTACCCTATTTATCCTTATCTTATAGTTATTCGGGTTTCTTATTATTAGGTTTTAAAGGGTCCTTTTTAGTAGATTCGTCTTATTAATATCTATAGCGTAGATTTTACTAGTAGTTATTCCTAGAAAGTTCTAATTATTAATAGTTATTATAGAAGTAGTTTTTAGAGCGTTAAGAATTAAGAAAGGATTCTACTATATAACCTTACTAGCGTTCTTTCCTTTTATATTTCTACTTTACTTTTATTTATTCTAATAAAAGCTTAGTTTAATAAAGCTTATATAGCTATTTATCTATATATGTTCTACTAGTAAGTCTTTTAACTTTCTAATATACGTTAAGAGATATATAATTATAAATCTAAATTATTTAACTATAATTATTAAGAAAGCTTAAATACTTTATAGCTCTTCGAAGTTTTATTATAAATTAAGTAAGAGTCTCTTTTAACTTTAGTAACTAAACCTTATTAAGTATAAAGTTTACTTTTAATAGATCTATATAAAATTAATCCTTTAAATATTTAACTAGGTTATTAAGATTTATAAGTAACGAGTTCTAATCTTACTTATTTATTTTATTATTTTACTAAGTTATAGTATTTTTATATAAAATAGATAGTAATATTACTATAACTTCTAGTAAAGTATAATCTTAAATAAGACGTTAAAGCTTATTATAGAAGGTAAAAATATCTATATAAACTATAAATTCACTATTGCTTCTAATAGTTCTTCTATTATCCTTAGGATTAAGTAACTAATATCTTTAGATCGAATCTTATAAACTATTACTACTTAAACTAAAGGTTAACCTAGACCTTAACCTTATTCTTATTATTCTAGATTATCTATAGCTTATTCTTAGTTATTCTATATAACGCTTAATATTTATTAATTAAGTTATAAGAATTATTAAGCTATAATCTAGTTTTATTATTAAAAGTAAATAAAGGCTACTATTAAGTTAATTTATCCTTAAGTATTTAATAAACCCGAGAAGAGAGTAGATTAAGGTTAAAGAAGAAGAGGTAGTTTCTAACTACCTTAATTATTATTATTTATTCTAATTTCTTAAGGGTTATTTATATTATTACTAGCTTATTATCTTTCTAAATTACTACTTCTTACTTTACTAGAAGGTTATCTATTTTTACTAGGAGATAATCTATTACTTCTACTACTAGTTCTATTAGTTATATTAACCTTTTTTAAGAAGTTCTTTAACTAGGTCTTAAAGGTCCGCTTATTAGATTCTTAGTAGATATAATTACTATAGAGTTTTATAAATAGTAGATAAGGATTAAGCCTAGAATTAAAGTATATTTCTAACTAGGTTAACTAGAGTATAGTAACGTGTTTTTAAAACTTATTAGTACTAAGATTTAATAGATTAAGAGCGCTATTAACGTCTATAGGAAGTATTTATATTCGCGTAGAATTATAAATATACTATTATAATATAAGATAAGATATTAAGAGAAGAGAGGAGGTTCTCTAGTACCTTAATCTAGAGGCCGATTAAAATTAGTTTAGGAATAAATTAAAAATAAACTTAGATCCCAAGTATTACTACTAAATATTAGGGAAAAAGTTAGGTATAATATTTAGAATATAAAGTAAGATACTATTTAAAGGAGTAGTAGTAGCTAACTAATATATACTATACCCTAATTAGTTAGAGGTTCTAGAAGGCCCCTTTAACTAATTACGAAACGTCGCTTAGGTAAAGCACGGGCCATATAATATATAAAGGAACGTTAACTAAGCTAAGGGGTTTAGCCTAGTACGCTCCTAGTATATTCCGTAATAGAGCGGGTATAGATAAGGTATTAATAACCGATTATATAGGGGAAGTTTTTTTTAAAAAAATACTTTTTTTAAAAAAGGTTTTATTAGTTTCTAATAGTCGTCTATTTATCCCTATAGCGTTCTCTATAAGACTTTTATTATTAGGTATAAAACCAGTAGTTTTCTTAATTTCGCTAAGTACTTTTGTTAGTCTTTCGATTTCGCTAAGTACTTTTAGTACTTTTACTAGTCTAGTAGCTAGGAATAGACTTTTATTATAGTTTTAAGTATATAGATCCTACTACGTATATACTTCCGAGTACTACCGAGTACTACCTATATATTACTACCCTTCCCCTGCCCTCTCTTTGCCTACTTATTATTCCTACTATCCCTATCTATAAGTATACTTAGTCGTTTTTTATCCCCCCTCCTATCCCCACCTATAAGTATACTTAGTCGTTTTGTTTTTACTCCCTCCCGTCCACACCTACGAGTATACTTAGTTATTCCGACTATCCCTACCTATAAGTATACTTAGTTATTTTTTGTCCCCCTCCTATTCCTACCTATAAGTATACTTAGTAGTTTTGTTTTTACTCCCTCCTATTCCTACCTATAAGTATACTTAGTCGTTTTTTTGTCCCTACCTATAACCTCTATATATACTTAATTTAAGTAAGTGATTCGAGCTATAAAAGTATAGAAATAAGTATAGAAATAAGTATAGAAATAAGTATAGAAATAAGTATAAAACTATAGAGAAAAAAGTTATAATTTATTAATAACTGTTTATAGATAAGGTATCGATAATTGTCGATAGAGTATCTATAACCGAGCGTACACAAAAATGTAGATAAGGTATCGACAACCGGTTGTCGATACCTTATCTACGCCCGCTCCCACTAGGGGATATGCCACTACCGCTTTTTATTACGACGACTTACTACTCACGAAGGTAGCAATCACTGACATGTGTCATTACTCGGCCGCCCTAGCGTACTGTCTCTCTCAGAAACTTACCGCATCTGACGCCATTGAAGGGCCCTATGCTTCACCGGTGCAATTGCCATATCGAAATTTAGAGCGTGCTGTGGAGTTGATACTTGGCCCGGAACGCTATAATCAGAATAAAATCATGACTTATCATAGGTCAATGGCAACAGTCTCAAAGAAGGACATTAAGAAGATTCCACCACCTCCTTCGTTGAACATAGACACAACGAGCCCCACGGGCTTGTTTGAATGGGATCACTTACTTACCAAAGCTGTTGATCTGGCATATTTGATTCTGGCATTCTCAGCGATTGGAGATTTGGGTCAATGCGAGGATATGGTCTTGGCTTCGTTCGAGTACAGAAACAAGCTTCGAGCCGACATGCGTGGAGAATCATACTGTACCAGTCAGGAGACCACCAGGATACGATTCCCTTATGTTACGACTTCTTTTTCCAGATTATTGCATGTCTGCTCGAGGGAAGATCGGGTATTTCCGGATATGAAGCATTTACTCATGGTACTCAGGAAGTTCCGACAATGGTCAGTGGCTGGGGATGGACCGTATTTTACGATTCCTTCTTTGATTCAGACCCAGAAGAGATCGCGCCGTGGAGAATTTGGATTCAACGCGGTGTTCCGTATAGCAACAACCGTGTTGCTCGTCGAATAGTCGATGGCGTACAGACGATCTCTACGCATCTCCCACCAGCAGAGAAAGTAGATGAAGCAGGGACTACTAATCCGCCCAAGATGTGCCATAAAGGTCTCCGACGCTCGGTTCCTCGTTGCACAACGTGGGAATGCCTTTCTAGTGAGCCGTAGATATCGATCAGAGCATGATCATGAGTTCGTGTCGGTGGGATATTCTTCATTTGCTAGGGTAAGATGGTTGGCATCGCTTATTGAGAAGTGCTTAGTGGGCTGCAAGAAGACCAGATTGGGCGGGGAAACTTTGAAGCTCGGCTTTGGTGTCATAACCGTGAGGGGGTTTAAATTCCCAGCAGAGGTACCTACGGATATGAGCGAGCTCTCTGCTCTGATTCAAGATCGGATGGCACGTCTATATTCCAATAATGATGGCCCAAAAGAACGTGTCATCGTTGACTAGACCGCTGGGAATCGTCATTCGCGGTGGCTAGCATGGGAGCAGGCCTAACACATTCTCGCCGACTACCTGTACTTAGACGTCCAGATATATGTACTACGTGTTTTACTACATAAGTGAGCCAGATAGATAGCGAAATTCTCTTGGTACTTTAGATGTCTTTAATTATCTATTAAATTACATGGTTTTTTTCTCCTACTCTAAGAAGAAGTAGAAAGAAAAAAGAAAAACAAGCCTAAATATAAATTAATTAATTAATTGATTACTAATAAACGTTAGATAAAGATAAGTATATAAGTACTAGCCTTTAGAAACTTTAGATCTAGATAAATAATAATTAAATAAGATATATCTTCTTATATTAAAAGAAATAAACGTATAACTAATATACTTTTATTTCTTATCTTAATTAAATATTATAATACTTAAAGATCTTTATTTACCTAGACGTTTATCTTATACTATTTATAAATATAAGTATATATTTATTATATAGTACTATAACTAAAGCTAGAGTTATTCTTAGAGTATAATTAGTTATAAACTAAGCTTAGTTTTAGAAATATTTTATAATTCGTATTTCTTTAGTAGTTTATCTACTAAAAAAGAACGCTAGCTATAGCTATATATATAACTAGCTAGTATTATTTAAAAAATATTAAACTTATAAAGTATACCTCTTTAAGTAAATTAGAATATATTATGAAAATCTATATATTCTCTAAAGGTTATATATATATATATATATATCTAGCTTTTTAGGTTTATGATTTCTTATTTAAGCTATTAGAGCGATCGGAATAATACCTAGATACGCTATAAGACTTAGCCCGACTTACTTCGTAATAACTAAATACTACTATTATTAAGAGCTAAGACTAAAAGTATATATTATAAACTTAAAATCCTAGCTATATATATATATAACCTTTGGGGGATATATAGTAACTAGAGTTTAAATATACTAAGTCCGGATTAGAAATAGCGTTATATAAGCTAGCGTTAGTTAAATATATTACTTAAGTATAAAGCTTACTTTCTTTTCTCCTTAGTATAGTATATACTCTTTAATTTACCCTTTATATTATATAAATATAGTTATAGAAGTTAGTATTTAGGTAAACTAGCTAGGACAGAGGAGTTCGAGGCTTATAGTACTAAGTATATATTCCTAGCGCTTAGGCTACCTTTATATACTAGTAATTACTAGCGTATTTACTATATTTAAGCTTTTCTTAATACTTTATTTATTATACTTTATATTTTATAAAATAAGTATTATTATTTATAGAGAAAGTTTGCTTAATAAAATATAATATATTCTTAATTTAGTTAAGCCTCTTATTATTTAATTTTATTTCCTCGACGCCTTATATATATATTTTAAATTTAAGGTTTATAATTTCTTATCTAGGTAATTAGAACGTTCGAAATACTACTTAGGCGAGCTATAAGGCCTAGTCCGATATATTTCGCGCTAATTAAGTAGTACTACTAAGATAAAAAGTAAATACCTTAAACCTAAAATTTAAAATATATATAAGGCGTTCAAGAAACAAGTAAACTTTTATACTTTCTTAGATTATTATATAGAAATGCTTTTTAATTATATATAAAGTTTATAAATTACTAGAATAATATTAAAGCTAAATTTTCTAGAAGAGCTTAAGCTTTAAAAGTATAGTTATTTTTATAAATATTTAATTTTATACTTTTTTTCGTATTCTTAAAAATTATATTTTAAATACTAGTTATATATATATTAATATAAAAGTATTATAGAAATATTAATTCTTTAACTAATAATAAAAAAGATATATAATTATTAGCTAACTAATAATATACTCATTATATAGGTATCACTAACTAAAGTATAGAATATATAAATTAATAAAGGAAAGAATAAAAAGAATAAATATTATAGAAAACTTATATTATTAATTATAAAGAAGTATAAAGAACTAGCTAAAGAGTATATAATAGAATATTATTATACTACTAGGGATACTTAGTTATTAGAGCTAGGTATAGTAAATATATTCTAATATAAATAATTCCTATAAAAGGCTCTTATATTATTTAATTTATTATAGTTATTATAGTTATATAATAAGATAAGGTTTTCTAATATTAATATTAATATTCTTTTAATTTATAAGTATTTATTAATTTTAAATAATAGGGTTAATTAAACTTTAATATAATTACTAACTTTAAAAGATTTCTTAAATACTAAGAGTATAAAATAATAAAATAAATAAATAAAAAGGAAAAAGAGCTAATTTAAAGTATATGTAATATATATATTAGAAAGCTTAATTAAAACTAAGGTAATTAAAAGAAAACCTAAGTATATATAAACGTTTTATTTTATCTTAGTATATTAAAAGCTAACTAGCCTTTATTTTAGGTTCTTATTATTAAAGTATACGAGACTAAATAGGTTTATAAGCTTATCTTTAACCTTTTAATATATCTAATAGTTCTTTTATAAGTTAATTTAATATATATATATTATTTAAATATTTAATTATTAATAAGTAATTTTAATAATCTAGTAATGAGTAAGCCTCGCTAGCTACGCTAGTTTATATAAACTTATAAGTATTTAAGTTAATATATAATATAAATAAGTTTTTATAATATAATAATAACAAGTTATATAAATAAGAGTTAAATACTAAGAAAAAGATACAAAGGTAACTAATTATATAATAAAACTTAAAGTAATATACTTCTAGTACTTTACTAAAATACTTAGTTATATCTATTCTACTTCTAGCTTAAGCTCTAGATATCCTATACTTAAAAAAAGAATCATATATATTTTAAGCTTATAAAATCCCTTTATAATAGTACTAAATTAACCTACTTAAATAAATAAATATTAATAATCTTATATGACTCTTTTTATTATATTATTATTTTTAGATAGTAAACTAGATTATTTCGAATATAGACTCTTATATACGAAAGCCTAAAGATTTATATTAGTATTATTTATATATAAATAAGTAAATAAATATAATAAAAATAAAATATACTTATATCTTATAATCGAAATATATACAATAATATATATTTATAAATTTAAGAACTATTAAAGTAAAAAGGAAATACTTATATTAAAATTTCTAATATTTAAATATATATTAAAGAACTTCTTTTTACTCCTTAGCCGTAGCTAGGACTAAGGCGACGCTAGGACCTACTGCGGCGCCGTCGGTGCACGGGCCACCCGATTATCCCACCTTTACGACTCGAAGTACTCGACTACCCTCTCTTCGAAGTACTCGATAACCCTCGAAGTACTCGACTACCCTCCCTTCGAAGCGCACGAAGTCCTCGAAGTGTACGATATAGGTTATAAAAATATAAATAAGTGAATATTTAATTATTTATAAAAGCGTTTAGGGTTATTATTATTAAGTAAATAAAGGTTAAAATAATCGTTTAACTTATTTAATAACTACAAGGATTCTTATCTATATATATAAATATCCTTATTAATATCGGAACACGTACTGCTATTAGAACAAGTACTTCCGAGCGGACTTCCGGCGCGTCTATTCGTAGTATCCTAGATATTCGACGCGTTCGCTAATTAGAAGTCTATCGGATATCTAATAGATATCCGACGGACGTCCGACTTTTATCCGGCAAGTACTTATTATATATGAGTTATATAGTCGCTAGTAGTATTAATTTTTGATACGCTTTCTTAATAAGTATATACTATAAGTTAGTTAATTAGGTAAAAAACTTTTATTTAATAATAAGTAACAAATCTCTAATAATTAGACGTAACTTATTAAGACTAGGTATTCTTAATTTTAACGCGTATCTACGTAACTAATTCTAAGTTATAGTATTAAACTCTTAGAATTTAATTTTATTAAGTACTTTAGTAAAGCTATTTACTTTTTAGTTTATAGTTTTGGTATATATAAGATTTATTATTCTATTAATTAATAAATTTCTTATATAGTAGTATTTAACTAATATATACTTCGTTCTATTATGAAATATAAGGTTATACTCTAATTATAGAGCGCCTTTATTATCTATATATAAACCGATTTTTATTTACTTATAAACTCCTAGTTCTTTTACTAAGGATGTTATATAAATAGATTCTTTAGTAGTGGTATTTATTACTATATATTTGGCTTTAGTAGTTAATTACGCTACTATACTTTATAGCTTCGATTTCTATATAATAAGTCCTCCGGCTAAAAAGAATATATATCCGCTAGTATATTTAGCTATACTAGCGTCTCTAGTATAATCTAAGTCGTAGAAACTAGTTATAGATAAACTAGATTTATCTTTTATTAAGTATATAATACTATAATTAATTATTGTTTTTAAGTACCTTAGTACGCGTTTAGCTATAGTAAAGTATTCTTTCGAAAGATTAGACACGAATTAAGATAATTTAATCATTACGTAAGCTATATTAGGTCGCGTATATATAAATATATATAGTAAGTATCTAATTATAGCCTAAAATAGTTAAGTCTCGGTTATAGTTGCTTAGTACTTATTAGGTTCTACACTAATCTTCGAGTCTATTAGAGTATATATAGAGTTATATTTAAGTAAGCTGTACTTGTTAAGAACCTTATTAATATAGTTTTTTTTAGCTTAATTATAGTTAGTTTTTTATTCTAATTATATTAACTCTTAGGTAGGTTTTTATAGGTCCTTTGTCTTTTAATTTAAAGTATTATTATAGTTCGTATATTAGGTTTTGTACTAGCTCTATTATTAGAGCTATAATAGCTAGGTTATCTACGTATATATATATTATCCTTATAATTAATAAAGATATATAAATTCGCGTTTAGTACTTCGAATCCTAGTTAAATAAGAATTATAACTAAAGTTATAAACTAAATTCTAGCTAATTATTTTAGTCTATAAAAAGCTTTTAATAGCTCTAGATAAGCAATTTATATAGGAGTAGGTTTATTATACTTTAACGCGTTTTTATATAATTCTTCTAGTATATAGATGTATTCGCCGAGTCTTTCGAGAATAGTTATATATTAATACTAGCGTAAAAAGTATTTTCTAGCCTATTTATTTAATAACCCTTATAAAGGAATTAATATAGTCGCGTTTATATAGTTATTCGAATCCTTTAGCTATAAATTACAGTGGGGTGCCAAAAGTATTCGAGCATGGTCTGTGCGGGAACGCCGCCAAATTGCAAGAATCTGATACTGCTTTAATATTTGGTATACTACCCTTCTACTTTAATTACTGCCTTTACTCAATGTTCCATAGTATTAATTAGCTTGTTTAAAAGCTCTCCTCTTATCGAATCCTATGTTGCTATTACACATCTAATTAATAGATCTAGAGTCTGGGCATTATTTAGTGTACTAACTAGTTCCGGATACAATCTATACTATCTCTGCCTTTAATAAAGCCTATAAATTCTTAATTGGATTTAGATCTGGGCTATAAGGTGGCTACTCTATTATAGTAATCCCTTCTTCCAAGAACCAATCCTGTATAATACGTGCTTTGTGAATTAGCGCGTTATCTTGTATAAAGATACTTCCAAATCCAAGAATTGGATATAGATATTAATACAAAATTCTCTGATATACACGCGCTGTTACCCCTCCTTTTAGGGCGTCAGGATCTCCCTCTATAGGGACAAGCTTTGTACGAACTCCATAGCCAAAGGCTGCCCAAAACATCTTGCTTTTCTGTTTACCACATCGTCTTGGCTGAACTATATTAGGTGCTAATCGTCTTTTATATTAGCCTTGTCCTCCTTGTATAAACACCCACTTAAGCTTTTGTCCTTTTCTAAGCTAAATAGAGCACTTATTACTCCAACGCACCCTCCGCTAATTTAAATATGTAAATAGCTGATATCGTTGCGCCCAATTTAAACGTGTATATGCGTGGTCTTGTGTAAGAGCTGGCCGTTTTAGTCGTTGTTATTTACGAATATTCATCTCTTGGAATAGTCGTTTAATAGAACGTAGCGACGCAGTTGGAGCTACTTGGGCCTGTAGAGCTTCGTATGATATTTTAGGAGCTGTAGTAGCTGTTTCGTATAACATATCGCGTTGATCTTCGGTAATAACGCGTAGTGTACCAGATCTAGGCATCGAGGTATTGTTTAGGCGTTTGGCTTCTTAACGACAGGTATCGCCAATAGTTGATTTAGGGATGTCTGGACGTTTCATACGGATTCGATCGTAGGACCAGCCAAGAGAGCGTAGTTCGCAGATTCGAGCCCGCATTTGCGAGCTTAATTCAGGGCCACGACGTCCCATAATGAGGATATATTATTGGAAAAGTATGTAGGAATAATGGTTGGGTTATAAAAGCAGCGTCAAATTTGGCGGCGTTCCCGCACAGACCATGGTCAAATACTTTTGGCACCCCACTGTAGGATTTAAATTTAATAATTCTATTAGATTCTTTTAGTTTAAAGACTTATCTAGTCTTTATAGGACCAGTATCTTTACCAGCGTCTTCCTTATAAATAGGCTTCTATGTTCTATTCTCTACTAATATATTTATTTCTCTTTATATTAATTAAATCTAATATTCTTTATATAGATTTAAATTAAATATTACTTCTTTATATATTTTCGGCTTAGTTATAACTACGTTATCGGTCTTATTTATAAGGACTTTTTTAGTACTATTTAGGTCCGTTTTAGAGCTAAGATAAGCTAGCGATACTCGATAATATATAGCTAGACGGGCTTATAATTCGTCTATTAATAACGTGTCGGAATCGATTCCGGCTAATAAATCTTCTCCTTTATATATAGGTTCGCTAGAAGCGCGGCTAGGCCTTAGGTTATATAGTCTAGCCTCTATATTTCTTTATATAGGGCTCTTTAGTATAGGGGTTTCTTGCCTTGATTCATTAATATCGTCGTCTTTTAATTCGTCGGTATCGTCGTTTTATTAAAGATTCTTATATTCTATAAGAGAGTTTTCGTCGCGTTCCTAATATAGTATTATATACTTAGTAATATCCTATAGAAAATCCTAGTCTAGAGACGAACCCTTTAGTAGTTTAGAGTAGTTTTAGTCTTATATATAGTTGTTTTTATATATTAGATCTTCTTTTGTAATAATATCTCTTATACTTATAACTTTTTCTAAATTAGGTATATATATATAAGGTAGTTATTAGATCATTCTTATCTAACTAATATACTTTTATATAATTTATTATACAATTTTCTTTTGGGGTTTTTTATTTTTATTTTACTTAGAATTAAAGTATAATATAGTAATTTAAAAGTAAAAATATAAAATAAATCTAGTTTAATATTAAATATATTTTTATATAAAATAGATTTAGTAGCGCTATTATAAATATAATTCTTTATATAGATAATAAAGCGCGGTATATATTACTATAGAAAGAATAGGATTAATTATTTAGAGTATATAACTATAATATATTTAATAATATATCTATTTACTTATTCGGCTATTTCGTTTTATTTAGAGGTATAAGGGCTTATATAGTCGGCTATAATACTCTTATCTTTAATAAAGTATAACTATTTCTTAGATTTAAATTCTCTAGTATTATTTAAGTATATTCTTTTAATAGACCTATTAAATTAATTATTTAATAAGTTATTTAATTTAATAAGTTTACTAAAAGCTTTAGATTTATATTTAATTATAAATATATAAATAATACGTATCTTTTAATATATAAATATAATAATAAAGGATTCCTTATTTAATTCTTTTATTGGAAATAGTTTAAGAGTATTAAGGTTAAAGTATTTAAGTATATTAAAATTATAATTATTAAGTAGTTTATAACTTATAATCTTAGTTATTTTTCTTTTAAAGTAAGAATTATAGTTATTTAAAACCTTTTTACTATTAAAGTTTATAGTAAATTCTTTAGTACTTTATATAGTTTTTAATAATATATTATTATTAATATAATTTAAGTACTAATATAAGATATTAATATTAATATAATATATATTCTATTCTTAGGTTATATTTATCCTAGCTTTCTTAGCTTTACTAAACGTATATATATCTTTATCTCTAATATTTATTATAAAGCTACTTTTAGTAAGTACTTTAGTTAATATAAGAGTCGTTATTATATCTAGGATATAGCTTACTAATAAGTCTAATTTAAGATTATTAAAGCTTATTATTAGTATAATTCCGATTCCTAATATAGGAAGTTTAGTATTATTAGCTATACTAATAATATAGTTCTCAATTAGCTTATAGTCTAATAGCTATTGTTTATTTAAAGTAAAGTGAAGTACTAAGTTACTCTAGGATATAATATAGTTTAATATTTATTAAACGAGTTTTTATATAAAAGTTATATATAATAATATATAGTAGTTTAGACGCTAGTTTATTATTATTTGTTTAGTTATCTTTTTTGTTATTTTTAGCTTTCTTTTTAGTCTCCTTCTCTAGCTTTAGTTTAGAATATAAAACCTAGTATTTAAGCTTTATATATCCTTTCTTTTTAATATCTAGTATAAGTAAAAATATTCTTTTTAAATAGTTTAATAGCTTTATTAGCTAATATATAGTTCGCGGAATTAAGACGCGCTTCTTTTAATATTAATTTATTTTATATTCTTTTTTATAACTTTATATTTTCTTAATATAAAACCCTTAAAAGAGTTATTAAAACTCTTTAATATAATCTATATTTTATATATATCTAGTATAAGATAGTCTAAATCTTTAAAATATATAAATATACTTTAGATAATACTAGTATATTTATTAACTTTTTTATATTATTTTTATTTAAAGTTAATAATAGCATTTAAATATTATTTAATTAAGTTAAAATATAATTCTTTATATATATATATATATATATTATATTTAGAGGCTACTAGCTATTATATATCCCTTAAATTAATCTATATTGTTAAAGCTTATAATAGATTTAATAACACTTAGTACTTTTTAGCTATTCTTTATATAGTTAGAGTTTCGCTCTTTATATTTAACTCTAAGTTTACTTATCTTCGGCTTACTTGTATATAACTATTAATCTCTAGGAATAAAGTAGCTTTTTTAATTTATCTAACTAAATTAGTCTTTCTAACTAATTTATCTCCTTTAAATATACAAAATAATATTTTTATTAATAATTATAAAATATATATTAAATTAAGAGGATAATAAGTATAAAATCAATACGTTATTATATACTCTCT
The DNA here is from genome assembly GCA_900536445.1 of Hymenoscyphus occultus. Classification (NCBI taxonomy): domain Eukaryota; kingdom Fungi; phylum Ascomycota; class Leotiomycetes; order Helotiales; family Helotiaceae; genus Hymenoscyphus; species Hymenoscyphus occultus. The sequence goes on from UNPT01000006.1 coordinate 330,760, forward strand.
TAGAAGATAGTTTTTTAGTTTAGCTTTAGTAGCTATTCTATTTTAAGATTAAGTAGAAGTTAGTAATAGTTATTTTTAAATATAGTAATTCTTATAGTATATATAAAGTCTTAGAATTACTTATATGCCCCCCTATAAACATTTAAGCTAGCTTAACTATTATTTAAGTATACTTAAGAAAGGTTAACTTAAATTAAGTTAGATTAAGAAATATTAAGATATATTAAAAGAGATTAAAATAAAAGTAAGTAAAGTTCTTATATTAAGCTAGATTAATATGGTTCTTAAACTATATTAGATTAATCTTTAGTTATATTAAGTAATATAATAAAATACTGTAACTTAAATTATAAATTAAATAAACTTAAGTTTACTTAATATATAGTTTAAATTAGAAGAATTTTTAGTAGAAGTTAAAATAGTCTTTAGTATAAGTTAAAATAGTTTTTAGTATAGGTTAACTAAAAGCCAATATAAGTTAATATATAAGTTATAAAACTATTGAAGAAGTTATACTAAAGTATATATTAATTATTTCTTTTAAATTTATTAAATAAAAAGTTAATAATTTCTAAAATATCTTTAAATATTAGTTTAATATAAGTTTAATTATAATTAGATTAGTAGTTACTTAACTAAATATTAAAGCTTAGTTAAAGCTAGATCAAATATAGTTAAAATATAAATTTAATTTATATTAAATAATTTAAATTTAAAATAATAATTATATTAAATCTATTATATATTAAATTATAATTAAACTTATATTATTAAGTTATATAAATAATTACTATATCTAATTATATATTAGGCTATCATATATAGTAGTTAAATATTTAGCTTATACTTAACTATTAAATTAAAGAAAATTAAAAGTTTTTTTTTCTTAAAAAAAAAAATATATATATATATATATTTTAATTTTACGATTTTCTCTTCATTCTATATAGTAATTAGCTCTAGTTTTAGTACTTCTGTACGTTTTAGACATCGCGCTATAAGCCTACATACCACCGAAGTTTAGCCGAGCTAGCGGGTAGCGGGCGGCGTACTATGTAGCCGTAGCCGGGACTAAGGCGACGCTAGGACCTAACGCGGGCGCCATCGGTGCACGGGCCACCCGATTATCCTACCTTTACGTACTCGATAACACTCCCTTCGAAGTACTCCACTACCCTCCCTTCGAAGTACCAGACCACCCTCCCTTCGAAGCGGACGAAGCCCGCGAAGCGTAAAAAGCCCTCGAAGCGTAAAAAGCCCTCGAAGCGTACGACGACGACCACTCCTACGACGACCCGTATATGGTGGTAGCATAGCATATAGTGGTGGCATGGCATATGGTGGTGGCATAGCTAGGATATAGTGGTGGTATAGCATATGGTGGTCGTATTCGTCGTAATAGGACGTGTTTTGTAGGAGTACTACAGTCACGAATATAACACGAATTCACGTGATCTTTGATTTTTAAGCTAAATTCAAGTCGGCTTTACCTGTAGTAAACCTAGTACTAACTAAGCTTAATCTAGATTAACCTAGCTTAACCTAGGTGAATCCTTGTTTAGTGTAAAATATAACGTAAGTTCTTAATCCCGAAGTAGTACCGCTTAATCCGAGTTAATCTAGCTTAACTCTACCTTAATTCCTCTTAAGTCTTATTAATCTTATATTTAATCTAGTAGTAAGATTACTTTAACTCTTTACTATATAAGGGCTAACCTTTGTTAAATAGCTAGCGGTTCGGCACTAATGTAATCTCTCTAAAGTTCTTCTAATATAATAATTTAATTAAAGGCTCTAGATAACCTTTCATATATATTATTATCTAGTATAAGTATTTTTAGTAGCTTTATATATCTAATACTAGCTCTTATAGTATAACCTATTATAGGTTTATTAATAAGTTCTTTCTAAATAAATTAGCTAAGTAAGTTAACTATTTTTATTCTAAGCTAGTCTTAGAATATCTCTAGATTATTAATTAGGTTATCTTAGTTCTAACTTAAGATAATAAGATAATATTTATTAAGTAAAGGCTAGAGTTCTAAATATATAGTAACTTTAGTTATATAACCTTATTATCTAATAGTAAAAACTACTTTAGTAATTAAGAGTACTATTAATAAAAGAGTAAATAGTATACATTTATTATATAATATAAGATAATAATTAATAATCCTATAGGTTATTTTAAACATATTCTAATATATTTAGAATATAGTCTACGTTATATTCTAACGTTATTTTAATTTATAAGTAGGTTTTAATATAAATTTAATATAAATTATTCGTTATAGTATACTTAAACTACCAGTATTAAACCTCTAATTTAACTTTAATTAAACTATACTATAAACTTTATGAAACTCCTACTTTAACTTTAATTAAACTATAATATAACTTTAATTAAACTATAGTATAACTTTCATTAGACTACAGTATAACTTTCATTAGACTACAGTATAACTTTTATTAAACTATAGTATAACTTTCATTAGACTACAGTATAACTTTTATTAGACTACAGTATAACTTTAATTAAACTATAGTATAACTTTTATTAAACTATTATATAACTTTTATTAAACTATTATATAACTTTTATTAAACTTTTAATTTAACTTAGGTTTAATTATAAGTTAGGAAATATTATATTTAAATAATAGTAGCTTTTATTATATCTATTACTTAGTCTAAGATTACTAGAGTTAAAGTAATACTTAGACGTTATATATTAATTTATAGAGTTAAAGGTAGATACTAGATTAAGTAGTAGATAGTAGACTAGTAGACGTAGAATTATAGATATAGAATTAAATTAGTAGAAGTAGAATTAGATAGTAGAGGTAGAATTAAATAGTAAAAGTAGAACTAGATTAGTAGATACTGGAATTAGATTAGTAGATACTAGAATTAAAGATACTAGATTAAATAATAAATAAGCTAAATTGAATTAGTAAATAGGTTAGGTTTAATATAAAATTTATATATATAAATTAATAGATAAGCTAGACTTATAAATAGTAGATCGAATAGTAAATAGTAGATTAGATTCGTAGATTAAATTAGATTTATAGATATAGATTAGATTTATAGATATAGATTAGATTTATAGATATAGATTAATTAGTAGATATAGATTGATTAGTAGATATAGATTGATTAGTAGATATAGATTGATTAGTAGATATAGATTAGATTTATAAATAGGCTAGATTAACTAGTAGTTATACTAAATTAACTTAATAAATAAGCTATATTAGTAAATACTACGTTAGTAGATATTAGATTAGTAGATACTAGAACTATATTTATAGATATAGAACTAGATTTATAGATATACTAGATTTATAGGTATAGAATTATATATATAGATTAGATTCGTAGATATAAAATTAGTAGATATACTAAATTAAATAGTATATAGGCTAGGTTAAGTAAAGGGATTTATACATAGTATATAAGTTCGTAGATAGTAAAATATACTATCTACTTTACCTTAGTAGATAGCGGTTTTATAAATACTAGATTAGTAAATAATACTAGATTTATAGATAGTAGATTCGTAGATAGTAGATTCGTAGATACTAGAGTTACTAATAGGCTAGGTTAGTAGATAATACTAGAGTTATAGATACTAGAGTTATAGATACTAGAGTTATAGATACTAGAGTTATAGATACTAGAGTTATAGATACTAGAGTTATAGATACTAGAGTTATAGATACTAGATTCGTAGATAATAGATTCGTAGATAGTAGATTTATAAATAGTAGAGTCGCTAATACTAGAGTTACTAATAGGCTAGATTAGTAGATATAGAATTATAGTATAAATATATAAGCTTTAAGTATTAATATATAACGGTAGGAATACTATAAAATATTTATATAAATATATTAATTATTTAATATATAATACATAAGTAAGAACTAAGTAAATTAAACTAATATCTCTTAAGGTTATTCTTATCTTTATTAAAAACGTTATTATAACTAAGGTTATTATCTAGGCTATAGCTAACTTATCTTTATTATTATTTATATTAACCTAGATACTAAGTAATTAGAGTTAAGTATTCCTTTTCTAGGTATTCCTTCTAATCTAACCTCTTTTTAATTTATACTTAAGAATTAGAATAGATATTAAGTACTTAAGTTATGATACTTAATGTAAGCTATATAGTATTTTCTTTTATAGTACTAACTATTATTAACTTATACTTAACTATACTTACGCTTTTAACTATATACTAATTTAATAACCTAGATAGTTTTAGAGTTAATTAATAAGTTGGAGTATTATAAAATTAATATTAAGGCTCTAGGTTATAATATAGTCTTTTCTTATTAAACTAACTATTATTAACTGATACTCTAATACTTTACTATACTTAAGCTTTTAACTATATACTAATTTAATAACTTAAATCTTATTGAATTTAAAAAGATGAAACTTAGGAAATTAAGAAGTTAATATTAAGAATTAGAATTAATATTAAATACTAGAGTTTTAAAGTTAAGATTCTAGGTTATAGTATAGTTTTTTCTTATAACGCCAACTATTATTAACTAATACTTTAATACTTTATTACTATTTTAATAATATACTAATTAAATAACTTAGAAGTTCTTAGAGTTAAAAAGCTAGGGTTTATTCTTATATAATTTATATTTAATAGGTTTAAAAGCTTTTAATAATATTAGAGGACTTTAAAAAAGTATAAAATTTAACTAAGTTAGTTTATATATAGTAGATAAGTTTATAGATAATAGATTTATAGATAATAGATTTATAGATAATAGATTTATAGATAATAGATTTATAGATAATAGATTTATAGATAATAGATTCATAGATAATAGATTTATAGAAATTAAATTAATTAATATATAAGCTAGATTAATAAATACTAGATATACTAGATTAATTTATAGACGTACTAGTAAATAGTAAATTATTAGAGATATACTAAATTAATTAGTAGTTAGTAGATTAATTAGAATATACTAATTAATTTATAGATATACTAGTAAATAAAGGATTAATTAGTAAATAGTATAGTTATAGTAGATTGATTTATAAATAGCGTATTAATTAGTCTATAACAGTAGAGTCTTTTATAGATACTTAATAAGTTTATAAATAGTATATTAATTAATAAAAGCTAGTTTAATTACTAGATATTAATCTTAAGTCTTATATACTTTACGCTCTTTTAATCTATTAATCTTAAAGGAAATATACTTAGCTAGATATAAAAGGAACTATATTTAATTTTATAAACTTTTTATTATTATTTCTAGTATAAATAATATTCTTATAAGTAAGACTTAACTAGGTTTCTTATAGTCCTTTTATACTTATATAGTTATTTATTACTAGAACCTATAGCTTATAATCTTAGACTAGGATAAGTTAATATAAACTATTAACTATTCTAGTAATAATAATACTTTTAAGCCTTCTAGCTAATAATATTAGAGTCTATACTAGAGTTACTAATATACTAGATTTAGATAGGATAGATTCGTAGATAATACTAGAGTTACTAATATACTAGATTACTAGAGTTATAAAAGTAATAGAAGTAGTAGAAGTACTAGAGTATTAGAGTTATAGATAATACTAAAGTCGTAGATAATACTAGATTACTAGAGTTATATAAGCGCTAGTAATATTAGATTTCGTAGATAATTAAGTACTTAATTTATAATAATACTAGATAGCTAGACTTATAGATTATTATAGTTATATAAGTAAAAGTAGTACTAGTACTCTTAACCTTTTTCTATATATAGCCTAGTACTATATTTAAGGTACTACTTCTAGGCCTACCTATAGTATTTAAGATACTATCTCTAACCTTTTTCTATATATAGCCTAGTATTTAAAATACTATATTTAGGCTAATATATATATAAAGGAAGCTATTACTAGTTATTTTGTATATAGATTTTAAAACCCTTTTATTATTTTATATATATTATATATATTATTATAATACTATAGTTAGAAAAAAAGTATATATAAGACTGAGTATACTTACCTACTTACATAAGATAATATTATAAGTTTCTTTTTACTAGTAAAATAAATAAGAAAAAGAATAATAATATAGTATTATATAAATAAAATTAAGTATAAGTAACTTCTATCCTAATATTAGAATCTTTTAAACTAGGCTATAAAGATAATTTCTCTAAAGCCTCTCTTATTACTAGCCTATTTTTATAAACTAAGTTCTCTATAATTATTATTGTTATTTAAATCTATTTAGTTATTTCTACTTTTACTTTAATTTTTATTAGTACTATAGTTATTATTATCTAAGACTAAATTAAATAGTAAACTTGTAGTAAAAGTACTTTTTTATTTCTTAGTTTAAGGTTAAGCCTTATTTTTATTCTTATTCTTATTTCTTTTTATATTTAACCTAATAATATTGAAGAAGTTATTATTTATAGTTATAAGTTTATTATTATTAAGTAATACTTTATTTATAACTTATTTTTTCTTAATAATTAATATATAAAAGAAAAAGTTTTTAGATATAGTAAAGGTATAAAGCTTTTATTTTTTATAGGCTTTATTAAGTATTATATAAATCTTAAAATATATATATATAATATTATAATTTTCTTTAGTAATATAGTAATATCTAGCTACTATAGCTATCTCCAGGCCTAAGAAGGAATTTACTTATATTATAACTATTTATAACTATATAAGTGGCCACGGCTTTGGACACCCCTGGTGGTCGGAGGAGTGCCGGGCCCTCGCTAGCCAGATCAAGCGAGACAGACGAGTTGGTAACCTAGAAGGAATAGACTCTACTCGAAAGAAGCTACGTAAAGAGATCCGAAAGGCTAAAGGTCTACACTTTAGGGACCTAATC